>SJYX01013560.1:150342-322287 GCA_006410675.1 Oreotragus oreotragus | reverse complement strand
GATTCTCCAGGGAAGGATAGTGGAGTGGGTTGCCATTTCCTTCCTCAATGCATGAGAGTGAAAAGTGAAACTGAAGTCGCTCAGTCGTGTCTGATTCTTAGCAACCCCATGGACTGCAGCCTACCAGGCTCCTCCGTCCATTGGATTTTCCAGGCAAGAGTACTGGGGTGGGGTGCCATCGCCTTCCTAAAATGTTGATGTTCACTCTTGCCATCTCCTGTCTGACCACTTCCAATTTGCCTTGATTCATGGACCTGACATTCCAGGTTCCTATGCAATATTGCTCTTTACAGCTTCGGGCTTTACTTCCATCACCAGTCACATCCACAACTGGGTGTGTATTGGGCACCTACCCACCTGGGGAGTTCATATTTCAGTGTCCTATCTTTTTGCCTTTTCATACTGTTCATGGAGTTCTCAAAGCAAGAATACTGAAGTGATTTGCCATTCCCTTCTCCAGTGGACCATGTTTTGTCAGAACTCTCCACCACAACTGGTACGCCTTGGGTGGCCCTACACGGCACAGCTCATTGAGTTAGACAAGGCTGTGGTCCATGTGATCAGGTTGGTTTTCTGTGATTGTGGTTTTCAGTCTGTTTGCCCTCTGATGGAGAAGGATAAGAGGCTTATGGAAGCTTCCTGATGGAAGAGACTGACTGAGGAGGAACCTGGGTCTTTTTCTGGTGGGCGGGAACAGCTCAGTAAATCTTTAATCTAATTTTCTGCTGAAGGGCAGGCCTGTGTTCCCTCCCTGTTATTTGACCTGAGGCCAAACTTGTAGGGGATAGGGAAGTGTAATTTATTTCTTTCAGCCCTATGACAGATCAAATATATAAAAAAAGTATGTAGGGATACAGATAACCAACTGCTGCTGCTGCTAAGTTGCTTCGGTCGTGTCTGACTCTGTGCGGCCCCATAGACGGCAGCCCACCAGGCTCCCCTGTCCCTGGGATTCTCCAGGCAAGAACACTGGAGTGGGTTGCCATTTCCTTCTCCAATGCATAAAAGTGAAAAGTGAAACTGAATAAGATAGATCTAATTAATATATTTCAAACTATATTCCTTGAAAAATAACTGTATAAATTGGCCAAATATTAAACAACAAAACCTAGACAAGATCCAAAAAGTAGAAATAATAAAGAAAATATTCTCTGATCACGCTGCAATAAAATGAGAAAAAACAAAATCAGGGGAAAAAATGATCCTTCCGTTTGATAATTTTTAAAACCTTTCTTGGAGAACTCTTAGATGAAAAAAACAAAAACCAAAAACCAAAAATCATATAATTTCTAGGGAAGAAAAAATTTTTTAATAGCACTTTGTATGTATGTATGTATCCATATCATAATTTGTACTGCTATACAATATTCTGTACTATATTCACCTGTATTTCCTTCTTAAAGTCTTCATATTTCTTTCTGCATTTAGATGATTCATTGCCTTAGATGCATGTGTGTGTGATGTGATAGGCTTCTAATATTTCCCCATAAAGATTATTCCAACACCATTCCTAGTCAGTTATCATTTCTCTTGCAGTTCCTCCTACCACCTCTGTCATACACCTAATTCCCAGGCATACTCAAGTCTGTCTCTCTTACTGATCTATCTGTCACTCCTTGAGTCAATACCACATAATCTAGACGCTTTATGGTAGGATTTAACCTGGTTGATCATTTGACACCCCTCCTTACTTGTCTTTGGTTCTTCGCTGATAGTTCAGAGGTTAAAGCGTCTGCCTGCAATGCGGCAGACCCAGTTTCGATCCCTGGGTTGGGAAGATCCCCTAAAGAAGGCAATGGCAGCCCACTCCAGCGTTCTTGCCTGGAGACTCCCATGGATGGAGGAGCCTGGTGGGCTGCAGTCCACGGGGTTGCAAAGGGTCGGACACGACTGAGCGACTTCACTTTCACTTTTCACTTTCATGCATTGGAGAAGGCAATGGCAGCCCACTCCAGTGTTCTTGCCTGGAGAATCCCAGGGATGGGGGAGCCTGGTGGGCTGCCATCCACCGGGTCGCGCAGAGTCGGACACGACTGAGCGACTTCACTTCACTTCCCTCCTTGTCTTTTTAAAAGTTGTCTTGGTTCTTCCCATTTTTTCCTTTTCTATGTCAATTTAAGGGTCAGATTTTCAAGCTCTTTTCTCACAACTCTTACAACTTTGTTTGTAAGTGCATTGAATTTATCTATTATGACAGGGATTCCCTGGTAGCTCAGACGGTAAGGCGTCTGCCTGCAACACGGAAGGCCCAGGTTTGATCCCTGGGTTGGGAAGATCCCCTGGAGAAGGAAATGGCAACCCACTCCAGTACTCTTGCCTGGAAAAATCTATGGACAGAGGAGCCTGGTAGGCTACTGTCCATGGGGTCACAAAGAGTCAGACATGACTGAGCGACTTCACTTTACAGGAAAAATTGCCACTTTTATAACATATATAATTGTATCTCCCAATTTATATAAGCTTTCTTTTATAGTCTTCCATAAGAGTTGACATCTTCTGTAAAGTTCTTACATATCTTGTCTCTAGGTACATTACCATTTTGTTACCCTTTTGAATATTTCTATTGCTAAAATAAATTGATGTTATTAAACTTATGTATATTGATTTTGCATTCAGCAACCTTGCAGAACTCCTTAACAATTATTATTCAAACAGTTATATCATCTGCAAATAATGAGGAAATTGCTTCTTTCTTTATGATTCTTATACCACTTGTTTCTTTTTCCTGTCTTATTAAACTGGCCAAGACTTTCAGGACAATGCTGAATTGATGCTATAATAGTGACCATATTTCTTTTGTTCTTGGTTCTAAGGAATATGCATTTAATATTTCACTATTATCATGATGACTATGGGATTCTTGTCCCATATCAACTTGATACTTTCCTTATCAAGTTATGGAAATTTCTTTTCACTTCTGGTTTAATTGATGCGATAATAGTGACCATATTTCTTTTGTTCTTGGTTCTAAGGAATATGCATTTAATATTTCACTATTATCATGATGACTATGGGATTCTTGTCCCATATCAACTTGATACTTTCCTTATCAAGTTATGGAAATTTCTTTTCACTTCTGGTTTAATTGATGCGATAATAGTGACCATATTTCTTTTGTTCTTGGTTCTAAGGAATATGCATTTAATATTTCACTATTATCATGATGACTATGGGATTCTTATCCCATATCAACTTGATACTTCTCTTATCAAGTTATGGAAATTTATTTTCACTTCTGGTTTAAGAGTTTAATTTTGAATGAGTATTGGTTTTTATCAATATTTCTATTCTTATTATCATACAGTCTTTTATTTATTAGTATAGTAGGTTACTGTAATAAATTTGCTAATCTCTTTTAATGGTTCTAGCTTGATCAATGCTGGATTCAGTTTGCCAACATTTCATTTGATCTGTCTAGGTAAATGAGGCTGACTTATAATCTCCTCTCATGAGCCAACACTTTGGGTTGCTTTTCCATCTCTGCTTCACTGTCTTCCTTCTATATTTGCCCTCAGAATTCCAAATTCTCACTCTGCTCTACAGAACAATTCAGCTCTCCATATCCCCATGGCATTTCTCAATAAATGATCAAAGAATTTTCACTAAAAGTCTCTCAGTAGCTTCTAAAACATTTGACAGATTCGGAAGAAAAGGCAATGTAATAATTTTACACACAGATCATTTAAAAATCTGAAATGTAAAATTAATCGTCATTTACATAGGATTTCTGACTTTTCATGTTTTTTAGAGCAGTGTATGAACTTCAAGGACTGACTTAGTTCATACTGGTTAACATGGAGTTAGTTATGGAATTAATCCTCTATCTTAATTAATGTATTTTATTGTCCTATGACATTACATTTACATTTGTTGTTTACTTTTGTTAAACTTGCATTTGTCATCATTACCATTGCATAGTATCACAATTCAAAGAATGAACTATCATTGTAAAAGTGGTTTGCAGAAATATAATAGTGACAAAAATAGAAAAATAAATCCTATAAGTAATAAATGGACTTTGTCAAAGCAAAAAGCTTGAATCTGTATGTCATAAGTGGACAATCAATGTGGATAATCACACAAAAGCAGATAAAAGTAAATAAGAAAACAGGAAGATGACAATGATAAATAAATTTTATTGGATCAATGATCCTTTTGGTCAAGTGTGTGTGTATTAGTCACTCAGTCACGTCCGACTCTTTGAGACCCCATGGACTGTAGCCCTCCAGACTCCTCGGTCCCTGGGAGTCTCCAGGCAAGTGGGTTGCCATTTCCTTCTCCAGGGGATCTTCCCAACCCAGGGGTCAAACCTAGGTCTCCTGCATTGCAGGCAAATTCTTTATTGTCTGAGCCACCAGGGAAGCCCCTTTGTTCCAATACCTAATTTATTATCTCTTAACACTTTATCAAATAATAAGAGAAGACTTCCAAAAACTTTCTTACTATATTCTAATTTATCAACCTTACTTTTAAACCAACTGACTGTCCCTAGTACAAATGCCAAAAAAAGAATTTCCAGTACAAAATTGTCAAAATTCCATGTTAAAGGTTGAAAGATATAAAAACTATAGAGTCATCATTTGCCTTCATAGCAAAAATAAGCACAGTTATACCTTTGCTGATAAGTTATAAAACCAGCTTCAAAAATAACAAATATTGTAGTTGAAAAGAAAGGAAGAAATAATCAGTAGAATTCCTTTATCAGAGCTACTGGATTTCTTATACTGTGGCTGGCATTTAAAAATCGATGACTGTTCTGTATGTAAACAAGCAGACGCTATACTTCATAGCTGAGTAAAATGGTTGAATAAATCAGTTGTCAGTATAGATTCACCATATATGTGAGAGAGAAGTAGTCGATAACTTTTTGTCCTACTTATCATGAAGCTGATTTTAAAAGAAGAGATTTCTGGTTTAATTAAACTTAGTTTGTCAATTATGAAACAGACTTTAAAAAGTATATTAACTCCTACACCAACATTCATAGCAGCATTATTCACAGGACTTGAAAGGTGGTTTCCAAATGTCCCATCAACAGATAAATGGACAAATGTCCAAGAAATAAATGGTAAACAAGATGTATATATGATGAAATATTATTCAGCTTTAAAAATGAATGAGATTCTGATATTTGCCACAACATGGATGAAGCTTTAAAATACTATGCTAAGTTAAATTTGCCAGATACGAAAAAGGACCAGTATTATATTGATATGATTCTTCTTATATGAGGTCCCTAGAATAGGCAAATTTATGGAGACAGGGAAGGTAGAATAGTGGTTTTCAGGGAGCAGGGGAAGGAGAAATGGGGTGTTGCCTAATGAGTTTCTGTTTGAGATGATGAAAAAGTTTTAGAGATGGATATGTTGAGGCTTCCCTGGTGGCTCAGAGGTTAAAGCGTCTGCCTCCAATGCGGGAGACCTGGGTTCGATCCCTGGGTCGGGAAGATCCCCTGGAGAAGGAAATGGCAACCCACTCCAGTATTCTTGCCTGGAGAATCCCATGAACGGAGAAGCCTAGTAGGTGACAGTCCACGGGGTCGCAAAGAGTCGGACACGACTGAGCGACTTCATCATCATCATCATGTTGCACATATGGTGATGTCTGCACAATTTTATGAATGTATTTAATGCTGCTGAATTGTATACTTAAAAATGGTTATTTAAAGTAGTAAGTTTTTTATCATATGTATTTTATCACAATGAAAAGAAACAGTTAAATTAATATTACAGAAGCTCTAGCTACATGAACAGCAAGGAAAGGCATCACTATACCAATGGACGATGTTGCTTCCAAATGCAGTATGGCACTTATTGGTGACAATAGTGAAGGTCTGTCTATAGCATGCCTCCAGACCCTGATTTGCCGTTGAGGGACATCATGGAAGTTGTGATTATAAACTGACTGTGGTCACTTAGTGTATGTCTCCTCAGCCAATAGGACGGAAACAAAAAGTGAGTACAGGATACTTTTGCACACTGAATTGCTCTGGCTGGTAAACAACCACAAAAAAGGTTTTGCAGTGTTTTCTAATAAGAAATCAAATCTTTTAAAATGAGTATTTCTGTGGCTATGCATGGCATGTCTCAGTAATATGTTTAGGATGTTGAATAGTCTGGATCTTTGACTTCAGGGTCTAAATACCAGAATTTTTAAATGATTAAATATCACAACTTCTTAAAATGGAGCAGTGGTGCAAACAGCTCAGTGGCTGAGGGTTCGACATTTTCCCAGTACCAGTGATTTTCTTCACTCATCAGGAAAAGCACTTAAGGTATGTCTTTGCATATTAAAAATCACATCCAAACGCTGCATCTGAACATGCAAAAATACCTTGTGAGGCTAATGTCGCCAGAGAGAGGATGTGACTCCGTCAGCTGCTGTCTCCCCAGCTGAGACCTTTTATCTAGCTTGCAGTGGCACTAAGCCGGGGCTCTTGTCCTCTGGTGAAACTCTGAAAATAGTCTCAGAGAGAGCTCTCTCCATAATTTCTAGATCTGCATTTGATGTGAAAGGCCAGAAATAATCTGTCAAATCTTCCCAACAACCTATAATTCTGAGTTAAGATTTTCTAATTTAGAAAACATAAAGAGTGGGGGGAAAACCCAACAAGCTATGGCAACTGACAGCTCAACCAGCTCCCCAGCCAGATATAGATTTCTTCGTGAATGAGTTCAAACAGCATTTCTCCTCTCACAGATAGGAAAAAAACATTACTGCTATTCGCTTTTTAATCTGATTTTTACTTTTAGTTAAGATACACAGATACATGGTTTAAAAGGTCACGTAGCTACATAAAGATTCAAACAAAAACAGCAATTTCACGTTTCTCATCTCCTCATGCCTAATCCTTTTAGAGGCAACCACTCTGCTTTTCTTTTTTTTCTACTGCTTTCTTTGATACCTCTCATTCTCTAATAATATACTCAGACTACTATTAAAAAAATTTTTTTTCACATTGAAGTGAAGTGAAGTCGCTCAGTCGTGTCCGACTCTTTGCGACCCCATGGACTGTAGCCTACTAGGCTCTTCTGTCCATGGGATTTTCCAGGCAATAGTCCTGGAGTGGATTGCCATTTCCTTCTCCAGGAGATCTTCCCAACCCAGGGATCGAACCCGGGTCTCCTGCATTGTAGACAGACACTTTACCATCTGAGCCACCAGGGAAGTCTATTATCTATTGGCTTTCTGTTATAGAAAAGAAAGGGATTAAGTCCACATATAAACACTTTTCTCTGTCTCTCCTCTTCCCATTATAGCTATAATTTTTGGTTAGATAATCAGACAATATGTACACTGCCTGACTATATATATGATTATAGATAGTATTGCTAAGCAAATACTACTCACAGCTGTATCATGCAGTATATTTTGATTATATATATATATATATACACACACATATATATTGCTTTCTCTGGAGTTAATAAGGACTTCATTTCTTCTTTTGCTCAGTTTTCTATATATTTTTCACTAATTTGTACCCAAAGTCTTCTCCAGAGGTTTAATTATTGCTTAAGATTACTTGAATGTATCAGATTATCCCTCAGTTTCCATTTTTCTTGGGAAAATTCCTCTTGGAGTCCCTCAACTGCTGCCTCAGTTTGATCTAGATGTTCCCTCAATGTGATGAACAGATCTTTTCCAGAGGTTTTTCTTTCTCCATCCTCTTTTGGATCCCATCTGTCACTTCCCTGCATCCCATATTCTCCTCTTTATCGGTTGCTTCCTTGTTTTGGTGGGACACACCATCTAGTAACTTTTTTAGGTGGGTTGGTGGGAGATAAATTTTCTGAGACTTGGCATATCTTTATTCTACCCTCATCTAAACAGTTTAGCAGGAGAAGCAAGTCTATATTAGAAATTATTTTCTTCAAAAAACTTAAGGCATTGTTCCGTTGTCTTATAACCTCCAATCTTTGCTCTGAAGAAATCTGGCACTATTTTGATTCTCCGTCCTTTGTATGTGACCTCTGATTTTCACTCACTCAGAAAAAGTTAGACTCTTTTGTTTGTGTAAAATGTTCTCAGATTTTGTGATGTTGGGCCTTGCTATGAACATTTTTCATTCATTTTCCTGAACATTCATGGATATTTTAACTGACTAGATCCTTCTGCTGCTGCTAAGTCGCTTCAGTCGTGTCCGACTCTGTGCAACCCCATAGACGGCAGCCCACCAGGCTCCCCCGTCCCTGGGAGTCTCCAGGCAAGAATACTGGAGTGGGTTGCCGTTTCCTTCTCCAAGACTAGATCCTTCAGTTTAGGGAAATTTTCCTATATTATTTCTTTGATAATTTTCTCCTGTATATTTCCTTCTCTATTTCTTTTTGGATCTCCCATTAATCAGACGTTGTACTTATTGGTCTAATTCTCTAATTTTCATATTTTTAATCACCTCTTATTTATTTCTTTTTGTTCCACTTTCTGTGAGATTTCAACTTTATTTCTAGCCCTTCTATTAATGTTTTAATTTTGCTATCATATTTTTGCTTTCAAGTGTTCGCTTTTGTCCTTTGAATGTTCTAGTTTGTAAGCCTTCTGTTTGTACCCACTATCTTCTCATCTCCTAACTCTCTAAAAATATTAATGATCGGCATATTTCCTAAATCTACTTCTATCTGCATTCTCTCTTTTTCTTTCCTGTTTCATTCCTTTAGTCTTTAGTGTTAGAAGTATCCTTCAGATTCCTGATGCTCAGTGGCTGCCTGAATATATTAAAAGTGCAGCATCTTCCTGAGCTGTTAACCTGACTGCCAAGCTTCTAGGAACTTACTGAGGGGAAGAAGTGGGTGGGTGGCAGGGTTGTCTGCCTTTTAGTACATATGTAAATTTTTCTTTCATACCCCTGTGTCAGGATGCGGCTCTCTCCCTCTTATTCAGTCGGTCTATTTCCAGATCAGAGGAGGCAGTTCCTCTCTGAATGGGTGGTGTGGGGTGGTATTTAAAAAGCCCAACTGCTTGTTAATAAAGACTTTTAAGCTTTCTTTACAGACCCACTTGCCACTGTCTCCCTGGGCTCCACTTTCAGAGACATTTAGCGTCCCTAAGTCCTAAGCAGCTCTGCTCTCTGGGTTGGCTTGCTTCTGGGAACTCCTGGCTTCCAGCTTTCTAGGGTCTGCTCTGTTAGTTACCATTCATCCATCTTCACTCTAATCTCCAAAATGCTGTTGTGTTCTCCATTATCATTGCCCTAGTGAATGTATACTTTTTAAAAAGTTCCTTTTACAATCATTTAAGAAGAATTTCCAAAAGGTTGGAGGTAAATACATGTTCAATCTGCCATATTCAATCAAGTCTTTTCATTTTTCATACCAGTGTTTACATTTAGAATCTTATAATTTTAAAAAATATAGTGTATCCAAAATTAGGTGTGATTTATGCATGCATCTATGTCCCTTGGGCAGTAGTTCTCAAATGGTAGTTCCTCAGGCCAGCAGCATTAGGCTCAGCTGGGAACTCGTTAGAAATGCAAATTCTTGGGCTCAACCCCAGACTTACTGAATCAGAAACGCTGGGCCGACAGCCTGGAAATCTATGCTTGAACAAGCTTTCCATGGGGTCAGTCAGATCTGTGCTGGAGTCTGAGAACCACTGCTGTCGGTGAGTGAGGCATTCTGAACACTAGAGAAACACTCCCCTACTCTCAATCTCAGCTTTGGAGCCTTCTCCTCAAATCCAAACCCAAAATGTGTCCAACAGAATAAAAAGGCTCTTTTGAGATGACTTCCTCTAACAGGATCCATCCCCCTGAGAAAATGTGTATGAATTCAGAGGCTTTTCTTTTCCACGACACCTAGTTATTTACTGCTTTAGATAGTAAACAGAACAGGATCCCTGAGGCCAGAAATGCCAGCAGGCCAAGCATGGCATGAGAAGAAAAGACAGTGGAAAGCAGAGAAGTCTGGAGAGGGGGGATGCACTCAGATCTCCTCCCTCTTCCGTATTTTCAGTCAACAAGTTGAGGGAGGAACTGCCGGCTTCCCTCAGGGCAGGGAGCCTTGAGGAGCCTCATGGAACAGGAGGAGCTTTGTTTGGAAGCCTGTGGTGGGTGCATGCCCTCGCCCTCTGCCCACCTTCAGAGCAGCAGAGGCTGCTAGTCATCCCAGCCACGCATGTCCCTCCCCACCCCGGCCATCTCTGCGATTCCTCTGAGTTTCTCCATCTGCGTCTCATCTCCCTAGCTTCCCCTCATCTCCTTCCCCACCTTGGTGATGCTCTTTGCACGCTCTCCTTTGGAACAATCACAACCACTCTCCCTTTGAGCTCTCTCCAAGGTGCAGTGAATACTCCCTTTCCACCTTCCCTCCCAGGTATGTCTTCACTGTCATTTATACCTTTGAAGCCTTGATAAAGATATTGGCAAGAGGATTTTGTCTAAATGAGTTCACTTACCTGAGAGATCCTTGGAACTGGCTGGATTTTAGTGTCATCACTCTGGCGTGAGTATTTCTCCACATTGATCTGTGTATGACATCATAGGTGTGTCCAGAAAAACATCTGCTGCTGCTGCTGCTAAGTCACTTCAGTCGTGTCCGACTCTGTGTGACCCCATAGATGGCAGCCCACCAGGCTCCCCCATCCCTGGGACTCTCCAGGCAAGAATACTGGAGTGGGTTGCCATTTCCTTCTCCAATGCATGAAAGAGAAAAGTGAAAGTGAAGTCGCTCAGTCTGTCCGACTGTTAGTGACCCCATGGACTGCAGCCCACCAGGCTACTCCATCCATTGGATTTTCCAGGCAAGTGCCAAAGCCTTTGATTGTGTGGATCACAACAAACTGTGGAAAATTCTTTAAGAGATGAGAATATCAGACCACCTTGCCTGCCTCCTGAGAAACGTGTATGCAGGTCAAGAAGCAACAGTTAGACCTGGATATGGAACAACAGACTGGTTCCAAATTGGGGAAAAAAGTACTCCAAGGCTGTATATTGTCATCCTGGTTATTTAACTTATGTGCAGAGTACATCATGTGAAGTGCTGGGCTGGATGAAGCACAAGCTGGAATCAAGATTGCCAGGAGAAATATCAATAATCTCAGATACGCAGATGACACCACCCTTATGGCAGAAAGCAAAGAGGAACTGAAGAGCCTCTTGATGAGAGTGCAAGAGGAGAGTGAAAAAGCTGGCTTAAAGCTGAACATTCAAAAACCTGAAGATCATGGCATCTGGTCCCATCACTTCATGGGAAATAGATGGGGAAACAATGGAAACAGTGACAGATTTGTTTTCTGGGGGCTCCAAAATCATTGCAGACGGTGATTGGAGCCATGAAATTATAAGATGCTTTTAATTTTTGCTCCTTGGAAGAAAAGCTATGACCAACCTAGACAGCATATTAAAAAGCAGAGACATTACTTTGCCAACAAAGGTCCATCTAGTCAAAGCTATGGCTTTTCCAGTAGTCATGTATGGATGTGAGAACTGGACTATAAAGAAAGCTGAGGGGTGAAGAATTAATGCTTTTGAACTGTGGTGTTGGAGAAGACTCTTGAGAGTCCCTTGAACTGCAAGGAGATCCAACCAGTCCATCCTAAAGAAAACTGGTCCTGAATATTCACTGGAAGGACTGATGCTGAAGCTGAAACTGCAGTACTTTGGCCACCTGATGCAAAGAAGTGACTCATTTGAAAAGAAGTGACTCATTTGTTGGGAAAGATTGAGGGCAGGAGGAGAAGGGAATGACAGAGGATGAGATGGCTGGATGGCATCACTGAATCAATGGACATGAGTTTGAGTCAGCTCTGGGAGCTGGTGATGGACAGGGAGGCCTGGCGTGCTGCGGTCCATGAGATTGCAGAGTCAGACACGACTGAGTGACTGAAGTGAAACAGGCTGCCTTTCTGGGGTGTTATCCTTGTCTCTTTCCAGCTTCCTCACTTGGGACTGTGTGGTCCAGGGTCTCTTTGCCAAAGACTCTTGCTTTTGGAGTCATTTTCCAGGATTAGTCCCATACTCTCGGGGAGAAGTTGGAGACCTTAAATCTGAGCTGATAACTGGCCTGTCAAAGTGGATCAGCTTTGTACCTCCCGAACGTGAAGATCTTTCCCTGAGGAACTAGTGCCCAAGGAGATGGGCTGGCCACACACCATCTGCATGGGTAGTACACAGAATCTTCTAGATCACAATGGTGTGGTGGTGGTTTAGCTGCTAAGTCGTGTCCAGCTCTTGTGACCCCATGGACTGTAGCCCACCAGGCTCCTCTGTCCATGGGATTGCCCAGATAAGAATACTGGAGTGGGTTGCCATTTCCTTCTCCAAGGAATCTTCCTGACCCAGGGAATGAACCCAGGTGTCCTGCATGGCAGGTGGATTCTTTACCTGAGCCACCAGGGAAGTTCTTGCATCTTCTCAAAGAGGCCATTCTGAAAAATGTTGCTGTAATTAAATCAGGGTTCATGTCAATCTATGGATGCAAGTGCCAGTAGATTCTCAGTGTCTGTTCTGGGTCCTTCCTAGGCTTGTGTTGCCCAAAATTGTCCTTATTTATGCTGCATAAATTCCCAAGACCCTCTTTATGCAGAGATGCTGACTGATTTCTGGTCCTACAGCTATGCTGGTGAAGTGATAGATCTCCGAGGGATCTCAGGCCTGCGGACGTTCAGAGTCCTTAGAGCTTTAAAAACCGTGTCTGTGATCCCGGGTGAGTGAGTGGCTTCAACCAGCATATTTACTCATAGAGCTTATGTTGGTTTCCTCAGCCTAACATCCCATTTTTATTTTCACAAAAGCCCTATAAATTGCCAGAATATGGACTATTGTTCTCATTTAAGAGATAAAGAAACTGAGGCCCAGAGAGTAGAAAACACAATCCCAAATCCTCATCACTAGAGGCAGCTGTGACCTGGAAACCTCATGTCCTGATTCTTAGCCAGCGCTCTGTCCAGAGTAACTCATGGTGTCCATAAAGGACAAAAAGGTCAGGTCCTTGTTTTACATTCTCACTGTGGGATCCAGGCAAGCCTCCAGTCAGATTCTCTCTTATATTTGAAACCAGAATGTGAGCTTGGAAAGAGAGAAGGGAAAAGGCAGTCCTAGGCTCTGGTGGTTGTCTTCCCCATTTTCATGAATCTGAACATTTGAGCCTCAGCCCTGCCTTTGGACCCACAGAAGAGAAAATAATTAGACAATTCTTGATTACAGACAATTCAGAAATGGAAATAGTCCCCCAGGGCTGATCTTATTGGGCCTCCAAGATCTCTGTTGCCACATGATACTCCTCAAGCCCCTCTGGGTTGATAGAGGGGATGGTGAGGCCTGAGACCAGGTAACGGCCTTGAGATGGGACTCAAGGCTTCCCCCTTGTGGCCTAAAGGGTTGTCTCCCCTCCCTCGCCCCAAAACCCCTTCCCTCACCTGGAAACAGAAATACTTACGCTAGAGAAGTCCCTTTCCACAGTTCTGCGTCTGGCTCTGCAGGAAATGACTGGAAAGGCTTTGCCAACTTCTACTGAATGAAGGAAATCATGAAGAATCATTTTCTTCATGAAGAAAATCACAGCAATAAGTAGTCAGTTCTTCCCCTTAGTATCTCTCTCACCTACTCAGCCAGGAAGACCTTTAGTTTTGTGTACAACACCTGGCCTATAGAAACTCCCCTCCTGCCCCATCTCTCTCCTGTATCCACCTCCAGGATCTTCCTGTGGTTCCACAGATACTCATAGCTTTTGCTCATCACGCAGCCCCAGGCCACGCTGCTCCTCTGTTAGGAAAGTCCCTTCTCCTCTTCACTCAGCTCATAGGCATCCTCAGGGTTCTGCCGTGCTCCGATTCCCTCAACGAGGCTCCTTGGTCCTTCCCATCTTCCTCAACCCCCGACCCGACCCTACTCCCACCCCCAGGCTTCTGTGATGGACTGTTTCTCTGTGTGCCCACCTACTCACTAATGCTATAGAGTTTCCCCTCACTCGTCAGACAGCCCCACAACAGGCCAGTCCCTTAACCCTTGCTTGGCTCCCGAGAGACAACCAAGCAGGGCAGAGGGTGCTCAGTGGATTATTTGGCCAAAAAGACAAGGCAAGGCTAGATCGCAGCTTGCTTCTCTGCTTAGAGCTCTTCCTGTTACTTAGAAATCTGCTTTTCCAAAGAAGGTGATTTCCTTTGCCAGAGCAATAAATCATCCTTCCTTAGACAAGCAGGGGCCACATCTTTGCTGCCAGCTATGCTGCTCAGATTCTCTCGGTTTCTTCCTCACTGTCTCGCATGGCCTCGCCCTACTGCTGTGTTCATCCCTCTGTCTTGTTCTATCTCCCTTGCATCTCTCTCTCCCTCCCTCCATTTCTTCCTTCTTCCTTTTCTTCCACCTCCTCCTCTTTTTTTCCTTCTCCTCCTCTTCCTCTTCTTCCTGCTTTCTTCTTCTCCTCCTTTCTCTCTCTCACACCAATGTTCCTATGTCCCCAAGCCTCAAGCTGCCTCCCAGGATTGAGATAAGGACAGAATAATAGATACCAAATGACTGAAGTGAAATTGGCAGCCTCATGCTAGGCCTAGTACCTGGAGCACAGCAGGTACTTAATAATCATTTTTTCATCAAATTGCTACTGTCTGGAATTTATTCACTTTAAGAAGATTTTAATAATGCATAGTCTGGGTCTCAGTTGCCTCATCTTTACAATTGGACAATATTCTCTTCCTATCTGCCTCTCAGGCTTATGGCAAGGTTCAGATGAGGAACTGGGGTTGAAACTGCCCTGGAGTTTGTAAAATATCTCACACCTGTGTTTAATGAAAGGGTAGAAAGGCTAAGATGCAAGCGTGCCAGGCACACATGTGTGCTCTGTGTGTGCCACGTCATCCACGTGGAAGTATCACTGTCATCTTCCCACAGGGCTGAAGGTCATCGTGGGGGCCCTGATCCACTCGGTGAAGAAGCTGGCTGACGTGACCATTCTCACTGTCTTCTGCCTCAGTGTCTTTGCCCTGGTGGGCCTGCAGCTCTTCAAGGGCAACCTCAAGAACAAATGTGTCAAGAACTGCACAGTTGTCAATGAGACAGCCAATTACTCCTCTCACGAAAAACGGGAGTGGAATTACTGCCAATGGGACCAAGGTCTGGTTGGTGGGGAGTATGATGCCTCTGCATACCTGTGCAGACATATTTTTATTGAAATTCTTCTCATGAGTTGTGTTTTACTTTGGGGCCCCCCATTCTCGGTTGTCCAATGTCCCTTTCACAAGGAAATTAGTCCAGAGGCAAGTCATTCTGCCTCTGCTGGAGGATGCTCAAGGCTGAGGCCACAGCTCAGCTTCTCTCTTCCCAGATGGGACATTTCCCTTTCCCAGCTCCCAGCATACCCACAGAGGGCACACGGTCAAGTATATTCTCCTTGCGCAGGCCGAAGTCTCAGCAGGTGTTGCTTTCACCACTCAAGGCTTAAGTTGAGGGTTGAGAACCATATGTGAGACTTCTGCTTCTTTCTTTATTTTGCAGATTACTATACCAACAAGGAAGGCACTTCTGACCCCTTACTCTGTGGCAATGGATCTGATGCAGGGTGAGTGTTCAAGCCATAACAAAACACCAGTGCCCAGCAGCCCTTTCTCCTTTTTGTCATCAGTTCTTTCTCAGTGAAGCCTAGGTTGAAAGTCCTGAGAAAAATGTGGAAATTAATAAGCCATGGCCTCTGCCATCCCAGGTTCATGGGAAGAGAGTGTATGAGTAAGCTCTTATTATGAAACAAACATCCCCAAGATTTTTGTGACTTAAAACACCAGCCATTTATTTAGCTCAGTATTCTGTGCATCTGCACCTTGGGCTGAGATCAGCCTGGTGTTCCCCTGACATTGACTGGACTCATTCAAGCATCTGCAGACAGTGGACAGACTAGCAGGGGTCCAGCTGATCCAGGATGGCCTCAGCTTGGGTGTCTTGTCTCTGTTCCACATGGTTTCTCACCCCTCAGCAGACTAGCCTAGGCGTATTCTCCTATTGGAGGTAGGATTTCAGGAGAAAGAATGGAAATGTGCAAGGTCTCTTGAGGCCTGGGCTTAGAACGGGCATAATGTCACTTCTACTGCGTCCTGTTGACTCAAATTGCAAGTGAGTCCAGATCCAAGAAATGGAGGAACAGACTCACCTCTTGATGGGAAAACTTGCAACATCATATTGAAAGGGTTATGGAGACAGGAAAGGGAATAACTGTGGTCATTTTTGCAAACAATCTGCCCAAGAAAGGAAGTAATATTTATTAAATATGTTTTGTGTCAGATGCTCTTCATTTAGTTGTCACAGCTCCATCACATGGGTTTCATTATCCTCACATAATGGAGGAAGAGACACATGCCTCAGACTTTGCAATTTCAAATTCTTTCAGAGGCCAGACACAAAACGACATGTGTCTAGAATGTGAGGAATGGGCTGGGTGGGTACCAAGACCATGAGAGTTCATGCGCCAGCCAAAGTGGTAGCCACTTCCCAGGTCAGCTTTTCATTATCACGTGGAAACATGGACCCACTGCTTCCAGATGATCCAGGTTTTTAAAAGAGAGACAGGAAATTTCGATTTTTATGTAAACTCTCTTAACTATAAACATTGACTACAAATTCCAAAAAATATCTACATATTGTGGGCCAAACACAATATTTTAGCAATGCAAATTCAGCCAGCAATCTGCCAGTTTGTGAGCTCTGATGCATATACATAAAGATGCTGTGCTGTGGAGAAACAGTGCTGTCCTAGAGGCTCCCTGGGCTGGGAAAACATAGCAAGGTGATGGTGTGAGGCAGGGAGGATGTCAAGGAAGGTTTCCCAGAGGTGGTGAGGTTGAAGGGCAAACAGGATGTCTCCAGGCTGGATGAACAAGAGATGGTTTGGATGGTACCATGCCAGGTGGCAGAATAAAGAATGTGAGACAAAGCAAAGGCACATGGGACTCCTCAGGTCTGCCTGCTGCTTTGTGGGAACAGGTATGAGTAGAAAGAGATTAGGCAACAGATGAGAAAGGCTCGTCCCTGCCCATCTCCATGGCAGGGGTGTCTGGAAGCCCGGGCCCACACAACCCCTTCCCTGAATGTTTGACAGCCCTATATTGCGTAAGTAGCACAGGGTGGGGCATGCTGGAGGTCAGCCTTCATCAGTTCCCTGAGAAAACAATCTCATCAAGAGCCGAGGGGTGGGACTAACAGAAGAATTTGAGCAACACAGGCCCCCTGGCCTCTTTCTTCATAAATGCACTTGGCATTTGGTTCTTGAGCTCAGGAAGAGGGTTGTTCTGATGTCAGTTTTCATTTGCCTTTGACTTAATTGAAACCAAGGATCTGTCAGTGTCCTTTTCCCATCTGGATAATGACATTTCTCACGAGGATGGTTCCACAGTAACCCATATACTGACTGTGGTAAAGCTGTGATGTCCGCCCATGGGGCCCCCCTCTGAGAAACCAGCTATCCTGATGGGTAGGTTCTGGCCAGGCGGGAAGAAGTGGAGAGGGCTGGGATGTCAAGTAGAGGCCAGCTTAGATGACGGGCAGAAAGAACCTTGGTGGGCATGCTGTGAACACCAAACCTGGGTTCCGGGCTGAGCCACAGAGAAGTCAGAGGCCTGAGCAAAAGCCCACACTGACCAGTGGCACTGCAGGGAGAAAGTCTGAGGTCTCCAGGTGCAGAACAAGTACCAGGAAACACTTGATGGTTTTCAGCATTCTTTCACATATATTATTCTAGTCCATGTTTTCGGTAGCTTCTGGTTAAAAACAGCAAGAATTTTAATTCTGCATTTTACATATACTGTTTATTATGCTGAAGGCACCTTGCAAGAGCCTTTGTACCATGGTCTCATTTAATTCTCTTGAGCAGTTAGCTGTTGATACATAGCAGCTATAGTGGGGTTCAACAGGAGGCAGAGATAGGCTGCCCTTAACATTAACTAGCAAACCTACAGGTAATGGGTTAACTAGCTCCTTGGGAAAGTGAAACCAAGAGAGTGTCTTTATATGTGGGTCTACAGAGCCTGGGAACTTGCAAATCTCCAACCAAAGTTGAAGATAGATAGAATTGGGATTGGGTTACAATCAAGTTGTCAGGCCCTAATCAATTGTATGGGTTCCTGCCTGTGTGTCTGCATGAATGTCTGGAGTTAGAAGATCCCTCAGAGATTGGTGTTGGTGGAGGAATCCTAAAGTAAATCCCTAACTAAGAAAAAAAGCATTACCATCTCCTCAGCCAGGTCATCCCACACGGGTGGAAAGGATCACTCGCATGCCTTGAGCTTAGAGATGCTTCCCGACATCAACTTAGCTGCTTATGATGAGAAAGAGGGACGTGGAGCCTTCCCCACCCCAGGACTCACCAGGCAGTCATCTTCAGTTTGGCCTTTCTTCATAGGTCAGTCTTCATAAGCTACTCGACAATTTTATTTCTCCTTTGAAATAAATCCATTGGCATCTGTGTGGTTTTAGACTACTGACTTCTTCTCTCTGAACCCCAGCTTCTGCGTCTGTTTTTTTTTTTTTTTTTNAGTCATCTTCAGTTTGGCCTTTCTTCATAGGTCAGTCTTCATAAGCTACTCGACAATTTTATTTCTCCTTTGAAATAAATCCATTGGCATCTGTGTGGTTTTAGACTACTGACTTCTTCTCTCTGAACCCCAGCTTCTGCGTCTTTTTTTTTTTTTTTTTAAGGATTATTGAGTTGATTAAATTATAGCATTTGTGAAACACTTAGGAGAGGGAGAGGCTCAGTTATTGGGAAGTGGTGTCTATTGTTACATCTAATTGGTCAGTGAACTTGGCTAATGCGTGTCCTTCTTTGAAAGACAACTCTGCAAGTGATGCCAACTGACTCAGGTTTTACTGACTGTCCCTCTTGCAGTGTGAGTTTGCAGAAAGCTTATGAGTTCTTGTCTGGGCCAGCTAGTCTTCTCCAGACCATTTCTCTCTGCATGAAACTCTGAACTGAAGGTATTATGTTACTGGGGCAAGGCCAAGGTGTGGGGGGGAGATGTGTATAAGAGACAGATATAATAGTGACAAAAATAGAAAAATAAATCCTATAAGTAATAAATGGGCTTTGTCAAAGCAAAAAGCTTGAATCTGTATGTCATAAGTGGACAATCAATGTGGATAATCACACAAAAGCAGATAAAAGTAAATAAGAAAACAGGAAGATGACAATGATAAATAAATTTTATTGGATCAATGATCCTTTTGGTCAAGTGTGTGTGTGTTAGTCGCTCAGTCACGTCCGACTCTTTGAGACCCCATGGACTGTAGCCCTCCAGACTCCTCGGTCCCTGGGNATGCATTGTCTGAGGAGACACACACATACTGACAAAATGAAAGACTTTTTTTTGTAAACAAGTGCTTGAGCAGAGCTTTTTTTTTTTTTTGGCAAATGGGTGCTCTCCCTATGGCTCCCAGTCTCAGGGTTTACGCAGGTGGTGCTGGTTTTCCGGGTTGCCTCCGGCCAATCATTTTGCTCTTGCCCATATTTGGTCTGCCTCAGGGCCCTTCCTGGTGGCACACATATCTCTCGATCAAGACGGATTCCAGAGCAAGGGTTTCTGGGAGGTTTGCAGGATTATTAGGGGCTGGTGCCTGCTCCCTCCTGAATTCTTCCAGTTGGTTTTGGCGGCAGTTTGTAGTTCCTTAGTGGGACTTCTTGTCGTAACTCATGTAAGAAGTTATTTTTGTGTCTGGCCACGGTGGGCAGTTTTGGTCAGTGGTTTCCTAACATTCACTTCCCTGGTGGCTCAGACGGTCAAGCGCCTGCCTACAACGTGGGAGACCCGGGTTAGATCCCTGGGCCGGGAAGATCCTTTGGAGAAGGAAATGGTGACCCACTCCAGTATTCTTGCCTGGAAAATCCCATGGACAGAGGAGCCTGGTAGACTACAGTCCATGGGGTCGCAAAGAGTCGGACACGAGAGAGCGACTAAACTAAATTTAAAACTTCCTAATGTTATTGTCCCACTTAACAGGCAAAAGAAACTGAGGCCTAGAGAGGCTGAATGTCCAGGGTCACTCAGCTATTGAGAATAAGGCTAGGCCTTGAACTCCAGTCTTTGACTTCAAACCCTCAGCTCTTCTGGCAGCCCTGGACTGTCTTGGCCCCAATAAACAGAAGTCTGTGTGATTGACAGCCTTATCTGTTCTTGCCACAGCCACTGCCCTGAAGGTTATTTCTGCCTTAAGACATCTGACAACCCAGATTTTAACTATACCAGCTTTGATTCCTTCGCTTGGGCTTTTCTCTCACTGTTTCGCCTCATGACACAGGATTCCTGGGAACGTCTCTACCAGCAGGTATTGATCTGCATGTTTCCATACACACTCGGTTAGAGTTTGGAGCGTTTGTTGCATGGTTACGTTTTTTCCTGGAGGACTCTGATCACATCAGGGGGCCATGTTATCTGGGTACACATTTTTCTTTTCTCTTGAATCTGCAGACCCTGAGGGCTTCTGGGAAAATCTATATGGTTTTTTTCGTGATTGTTATCTTCCTGGGGTCTTTCTACCTGGTCAATTTGATCTTGGCTGTGGTCACCATGGCATATGAGGAGCAGAACCAGGCAACCATTGATGAAATTGAAGCCAAGGAGAAGAAGTTCCAGGAGGCCCTTGAGATGTTCCGGACAGAGCAAGAGGTCAGTGAGGGCTGGACCTTTGCGAAGTCTGTTGTAGGCCTTTCACAGTTGGGCAGACATCTGGACCAGTTGCTTACATTAAGGCTGTCATTTTAGGGAACCACAGAAAGATTCATCTTATCTCAGGGACCATCTTAGGTTAGATTTTCTCAAAAAAAGAACCCAAATCAAGAGCCAAATGCAGTGAATGCAAGTGATTCACTGAGGGGAGCTCTGAGGACAAGATCAAAGTCAGCAGGATGGAACAAGGGAAGAATTAAATAAGGAAGTGGCCTTAGCTAGAGACTACTTTGACCTGATCCCATGGGGAGCTCCAGGGTATGACTTCTTCCACAGAGGCAGCCCTATCTGGAGGCAAGAGGACTGCCCCTTCATACCTCCTTGCTTGCTCGAGCCAAATGTACAGTCAAAGGAAATTTTCTGCAGAATCCTGTAGCTGTAACCCATTTACTAATGGGTTACTAACATTAGTAATGTTTACTAACATTCAAGCAGCTGGAGCTGAGTGTACTGACCTGGTAAGAGAAACCTGGGCAGGACATCAACAGAGTTTATTACAAGGGTCTGAATGAGGGAGGTGACCTCGAGGTGGCTCTTTGCTATGTCTCAGTCCAACCACCACTCAGGTCCTGAATCAGACCTCCTCTGGTTGGGAAGCCCTCACCCACTGTCTGGGGGACACGCGTTTATGCTGAGCACATCCAGATTCTGTCAGCTATAGCTGCTATTCTCTCCCCTCAGGTGCTTGCAGCACTGGGGGTTGACACAGCCTCTCTCCAGTCTCACAATGGATCCCCCTTGGCCTCCAAAACTGCCAGTGAAAGAAAACACAGAATGAAATCAAGGGTGTCAGAGGGCTCCACAGACGACAACAAGTCACTCCGGTCTGAGTCTTTTAACCAGCACAGAACGGTAAGGGGCTCAGCCTTGTGCCTGAAAGCAGCTTTCAGGCAGCTTCCATGGACAATATGCTGAAGTGGAAAGAGGTTGGTAGCAGAGAGATAACTGGAGGCACAGAGCCTAGGAGGATGTTTTAATAATCCACCCCTTATCCCCCTACCACTGCCAACAGGGGCCTAAACAAGGGCAGGGACGTTATGGATGGGGAAAAGTGTGGATTATAAAGACTTTTATGGGAGCTCGAGGGAATCAACAAGACTAGGACTGTGGAATGTTGCAAAAGAAGGGAGAAGTCCAAAATGACTCCCAGGTTTCCAGATTGGCCACCTAAGTAGCTAGTGATTCTAAGAGAGGCACACCAGAGGAAGAACTCTGGATTCTAGATAGGACAGGTGGTTTGAACATGCTGACCATGAGGTGTCTGTGAACCTGTAAGGATCAGCTTCCTTCTGACCCTCCCATCTGCAGTTCTGGAGCAGGAGAGGGATCCTTGTTAGTGGTGCTGAAATCATATAAAAGTTTGTTTCTAACCTCATGCCTCAGCTCCTCCAGCTCAAGTTCTCACCTACTGTTGGCCCAGGAGATCCTGGCACCTGTCTCGTGGTAACAATCCAGCCTGGGAATACCTTCAGGACCTCATTTCAGACCCACTAGCAATTTTCCCTCTCGTCATCACCTGCTACCTCCCACTCCAAGAGTCCCAGTACTCACCTGGTTTCCTCCCACCAGCTCCCTCTCCCTTCAAAATCTTGTGTACCCCAAATGCACCCTTTCAACAGGCCTCAGAGATAATAACCCCTTTGTGGTAGAGTAGGTCCCACACTAGCAGTACGCAAAAGGGGCTTGACATGGTTATTTTTCAGAGCTGCTGGATCTCACTTCCCTCTTGATCTCTTTTTCTTGTGCTCCCCTGAAAGATGTGCCACTTTCTGGAACAGGATCTCGACAACCCCCAGACTTCTGTGTGCATGTCCATACACAGACACACTCCCACGCACTCTGGCCTCGGTGACACCCACACACCAGCATTTATGAGAGTCTGCTCTGCCTCTTTTGAGCAACACCTGGCATGAACAGGGCACAGTTCAGAAGCTGTTTCAAACTGGGGTTTGTCTGGAGCTCTGACAACCTCAGGGCAGGATAAATCACAGCTTCTGTGGACATGTCAGTGACACTCTGAACTGGGCTTTAATTTCTCCCATTCAGTCAGCTCCACATAGATTAGCACTTGGATGTCCAATAATTGTCTGCTGTATGTGTGTGCTTGTCTCTCTAACTAGATTTACCTTCAAAGGGCAAAAGAGGAAACATCCCTTTCTAATTCAACAACACTAGGTCCTTGGTATAAAGAGTTGACTAAAGCATGACCCATTTTTCAAGAATTTTGGGTGGAGGAGGCAGATATAGAAACAGTTGAATACTATATTAGGGACAGATAGATGTTGTTTGGGGAATAGGAGCAGGAACATCTATTCTTATGAGGGTGAGAGTGTATCAGGAAAGGCTTCATGAAGGAGGGGATAATTGAAGTTCTCAGTAAATAGTGAGTAAGTCCTCCAGTAACTGAGGACAGGGAGGGTTTGAGAAAGAATGTTTTCCAGGCAGAAAGATCATGTTTGTTCTAAGGACAGGGAGACGTTGTTTGGGTACTTCCTTAGTGCTAACTGGTTGGAGTTTCTGTTTGTTAAGGCACTCCCTTCCTTCTTTCCCAGGTGGGTGTGTTATTGTAGTAAATAGACCATAGGCAGTTTTAGTAAAAAGCCATTTTCTGATCAGCAGTAATGAGAGGGAGATTGGGGGTAGCACTTAGCAGAGAGACACAGCAGGGCTTTCAGGGAACACACAGGAGACCAGTTGATCTGCCTGAATGATTTTAAGGCAAGTCCAATACTTAGATTCAGAGGCCATTGTCCACCATTTGCCAAATAGGTTAATTCTGAAATATTAGGTTGTGGCCAAGGAGACACTGCTTGATAAATACAGGACCAAATTTTTCTTCGTAGTTTCTTGTTTTGCTTAGTGCCCAACTGCATATGATTCAGTTGTCCCATCTTTAATAAGGAGTTGCCGATTTTGCTCCTTTGCTTCAAAAGTGGGAAGGATATGTGGATTTTACGAGTTCACAGTCCTTGGACATATATTCTAGACAAAGAGTGCTGTGTTTTTAATACTGAATTACAATGGAAATTGCTGTGCAGAACTAGGCTCCAGATCATCAAGAAAGCAAACTTCAATTCTGAGGGAGATGGGGATAGGTCAAGAGGGCTTTAATTGACAAAGTTTTCCAACTTTAATAATTTAGTAAGTAAAAGAAATTAAGTAAGGGAGGGGAAATTCAGCAATATGATCTGAGTTTGATAGGAAGTCAAAGTTTAGATTTTAGAAACACTTTCTATGAAGAGAAAAACAAATATTATATATTAATACATCTATGTGGAATCTAGAAAAATGTTATGGGTGATCTTATTTGCAGAGCAGAAATAGAGATACAGACGTAGAGAACAAACCAATTCAGAAGGGTGGTGGGAGGAACTGGGAGATTGGGATTGACATATATACACTACTATACATAAAATAGATACCTGATGAGAACCTACTATGTAGCACAGGGAACTCTCCTCAAGGCTCTGTGGTGACCTAAATGGACGGAAATCCAAGAAAGAGGAGATACATGTACGTGTATGGTTAACCCTGGTGACTCAGACAGTAAAGAATCCGCCTGTGATGCAGGAGACCTAGGCTCATTCTCTGGGTTGGGAAGATCCCCTGGAGAAGGGAATGGCAACCCACTCCAGTATTCTTGCCTGGAGAATCCCATGGACAGAGGAGTCTGGCGGGCTACAGTCCATGGAAAGAGTTGGATGCAACTGACAACTAACACTTTTTCTTTCACAGCTGATTCACTTTGCTGTATAGTAGAAATGAACACCACGTTGTAAAGCAACTATACTTCAATAAAAATTAATTAAAAAAAAGAAAGAAGCTCTTTCTATGAGCTGAGGACAGAACTGATAAGTTGTCTGGTCAGGTTCACGGTTGTGGGAACCAGCCAACCCAGCACACTAACCCTCCAGGGGCTCGAGGCCTATGAATTAGCTCCTTTCCTCTGGCAAGTGTTCACCACACGATTCCCTCGGAGGAAGATTTTGATGGGAAATGTTTATTGATTTGGAGGAATGGCACTATTCTTCCAGGAAGTTAGACTGCAACTCTCCCTTCAATCTCCCCATTGTTGACTGTTCAACGTTTGCCTCGAGGGATCCTGGAAGCTCATTATATTACAAAGCTCTTGTCTCCTCCTTTGCAACACAAACTCACACCCATACAGGCTGGATCTAATGAATTGTCAGACCTAATTTTCAGAAAATAAGGAGCGCTCGTTCATTCAACAACCCTTTAGCAAGCTTGTTTCTGTATTGGTGTACATAACTGTCTCCTGAGGTCACAGCTTTGCACTCAAGCAGGGAACCTAAGATAGCTTTGTCCAGCCCCATGGCCAAAGATTGGCAAACAACTGACCCCCCTGGGTGACAAGTTTGTCCTCTGACATGTCCTTGGCTATTTGCTGATCTTGAGCACCTTGCAGTCTCTTCTCAGTGTTGGCCTTTTCCCAGACTGAGTTAAGAATGTTCTTTTCCTCTTTTCCCTCTCTGTGTACACCTAGAGCACTCCATAGATCTGACTTTAATTTTCCATAGGAGGGTCATGAGGCTGAAGGCAGGGAAGTGGGAATGGGTGGAGGGAAGTGGGAATGGGTGGAGGGAAGTGGGAATGGGTGGAGGGAAGTGTTGAGTTCCAGATTTGCCTGCAGGATGATCTTCCAGGCTACCTTCTTTCCTGCTTTTTTGGGGCAATGCCCAGTCTTTCCTAGGCCTCACCACTGGGAGACGCCGGGCTAGCCACGGCAGTGTGTTCCACTTCCAGGCCCCTGGCCGAGACATCTCATTCCCTGATGGGGTCACAGATGATGGAGTCTTTCCTGGAGACCATGAAAGCCGTCATGGCTCTCTGCTGATGCTTAGGGGTGCAGGCCAGCAAGGCCCCCTCCCTAGGAGTCCACTGCCTCAAACCCTCAACCGTGGCTCAGGGTGTGGAGAAGATGGAGCTCCCAAAATGACCACTGGAGAGCTTGCTCCTGGAGTCATCGAAGTCTCGGTGAGTTTGTGCATGCTCCAGGCTCTCTGGGGCTGCTCTGCAGCTAGAGGCCTCAGGCCAAAAAGCCTTTGTGTTACCCATGGAAGGATCATTTAGACATCGCTCTGCCCAACTCCTGAAGCTACCCTCATTCTACAGGCAGGACAGGTGAGACCCAGAGGGAGCGATTGGATTTACCTGAAATCAAACCTGTCTTCTGGTTTACTCTGTAAAGAATCCACCTGCAATGCAGGAGACCCAGGCTTGATCCGTGGGTCGGGAAGATTCCCCTGGAGAAGGAAATGGCAACCTACTCCAGTATTCTTGCCTGGGAAATCCCATGGATGAGGAGCCTCGTGGGCTACGGTCCATGGGGTCGCAAAAGAGTCAGACACGACGTAGTGACTAAACAACAAGTGATACAGAATGTTTTCCAACTGCTCTGATTTCTTTTCCCGCTGGAGTTTCTCTGTCCCTCCTCCCTACCACTGCTTTAGAGATAGGCCTATTTGCTCCCTAGATGAGTAAAAAAAAAAAAAAAAAAAAAGAAGTGTTCTTCTCTTCTTGCCTGTAACTCTGTGCAAACTATCTTGGGCTTGACAATTAAGACTCAGAGAAATCCTGGGAGGTGCCCTGGACAGATCTTAGCAAAAGCAGAGTATCCCTAACTTGACTTGGAGAAGAAAGAACTTGCCAAAATGCACAAATTAGGCAACAGTGACTAACTGGCCAACACTCTTAATAGAATAATCATAGAGTTTAATGGCAAATCAGAGACTCCTCATCCAATTGGAGCTGTGATTTAATTAAACTCTCCCTCCAGCTTCAAAACTTGCTTCTCTGTTTTTCTTTTGCCCTCTGGCCAGTCCAGGACACGGAGTGGTTTGCACACAGACTTCTGAGCTGACCATTATATGCCCCTAGTGACTTGGCTAAGTCTCACAGAGTTACCTTAGCTCCATCCCTGACTGGCTATATGGGATTCAGAGTCCCAGCAAGAAATAGATAAGCCGCTGCAGTGGGCAGCTGGAGTTTATGGAAGTACTGAAGAGGTGTGCTCTGGACTCAAGAACAAAGAAGGAGCAGTGAAGCACTGAGAGACCAGCCACAGTGGGAAGCTGTAACCCACCTAGGTTGCAGGAATGAGGGGAAGAACCAGAGTCCAGCAAGCGCTGCCACTTTATGTGAGAGGCGGCCTAGCAGAAGGTGGCCCAGCAACAGCCCGGCAAAGAAGTAGCCAGCTGGCAGATAGTGACTCCTCCCTCCTCTCAGCCTCTGATCTCCTATCTGTGCCTCCCACTGGCCAGACCTGACCAGAACCAGAGGGTGAGGGTGATTCAGTTTGCCCAGGTCACCCTCCCCAAGTATGGAGCAGGGCAGAGATGGTGGAGGGTAGGTCCTCCGAGGATCAACCGAGAATCGCCAACCCAGAGCCCTCAGGTCAACACCAGGCTGCGGGAGATACTTTAATACTCGAAAATGCCTCATTCAAGAAACCTTGTTGTTGTTCTATGGATTACCACTTTCCTAGATATTCCAGCCTTGATTAATTTCAGTGAATTTATTAGGTGCTGTTGCTGCTGCTAAGTCGCTTCAGTCATGTCCGACTCTGTGCGACCCCATAGACGGCAGCCCACCAGGATCCCCCGTCCTTGGGATTCTCCAGACAAGAACACTGGAGTGGGCTGCCATTTCCTTCTCCAATGCATGAAAGTGGAAAGTGAAAATTGAAAGTGAAGTCGCTCAGTCGTGTCTAACTCTTAGAGACCCCATAGACTGCAGCCCATCAAGCTCCTCTGTCCATGGGATTTTCCAGGCAAGAGTACAAGATGAACTCCTTAAGCCCATCCACGCTACATGGACCTGAACTTCATTCACAGTTGTGCCATTTACCAGCTGAGTCACCATTAGCAAGTCCCTTAAATTCTTCAAGCCTCCATGTTTCCTCTTGTAAAAACCTCATTAAAAGGTTTCTAAATGGCTAGAGGGTTAAGTGGAATCAGAGAACCCTTTCATTTATATATATGTCTGATCAATAATAGCAGTAGATGCTAGAACCTTTTGTTGAGTCCTCACGGTTGAGAACTTGCCAAACTTTCTTTGTATGTACGAAGTACTTACTATGAGCTTCACCTACAGCAGGTTCTTAGTAAACACTTGTTGAATTTGTATTCTGAATGGTTTGTGCAGTGCTGAGTCAGCATCTATGAACCTGGGACTCCCCACATCCAGGGTATGTGTGTGACTAGAGTTAGGGGCCTGGCATAGAACCCAGACAGAACTTCCAATAAAGAGAGGGAAGAATCAAAAGGATTGTGTCAGAAACTAAGAACCGGACAATCAAGATGCATAAGCATCCCCTCAGAAAGAGACCATGTAGAATTGGAACCAGGTCATAAATTGGGGAGAGATACGGGCCTCCTAGGAGGGAGGTCAAGGAAGCCTATTGTGGTGTAAGAGTTCTGTGTGAATGTCACATGCCCATCCCAGCAGAAGTCCAATAATGACTGCCTGGCCCGATGCCTCTGCATTTCCCACCTCCCTTTGGTAAACACCTCAGAGACCCTTGAGGCAGCTCTATCTCTGCTCTGGTGCTTAGGTACCTATCCTAGAACAAGAGTCAGCAAAGCTTCAGGTGAGCCCAGGTCATCTCTCAACTATGAACCCAGGCTCCGGTTGGATCCCAGCTCTGTGTCCTATTCTTCATGTCTGAGCTCTTACCCCAAGTTCATGCAACAGACCCTTTACTCCAAGCGCGACTGCAGAGGATCATAGCTTCACTGGGCAGCTTGCGACCACCTAAAATAGGCCAATAAGAGACTGAGTGATCAGTCTTTGCCACTGAAGACTTCGATTTGGAGAGCGTCCTGACTCTATTTCCATCCCAGCAGGCATCTGATGCAGGACAGAAGACTTTCCTAACAGCAGACTACTTGAATGAACCTTTCCGAGTCCAAAGGGCAATGAGTGTTGTCAGTATCATGACCTCTGTCCTCGAGGGTGAGTATTGCTCACTGGAACTTCTTTTCAGTATGCCATGATAAGGCCCCTTACATGCGGAAGATGGGATGCCCCAAACGTGTGTCGAAAGGCACTCATCTCTGTGTCCTGGGATCATAAATGTTACTCTTTTTATGCTCTCATTCCATAACCCTTTATCAGTGTGTTGTTTTTTTTTTTTCAAATTTATTTTTAATTGGAGAATAATTGCTTTCCAATGTTGTGCTGGTCTCTGCCGTACGACAACATGAATCAGCCTATCAATGTGGTTTTTTAAATGTGGATAAATTTTCAAAAATAATAGAATCCGGTGAATGAAACCCTCTAGTTCCTTTTTTATTCAAATTAACATCTGCTTTAATTCGTTGTTGTTCAGTTGCTAAGTGGTGTTTGACTCTTGGCGACCCCATGGAATGCAAGATGCCAGCTCCTCTGTCTTCCACTATTCCCTGGAGTTTGCTTAGATTCATGTCCGTTGAGTTCGTGATGCTATCTAACCATCCCATCCTCTGCCACCCCCTTCTCCTTCTGCCTTCAATCTTCCCAAGCAACCGGGTCTTTTCCAGTGAGTCAGCTGTTCACATCAGGTGGCCAAATTATTGGAGCTTCAGCTTCAGCATCAGTTCTTCCAATGAATATTCAGGGTTGATTTCCTTAAGGATTGGCTGCTTTGATCTTGCTGTCCAAGGGACCCTGAAGAGTCTTCTCCAGCACCGCACTTCATAAGCATCAGTTCTTCGATGCTTAGTCTTCTTCATAGTCCAACTCTCACATCTGTACATGATTACTGGAAAAACCATAGCCTTGACTATGTGGCCCTTTGTCGGCAAAGTGATGTCTCCGCTTTTTAATACGCTGTCTAGTTTTGTCAAAGCTTTTCTTCCAAGGAGCAAGCATCTTTTAATTTCATTGTTGCAGTCACCATCTGCGTGATTTTGGAACCCAAGAAAATAAAGTCTGTCACTGTTACCATTTTTTTCCCCATCTATTTGCCATGAAGTGATGGGACTGGATGCCATGATCTTAGTTTTCTCAACGTAGAGTCTTAAGCCAGCTTCTTTACTCTTCCTCTTTCACTTTCATCAAGAGGCTCTTTAGTTCCTCTAAACTTTCTGCCGTTACAGTGATATCATCTGCATATCTGAAGTTGTTGATATTTTTCCCAACAATCTTGATTCCAGTTTGTGATTCATCCAGCCCAGCATTTTGCATGATATACTCTACATATAAGTTAAATAAGCCTCGATGTACTCCTTTCCCAATTTGGAACCAGTCAGTTGTTCCATGGCCAGTTCTAGCTGTCACTTTTCTTGACCCACATACAGGTTTACCAGGAGACAGGTAAGATGGTCTGGTATTCCATCTCTTTAAGAATTTTCTACAATTTGTTGTTATCCATATAGTCAAAGACGTTAGCTTAGTCAACGAAGCAGAAGTACATGCTTTTCTAGAATTCTCTTGCTTTCTCTATGATCCAGCAAATATTGACGATTTGAACTCTGGTTCCTCTGTCTTTTCTAAACCTAGCTTGCACATCTGGAAGTTCTTGGTTCATGTACTGCTAAAGCCTAACTTGAAGGATTCTGAGTAAAACCTTGCTAGCATGTGAAGTGAGTGCAATTGTATGGTAGTGCATTCTTTGGCACTGCCTTTCTTTGGGATTGGAATGAAAACTGACTTTTTCCCATCCTGGGGCCACTGTTGAGTTTCCCAAAGTCGCTGCCATATTGAGTGCAACACTTTAACAGCGTCATCTTTTAGGATTTTAAATAGCTTAACTGGAATTCCATCACCTCCATTAGCTTTGTTTGTAGTAATGCTTCCTAAGGCCCACTTAGCTTCACACTCCAGGATGTCTGGCTCTAGGTGAGTGACCACACCTTCATGGTTATCCAGGTCTTAAGACCCTTTTGGTATAGTTCTTCTGTGTATTCTTGCCACCGCTTCTTAACCTCTTCTGCTTCTGTTAGGTCCTTACCATTTCTGTCCTTTATTGTACCCTTTCTTGCATGAAATGTTCCCTTGATATCTCCAGTTTTCTTGACAAGATCTCTAGTCTTTCCCATTCTGTTGTTTTCCTCTATTTCTTTACATTGCTCATTTAAGAAGGCCTTTTTATCTCTCCTTGCTATTCTCTGGAACTCTGCTTTCAGTTGGGTATATCTTTGCATTTCTCCTTTGCCTTTCACTTCCCTTCTTCCCTCAGCTATTTGTAAAGCCTCTTTAGACAACTACTTTACCTTCTTGCTTTTCATTTTCTTTGGGATGGTTTTGGCCACTGCCTCTTATACAATGTTACAAACCTTCATCCATAGTTATTCAGACACTCTGTCTACCAGATCTAATCCCTTGAATCTATTTGCCACCTTCACTGTATAAGGGACTTGATTTAGGTCATACCTGAGTGGCCTGGTGGTTTTCCATACTTTCTTCAACTTAAGCCTGAATTTTGCAATAAGGAGCTCATGATTTGAGCCACAGTCAGCTCCAGGTCTCATATAGAGCTTCTCCATCTTCAGCTGCAAAGAACGCAATCAATCTGATTTTGGTATTGACCATCTGGTGATGTCCACGTGTAGAGTCATTTCTTGGGTTGTTGGGAAGGATGTTTGCTATGACTAGCATGTTCCCTTGACAAAACTCTGTTAGCCTTTGCCCTGCTTCATTTTGTATTTCAAGGCCAAACTTGCCTGTTTCTCTGGGCAGCTCTTGACTTCCTATTTTTGCATTTTAATCCCCTGTGTTGAAAAGGACATCTTTTTTTGGTGTTAGTTCTAGAAGGTGTTGTAGGTCTTCATAAAACTGGTCAACTTCAGCTTCTTTGGCATCAGTGTTTTGGGTATCAACTTGGATTATTGTGATGTTGAGTGTTTGCCTTAGAAACAGAATAAGATCATTCTGGTTTTTTTGGGGTGGCACCGAAGTACTGTTTTGGACTCTTTTGTTGACTATGAGGGCTGCTCCATTTCTTCTAAGGGATTCTTGCCCACAGCAGTAGATAGAATGGTCATCTGAATTAAATTCTCTCATTCCTATCCATTTTAGTTCACTGATTGCTAAGATGCTGATGTTCAATCTTGTCATCTCCTATTTGACCACGCCCAATTAACCTTGATTTATGAATCTAACATTCCAGGTTCCTATGCAATATTGTTCTTTATCTGCTTCATAAGTATTCACAAACTTAGATTTTAAAAAGTGATGCAGAACTTCCTGGTGATCCAGTGGTTGAGACTCCACACTGCCACTGCATGGGAAAGAGGGGCATGGGTTCAATTCTTGGTTGGGGAATTTCCAAAATACCATGCAGTGTGGGAAATAAAAGTGATCTAACACACACTGGAGTATTTCAAGCTACCACTCAGGTTTGCAAGAAATTTAACAGTCTTTAGCTTTCAAACATGGAAAAATTTTTCAGTATATTTCATGGCTATAACTTTTACAACATCTTATAACTTAATTTCTGTCTCAGGCTCATGCTGAGTGTTAGAAGGCAATTTCAGTAAATTAATTGATAAGTTTACTAAATCCTTATTAACTCAGGGTTCCATCAATCAGGTAGGAATCCACTCAGTCTCCCCAAGGATAGATCCAAGTTCTAATTGCTGACAGCAAACCAAGAGGTGGAGGAAGAGAGTGGCCACCTGGCACTTGAGTTCCCAAAAGCATGGCTGTATCTTTCTTACCCTGAGTATAAGACCTGTCTTCTTATCCAGCCTTTGTTTTGCCTCAGGGTGTGGAAAGCATGGCCTTAGTCATATCCAGTTATTTATCCCCTCTGGACAATTTTAAAATGTTCTATGCTGGAGGAGGGAGAAGGGAGTTTGAATGTTGGTGTGTCCCTGAGAAGGGGCCCTGGCTCTCCACCCAGTCCTGGGCTGAATTCTCACTGCAGAGGAGGACATGGTGGACAATAGACACCCAAAAAAGAAAGAAGAAAGAAATATGAGGGACTTGAAAACGCAGCTGATCAGTGCCTTACTTTCTAGGTGAAGCTGGAGGTAGCAAGTCTTAGAGAGAGACTCGCATACCTGGCACGGCATAACTGTAGGGTAGAGTGGGCCAGTAACATATCTGCATAGAGAGGGCCTGAGGCAGCCTCACAGGTTGCCCTGTGGCCCTGGCATTACAGGAGAGTATTTGGGTGATCCCTTTGTTCCCACTTAAGGCTACAGGAGATGAGTGAGAGTTAAACAGGTAACAGCCATCTCCGTGGCTCTCCCACCAGCTACCAGATGAGATGACTCATGTGAAATACACTTGGCAATGACTAAGGACCAGCTCAACCCTCCGCCAACCTTGAGATCCCCAGAACTCAGACACAACATCAGACAATGAGTAGTAACAGACTTTGAATTAACCAAAATGAAGTCCCCTAGTTGGGGACTTGACGCTTAAATTGAGTTCAGTTACGGGGGGAAAAAAAAACCCTTAAGTCACATTTTTTGCATACCTGTGTTTGTGTTTTGAAAAATGTGTACCTATTCCGGTAACAACAGTGTGTGTGCACTCTCATGTTATCTTTCCTCATGGATAACTATTTAATAATTGCTCATCAGCAGAGAGTGAGAACTAGAGAGGAGGAGAGAGAAGTTGGAGGAGAGGGGAGCTAGTGAGAAATGCGGGTCTGGAAGACTGAAGGACTGAAATGGAGAAACGCGGCAGGATTTCTGGGTGGTGACAAGCTGGGAGCAGTCAGCATCGTTTTGTTATTTTTTCCAACCCAGTTCAGAAGGTTGGGTGCAGGTACAGAGCTGTCTGCATGTTGGGTTTGTTCAGAGTTGGGGTTTTGCCAGGAACGTACAATGGAGGGAGAGCTGGCAAGGGGGAGCATAAGGAGGGGTGGACATGAAGCCTGATCTGGGTAAGTTGAGAAGCAAAGCGGTTAAAAAGTGTACACTCCATGCTTTGAAGGACCAAATAGGGACAGAGGTTGGGTTGCACTTGCTAGATGACAGGAAATGGCAATCAGAGCGAGAGCGGGTGAGCGCCAAAGTGGAGGCGGGAGGTGGTAGTTTTTAGTAATTACAAGGTCTGGGGGCTGGCCACGGGGTGGGGTTCTGAGTCCACGCCTGGCTGATAGTTGTCGCTGCCCACACCTGTGATGCAGAACTCGAGGAGTCTAAACAGAGGTGCCCACCCTGCTTGACCAGCTTGGCTCAGAAGTACCTTGTCTGGGATTGCTGCCCCACGTGGGTGAAGCTCAAGACGCTTCTCTTCGCACTTGTGATGGACCCCTTTGCCGAGCTCACCATCACGCTGTGCATCGTGGTGAACACCGTCTTCATGGCCATGGAGCACTACGGCATGAGCCCCGCCTTCGAAGCCATGCTCCAGATTGGCAACATCGTGAGTGAGTGCCCTGGCGGCCGCTGCCCGCGCCGTCAGGGCCGGGGCGGCTCTGGGTCGGGTGGCCGCATGCCCTCAGTCACCGGAGTGTTGATCTAGCTGGCTGAGAGCAAGGGAACAGTGTGGGAGATGCGTGGACGCTGAGCACAGAAAGTCAGGTCTGGAGGACCAGGCTACACTGGTGGGGATTGCTCTCAGATAAACAAACCCAGGGAGGTGGACTGCGAGAGCCTGACCTAGAGGCAGCAGCTCCCCCTCCCCGCTTACAGAATTTAGGAAACCCCACCCCCACTCCGCTGAATTCTCCAGATTGCAGCTGCCTCTACCTTGAAATGACGATAAATGCCGCTTTCCCATCTAGAGACAGCCTACGGACTTGCAAATTTCCTTCCAACTCTCTGGCTCTTGTGACTGCAAAACACAGCGGCTGTGGTTTTTCAGTTCTGTCCTTTGAGAGCAGAAAGGGGATGGGAGGGAGGGGAAAATAAAGAGAGGGAAAGAACCTGGGACCGTGGTTGCTGCCATCACGTAAGCATCAGGGAGTCCAAACCTTTTTTTTAAAATCTGGTTTAGACAGGACTCTCCTTTAAATGTTCCTCCATAACTTTTTAGTATTATTTCCTTTTAACAAGATAAAATCCATACCAGATTTCCCTACGTGCTGAGTAAAGTATCAGACTCAGAGGAGACCTGTCCTCAGCCCGTGCCCCACAGTAACAATAGCCAACTTAATACGACTTCAGACCCCACATAACCTCAGATGCTTCTCATGGGTTATCCCATTTTATTTTCACACACACACACAAAAACCAATATAGTAGGTGCTGTGATTATGCCCTTTCACAGATGGAAGAGCCAAGGTGCAGGAGGTTAGATAATTTGCCCAAGGTCCTAGAGGTGAGCAAGTGGTCGCATCGAGATCTGAGCCCAGGCCAGCTGGCTCTGCAGCCCACACTTCTCAACTCTTGAGTGCTGATCCCCTTTACAGGACTGCTAGTGTGTGTGTGTGTGAGGGAGCAACTGTGCATGTGAGTGTATGTGAGTATATGAGAACTGCTCCAGAGCAAATGACAGGGAGTGTGCGCATGTGTGTATGGGCACACACATGCACACAAGGAAAGCAGGAGCTGAGAGGTCGGGGTCCTGCCTCCATGCCCCCCAGTGTCCACCCACTCGGTGGCTTACTGGGTCCACCAGGACCATGCATCTCTTCTAGCTCCTTGCAGGCTGCAGACAGGTAGATGGAGGTGTCCCAGAGGAAATCTCTCCTTTCTCTAGAAATCTCTCCTTTCCCCAGAATTCAGGATGTGAACAGGAGGCCAGTCGGTTCTGGGACACTGTGGAGCCAGCGTGCCTTATGTTTCAGCAGCAAGTGGGCTGCTGCAGTGCGCTGTGCCATCGCTCCATCAGGTCTGACTCTTTGCGGCCCCAAGGACTGTAGCCCACCAGGCTAGCATCCTGGAGTGAGTTGCCATGCCCTCCCCCAGGGCATGTTCCCAACCCAGGAACGGAACTGGGGTCTCCTGTGTTGTAGGCAGATTCTTCCAGCTGAACTACCTGGGAAGCCCCAGCACACAGGCTAGAAGACATATTCTATTTAAAGTTGATCTGAAAAGGGGAAAGGGAAAGAGAAGGGAGAGCTTATTGCACAGAGTCATCATAGACCCCAAGGGTCCTATGGAAGAGATCTCTGAGCCCACACCTGATTTCTCAGTTGGAGAAGTTAAGGTAAGAATGACCAAAGGCCTTTACTGCTGTGACAGAGCCCAGTGTTGTTTTTCAAAAAGAAAGAAAGGCAGGCACTGTGTGGTGCTTATGGTAAATCAGGTGCTTTATAAATGTTATCTCAGCGTTGCAACAGTGCCATGAGGTTATCACCACCTCACAGCCCAAAAGAGAGCATTAAGACCCAGAGAGGTTAAGCATCTTGCCAAGGTAACACAGATGGTGAGAGTGGAGCCAGAGGCGACCGAAGTCTCTCTAGGGCACAGGACCTCACCCCCCAACACACCACACCTCACCACACTGACTTGCCTACAAAGGACACTCACAGATGCTCCTTGCATCTCACAGGTGTAGTCTTATGGCATCGGGAAAGCCCCTTAGACTCTGTCATTTCCTTCTCTGTAGAAGGGATGTGACTGCCTCTGTTTGCCAGGCTGGCAGGAAGCTCTGATGAGAGCAGATGAAAGAAAACTCCTGGCCCTGGTCTTTGGTTTCTTCCTTACCTGTGTCCTCCTTTCCCTGCTGGTTGTTGCGTGACCTGAGCCTGGCCCTAACCTCTTTCAACATCACAATTCTGTCCTGCCTAAGACCATTAAAGATACTTAGAGCTGAAAGAATCTTAGAGACAATGTATCATTATTGTTCCTGCTAATAGCTATTATTGATTAATGAAGAACTATCTGCTGGGACCTTTGCTAAGAACTGCACATGCATTATCTCACTTAAGCCCATCACATCGTTGCTATTGCTCAGTTGCACAGTCGTCTCTGACTCTCTGACCCCATGGACTGTAGCCCGCCAGGCTCCTCTGTCCATGGGATTTCCCAGGCAAGAACACTGGAGTGGTTCGTCATTCCCTTCTCCAGGGCATCTTCCCAACCCAGGGATCGAACCCAGGTCTCCTGCATTGACAGGCGGATTCTTTGCGAGTGAGCCACCAGGGAAGCCCAAAGCCCATCATACAGATGAGGAAAATGAGTGTAGAGGATGCGTTCCTTGTCCAAGCTCATACAAGCCAGGAATGCCTGAGTTGGTGTTTTTATCTGGGCCTGTGTTGCCCCACATTCCCTGCTTTTAAACAACTGAACCAGACGGACTTCTTGGGTAAAGCGTCTGTCTACAATGTGGGAGACCTGGGTTCGATCCCTGGGTCAGGAAGATTCCCTGGAGAAGGAAATGGCAACCCACTCCAGTACTATTGCCTGGAAAATCCCATGGACAGAAGAGCCTGGTAGGCTACAGTCCACGGGGTCGCAAAGAGTCGGACATGACTGAGCGACTTCACCATATAATAATTATTGTCCTAATGATTATCCACTTACTCTGTGTCCAACACCATTCCAATGGAAGCACTGAAGCCTGGAAACACTATTGCATATTACCTGAGCACTGGTCCACGGATTGCTCTATGCTGCCTCACTGAGTGTTCCCATCCCTCATCCTGTAGGGGTCCGCAGATGATACAGAAAGTGAATAAAAATGAAGTAAAGGGATTCGCCACTCTATAAACAAGACATTTCTCCCCTGCCCTGTTTGTCATTGCCCACAACCTCACAGACCCTGCTGAGATGAATCCCTGTTTCTGTCTGCAGGTATTTACCGTGTTTTTTACTGCTGAAATGGTCTTCAAAATCATAGCCTTGGACCCCTACTATTACTTCCAGAAGAAGTGGAACATATTTGATTGCATCATTGTCACCGTGAGCCTGATAGAGCTGGGCGCGGCCCGGAAGGGGAGCCTGACGGTGCTGCGGACCTTCCGCCTGGTAACGTGCTCTCTTGGCGATTAGGGGAACCCCTGCCCTGACATCCAGGCAGGCTCTCTGCTGGAAGCAGACTCTGCCCTCTGGGGACTCCACCTGCCGGCTTCCTCTTCCTCTTCCGTCCCTGGGGGAGGATGCGGGGTGTGGCTCCTGGGAGACCTGGTGCTTTCCACTTCTCAGAGTGGGGGCGAGCCCTCCCTCTCCTGGGCCCCCTCATCTGCCCCCAGAGGGGAATGCCCAGCACCCCATTGTTCTCTTATCAAATACAGTAGATGATCATCACAGCAGCTGTTGTTTCCTGAGCCCTGGCAATACAAGAAGCACAAAGCTAAAGCCTCGACATAACTCGCCTCGTTTTAGGCATACATCACCCGGGCAGAGCTGCCTTTACTATCCCCACAGAGAGATGAGGCAAACGGAGACAGACTGGTCAAGTGCTGACCCAGTCTCCCTGCTGCTGAGTGAGCCTCAGATGTGCATTTTGAAGCCAGACTGCCCAGCTTGAGTCCCCCTGCCCCCATCTCAAGGAGGTCATCTTCCCTGGGTCCCCAGATCACCGCCCCAACGTCTCACCCACCTCAAAACCCACCTCCTACTAGTCTCTCATCCTAGCTCTTCTCCCAGCTCAGCCCTGGCACGCCCACTACTGAAGGGGTTCCCCTATTCCTAACAAAAGAGATGTCCCCATGGCATCTGTATCTGCAAGGCAAGTCACCCACCTTGTTTTATTTCTTCAAGAATATTGTGGCCCCAGGAATCCCCTAATGGTCCAGTGATTAGGATTTCGCCCTTTCACTGCTAGGGGGTCCAGAATTCAATTCCTGCTCCAGGAACTAATGTCCCACAAGCTGCTTTAAGTGCCAAAACACAAGGCTACCATGGCCCCTGTAACTTCATAGTCATTTTAGAATCAACTTGCCGAGTTACACACCCACATACACACAAAAGTTTTGTTGTTTTTTTTTTCTATTGGGATGTAATAATACCTAGATCAGTTTGGGAAAAAAATGTAACCTTTATGTTATGTAGTCTTCTGATCCATGAAAATGGCACACAATCCATTTATTTTAGCCTTTCAATAGTTTTATAATTTCTCCATGAGGGACTTCCTACATATTTTTTGTTAGATATATTCCTAGACATTCCCTACTTCATTATGCTATTTCAAGTGGATCTCTTTTTAAATGTTCTTTTCCAGTTTTTTTTTTTTCTAACATTTTGCTATTTAATATTTTTGTATCAGATAGCTCTCTTATTAATTCTCATGACTTATCTATGCAGTCTTTTAAATTTGTTAACACAATCATATCATATGCAAATGATGAGCTTTGTTTCTTTTCTAATCTTTATGCCATTTGGTTCTTTTTATTACATTACTGTGCTGGTTAGGACATCCAGTACACTATTGAAAAGAGTGTTAATAGCAGACATTCTTGCTGTTTTCCTGATCTCAAAGAAAATGCTTTCAGTATTTCAGCATGTCTGATATTTGTGGCAGATTTTTTTTTTTTATCAGTTTAGGAGGCTCTCTTTTGTTTAGAATATTAATCATGACTGGATGTTTAATTTTATCAGACAGTTGTTCTGCATGATTAAGATAATCACATGATTTTCACTAATCTGTTAAAGTGGTGAATTATACTAATTGATTTTCTAATGTTAAATCAACCTTGCATTCCTGGGACAAACCCAGTGATCCTGGTATTTTTTTATATATACATTGGAAAATTCAGGTCACTAATAATTTTTTTTTAATTTGCATCAGGATTGATGAGTAATATTTGGCCTGTAATTTTCTTTGCTTTCATTGTCCTTGCTAGATTTTCGTATCCAGGTATCAAGGTTATCCTGGTTCAGTCATTCAGTTGTGTCCAACTCTGTGACCCCATGGACTGCTGCATGCCAGGCTTCTCATGTCCATTGAGTCGGTGATGCCATCCAACCCTCTCATCCCCTTCTCCTGCTTTCAGTCTTTCCCCGCATCAGGATCTTTTCTAATGAGTTGGCTTTTCACATCATGTGGCCAAAGTACTGGAGCTTCAAGGTTATTCTGATCTCCATAAAAATAAAGATTAGGGTATCAAGGTTATCCTAATCTCCATAAAAAGAGGTGAGGAATATTCCTCTCTTTCTACACCCAGTCTTTGGGTACGGAGTTATTTGCTTCTTATATATATGCTACTGCTAAGTCACTTCAGTCGTGTCCGACTTTGTGCGACCCCATAGACGGCAGCCCACCAGGCAGCCCCGTCCCTGGGATTCTCCAGGCAAGAACACTGGAGTGGGTTGCCATGTCCTTCTCCAATGCATGAAAGTGAAGTCACTCCGTCGTGTCCGACTCTTAGCGACCCCATGGACTGCAGCCCACCAAGCTCCTCATCGCCTTCTCCATCTTCTATGTATAGTAGAATTCAATAATGAAGCCATCTGGAGGTCGAGATTTTCCATTACCGATTTAATTTTCTCAATGTCTGTGAAACTAGTCAGATTTTCTGTTTCTCCAGTTGGTTTTGGTAAGTTATGTTTTTTCTAAAACTTTTCCCTTCTTATCTGAATTTTCAAGTTTATTGACATAAAGTTGTATATGCTATGCTGTTATCTTTTAATGTTCCAGATCATGTGTATTTGCTTTCTTTTTCTTTCTTTAAAAATGGTGAATTGTGCTTTCTCTTTTTTTATTAGTCTTGCCAAAGATCATCAATTTTATTAGTCTTTTCAGAGAACCAACTTTCATCTTGTTGATCCTCTCTACTTCATTGATGTTTTCTATTTCAATTAATCCTGCATAATTGCATCCTCTGTTCTACATATTTTATTTTTTCTAACTTCTTAAGACAGAATTTTCAACCTTTTTTCTTTTCCAATCTGTTCATCCAAGACTTCAATTTCCTTCTAAGAACTGCTTTAATAGGTAGAATTTTCCATACTTTTGGTTTCAAATATTGCCTAATTTCAAATTTGATTTATTCTGTAATTCAAAGGTTAATTAGAAGCATGGTTCTTAATTTTGAATGTATGTGGTATTTCTTTATGCCATGGAGTTCAGGCTTGATTGTATTGTGCTCAGAGAACATACACTGTATGATTTCAATGCTTTGAAATTTATTAATAATCTCCTTTTGGCTCAGTACAGTGAAAATATTCCTTACATGCTTGAAAAGAGTGTCTTCTGCAGTTGTAGGGTGCAATATTCTGCATATATATCCAGTGAGTAGAGAAAGTTCATTATATGGTCCAGATATTCTATATCCTTGCTTATTTTTGTCTGCTTGTTGTAGCAATTACTGAGATGGTAGTGTGTAAAAATATCTCCCACTGTGATTACAGCATGGTATGTTTCTCCTTATGGTTCTGCCTTAAGGCTATGTTCTTAAATGCATACATATTTTAAGTTATTATATCTTCCCAGTAGGGTAAAATGTTTATCTGAGAGAATGGATCTTCTTTATCCCTAGAAATGCTTTTTGTTTGATATTAATTAAGCAACTGGCTCAGATGGTAAAGCGTCTGTCTGCAATGCAGGAGACCCAGGTTTGATCCCTGGGTTGGGAAGATCCCCTGGAGAAGGAAATGGCAGCCCACTCCAGTATTCTTGCCTGGAAAATCCCATGGATCGCGGAGCCTGGTGGGCTACTGTCCATGGGGTCGCAAAGAGTTGGACACGACTGAGCAACTTCACTTTCAGAAGCAACTCTGTTTTCTTTTAGTTTAGAATTTGCCTGATATATCTTCATCTATCCTTTTACTTCCAGCCTTTGTGTATCTTTAAGGTTTTTTATATGCCTATTATAAATGGTAGACAGATTTTAGATTCTTATTCAGTTCTGACAATCTACTTTTTGTCTTCTAACCAAAGCATTTAGCCCACTTATTTTACAGCGAATACTGATATATTTGGATATGTGTCTATCATTATATTCTGGGTTTTCTATTTGCTTCCTCTGTTCTAGCATTTTTGTTCTGTCTCTCTTCTTGATTTATTTTGAACTGTTTGTTTTTCCCTTGTTCCATTTTTCTCTTTTATTGGTTTGGAAATACTCTGTTTCTATTCTTTGAGTGGTTACCTTAGAAATGAGAGCAGGTATTGTTAACTTAATCAAAGTCAAAAGTTAGCTAAAATCTTCACTTTCCAGGACAACTTTTATTCCAGTTCCCCCTTCCCAGTTTCCTATTTTATTAAGTGTTTTAATTTTATCTTGTTTTTTTAAAAGCTGTATGACTTAATCAATTATAAATTATTCAAGACTTGTGCAAGCAATACCCAAAATTCAGTAGCTTAGCCCAATAAAAGTATATCCCTCACTCAAGTTGGAGTCTTATGCAATTCAGTCAGCTCTAGGTGGGACTCCTTCTAGAAGGGACTGTGCCATGTATGAAGAAGGCCTGTACAACCTTCAAAACTTCTTGCCTCCTCCTTGTGGAAATATGACCAACTTACACAGTCAAAGGCTTTATCAGTCAAGCCTCACGATTTCTTTTGTAATATAATTTCTTCAAAACTTAGATGAATTCAGACCTCTCTGTGTATCATACACTCAGAGTGCTTTCTTAGGCAAAGTTCTCAATTCTGCTTTGTTTCTTTGCTTTCTTTCTTTCTTTGCTTTGTTTCTTTCTTTTCCACACCTCTCTCCCTCAAAGGGTGGCTACACCATTAATATGATCTTTGCTAAGATGTGCTTCATTTCATTGAAACCTTTAGCTGGTCTTGAACACATAAAGACTTCATCTCATTGCTTACTCTTTGAGGTCTAAAACAGTGTACTTCCCTAAACCTTCAAGACTCTAAACTGCTGGATTCTTTTTTTTTTAATTGAAGTATAGTTGATTGGCAATGTTATGTCACTTTCTGCCATACAGCAAAGTGACTCAGTTATACATTAAACTTCTGGATTCTATTTCCTTTTATTTATTATCAATGAGCCAAATGTTCCCAGAGCGCATTTATTTCTTATAAGGTCTTTTAAATTAATTAGTTACTTTAGGCTGTGTTCATCCTAGTTATGGCACGCGGGATCTTCCTTGTGCCATGTGGAATCTTTTGTCATAGTGCACAGACTTACACACACACTCTCTAGCTGTGGCACAGAGTGCACAGGCTTCCGTAGTTGTGGCGTGTGGGCTTGGTTGCTCCGTAGCAGGTGGGACTTAAAGAAATTTTTATTTTTAATTGGAAGATAATTGCTTTCCAATGTTGTACTGATTTCTGACCTACAACATGAATCAATCATAGGTGCATATATGTCCACTCCCTCTTGAACTCCCCACCCCCCACCCCATACTAACCTTCTAGATTGTCACAGAGTTCTGGGCTGAGCTCCCTGCATCATACAGCGAATCTCCACTGGTTATCTATTTTACATATGGTTCTTTGGAAGGAATGATGCTAAAGCTGAAACTCCAGTACTTTGGCCACCTCAGCGAAGAGTTGACTCATTGGAAAAGACTTTGATGCTGGGAGGGATTGGGGGCAGGAGGAGAAGGGGATGACAGAGGATGAGATGGCTGGATGGCATCACTGACTCGATGGATGTGAGTCTGAGTGAACTCCGGGAGTTGGTGATGGACAGGGAGGCCTGGTGTGCTGTGATTCATGGAGTTGCAAAGAGTTGGACACGACTGAGCAACTGAACTGAACTGAACTGAATGTGTATGTTTCAACGCTACTCTCTCAATTTGTCCTGCCCCCACCTTCGTCCGCTTTGTCCGCGATCACTAAGCCTGTGCCACATATCTGATGTTGAAATGGTTCTCTTCAACATACAAATTTCTACATTAATCAAGAGAAGTACAACTAGTTGGAGTGACAGTGTCTAAATCTGTGAATTAGCATAATAGAGGTTTATGTTTATAGCATATTCCACGCTGATTGGGAAACTCTCCTTGTGTGTCTGCTCCAAGTAGTGACTCAAGGATCCGGGACAGTGTGTATCTCCCATCTTCAATGGGTGGCCTCCATGGGGGCCATGCAAGAGGAAGAGGGGCCATGCATGGTGTTTTATGCCTCTGCCTGAAAGTGGTGCATATTACTTCTGTCTCCGTCTCCATTCCATCAGCCGGAACTCAATAATACGATCTCAACTATTTGCAAGTAAAGCTGGAAAACAGTATTCTTTTGTGGCTGAGAGGAGTAAAAGTGAACAGTGCCACAGAGCCAGTCTCTATGAGACTTTACGTGGTGTCCATTCAGCGTTTGAGGGTCATTCTCATACTTAGCACTTTCTTGCCCTTTTTCCACTCTTGCATATAATACGTTCTTTCTGGGATCACTTTCTGCCTGACGTACATCATTTAGAATTTCTTTCAGTGAGTGCCTCTGGCAGTAACCTCTCAGTTTTATCTAAAATTTGCCATTCAATTTGCCATTCTCTTGAGAGATATTTATTATGGGACCTTCCCTTAATGATGAGAGAATTCCTGTTATACTGTCTACCTTAGGCAGCACTGGAATGTGTTTCCTGCTTGCTATGCCTCATGAGACTATTAAAACTTATGCTCAGATTCACTCAGTTTTACAAATGCCTTTGGGTAAAATTGACTTCAGAAATCTAGTTTTATCTCTGAATTCACATAATTATTTAATTTTTGGTGAAAGAATCACTTTATTGACAAATGATCAATGCATTTAAGATTTTATTATCTAGCATTTTTAGTAACTTTTTGATGGAAAAGGGAACCCAAGGGGGACCCAATATAGTCTTCCATATTACTGTATCTTCTGATATTCTTCACAAGTTCAAGGCCATTTCCTCACCAAATGGTGACTTCTTTAGTAGAGGACAGATGTTAGACTTACTTTGCATTCTGTTCCAAAAGAAAAGCATCCTCATTAATGGAAGTTCCAGATTAAATCTAAAGTGAAAGTGAAAATGAAAAAGTCTCTCAGTCGTGTTCAACTTTTTGCAGCCCCATGGACTGGAGTGGGTAGCCTTTTCCTTCTCCAGGGGATCTTCCCAACTCAGGGATCGAACCCAGGTCTCCCANTTAATGGAAGTTCCAGATTAAATCTAAAGTGAAAGTGAAAATGAAAAAGTCTCTCAGTCGTGTTCAACTTTTTGCAGCCCCATGGACTGGAGTGGGTAGCCTTTTCCTTCTCCAGGGGATCTTCCCAACTCAGGGATCGAACCCAGGTCTCCCACGTTGCAGGCAGATTCTTTACAGCTGAGCCACCGCTCTAAGGTAAACACAGACTGCCCACCCCCACATCACATAGAAAAATAGATATGGAACTCCCTGTGTAACAGGATTAAACCCACTCCCTCGGGGCTGATTGCTGTGTTGGGTGGTAAAACTGCTGCTGCTCTGCCCAGCACAGCCTCCTAGCACCTTAACCAGACCCTGGCTCTTAGTACTGAATGTTAGTCACTCAGTCATGTCCAACTCTTTGCGACTCCGTGGACTGTATCCCGCCAGGCTCCTCTGTCTGTGGAATCCTCCAGGCAAGAATACTGGAGTGGGTTGCCGTTTCCTTCTCCAGGGTATCTTCCCGACCTAAGAATCGAACCTCGGTCTCCTGCATTGCAGGTGGAAGATTTTCCATCTGAGCTACTAGGGAAGCTACTAGGTTCTTAGTAAGTGCTCCATAAATACCCCCATGAAAGCTGAGATCACATATTTCTTTCTAACAAATTAGAGAACCACACAAATATATGTTTTTCATGTTTAAACATCTTTATGCATGACGCTTTGCTCTCTTGTGGGACTTAGCACATTTGGGTTTACAGTGAAGACTTTCTGAGTCTTTGCCTTTATCTTTACAACTAATTCATTGTTTCCATGAGGACAAGAGCCTGCATGCCACTTTCCATATACTTCACAGGCTAGTACAGTGCCTAGTGTGTATGTGGCTGGTGTTCAGCAAAGCAGGTAGATTGGTTGGTCAAGTAAATAAACCTCTGAAATCACAGATATTTGCCATTTCAGAGCTGGTGGGGATTAAAGGTGTTGTTGGGCTTCCTTGGTGCCTCAGAGGTTAAAGCGTCTGTCCGCAATGCGGGAGACCTGGGTTCGATCCCTGGGTCGGGAAGATCCCCNGGCTGGTGTTCAGCAAAGCAGGTAGATTGGTTGGTCAAGTAAATAAACCTCTGAAATCACAGATATTTGCCATTTCAGAGCTGGTGGGGATTAAAGGTGTTGTTGGGCTTCCTTGGTGCCTCAGAGGTTAAAGCGTCTGTCCGCAATGCGGGAGACCTGGGTTCGATCCCTGGGTCGGGAAGATCCCCTGGAGAAGGAAGTGGCAACTCACTCCAGTATTCTTGCCTGGAGAATCCCATTGACGGAGAAGCCTGGTGGGCTACAGTCCATGGGGTCAAAAGAGTCGGACACGACTGAGCGACTTCACTTTCACTTTCACTTTCCACAGCCTCAGGACAAGAAATGGCCTAAGACAATGGTTAGCCAATACCTATCAAATGCAGTGGATCGTGCCTTACCTGCAGGAGGCTAGCCTCTATTCAGGTCAAGGGTGAGCTCTTCTCACTCATTTGTGAGCTCCATCATACCCCACTCCATACCATAGAGTAGATCCACATTCAGGAGGCTTGTGGCTACAGAGCAGAGTACATGTCGCAAGACCACAACCCCAGGATGAGACCCCTGACTTGGCCCCAATCGGTGGAGCACACTAGGACATAGAGGGTTGGTCATATTTTTGAGTAACAGGTAACATGGGGAGGAGGGTCTCTGAAAGCAGTTTCTGGGATCAACCCATGCTAATGGAATGAGTTGCCATGTGTTTTTTTCCAGATCTTAGGTTTCTGACCAAGTCTTGAGAGGAAAAGTGATGGTCAGCTTCCAGGACCTGATACCATCTCTGTTTCTCTGCAGCTGCGGGTCTTCAAGCTGGCCAAGTCCTGGCCAACCTTAAACACGCTCATCAAAATCATCGGCAACTCGGTCGGGGCTCTGGGGAACCTCACCATCATCCTGGCCATCATTGTCTTCATCTTTGCCCTGGTTGGCAAGCAGCTCCTGGGGGAAAACTACTGCCAAAAGCGGAAAAAAATTTCAGCGCCCAACGAAGACTGGCCACGCTGGCACATGTACGACTTCTTCCACTCCTTCCTCATTGTCTTCCGGATCCTCTGTGGAGAGTGGATTGAGAACATGTGGGCCTGCATGGAAGTTGGCCAGAAGTCTATCTGCCTCATCCTTTTCTTGACAGTGATGGTGCTGGGCAACCTGGTGGTGAGTGCGTGGGCAACGCAGGAGACTTCAGGGTGACCCTAGAAAGCTTTGACGCTGCACGTGTGCTGCCACAGTGCACCTCCCTGATGAAAAAGCCTTCAAACTTTTCAGAGAGGTGTGGGGTACATCATGAGGACTGTCCATTGGGAGGCAGCAGGAATAAGCTTATGTGACGGAGCAGGAAAAACCTGGTTTAGAAGCCCAGCTCCACCTCTAGTCAAGTTGGGCGATCCCGTGCAAGAGACAATCTCCTGAGTTTTAATTCCCTTAAAATCAAAAAAATAGTGCTTACTCATGGGCTTACTGGGAGAATTAAATTATAGGAACAATATATGCAAATTGCCTAGTGTAGCGTCTGAGCTATGGCAGAAAGTCAATAAATGTTAGCTGTTAGTTGTTGAAGGAAAATTTCCCTTCCCCACTGCAGAGGGTATCAGGAGATTTTTTGGGGGGTTGGGAGGGGGTAGGGAATAAGAACTGACTGATATCTCGGAGCTACATGGGTTCTAGCTAAGAGCGTGAGGGCAAGCCCAACGGGACGAGAGGAAGGAGCCAGGTCATAGATAACATCCAACATCATGATGACAGCAACAAAATCCTCTCCCAGGTGTGGGGCATCCCAACTGGCCCACCACCCCTGCCCTGTCCCAGCCTGGCTCCTCCCCCTCAGCTTGTATCCTCTCTCTCGACTTCCGGGTGCCCTTGCTCTCCTAGCTCTGGCCTGGGTAGGGGGAGGGTGTGACTTCTAGGAACTTTTTCTTTTTTTTTTATTGAAGCATAGTTCATTTACAGCATTGTGTTAGTTGTAGATGTATAGCTTAGCGCTTTGGTTTTTTCCCATTATGGGTGATTACAGGATATTGAGTATGACTCCCTCCTGTGCTATACTGTAAATTCTTGCTGCTCATCTATTTTATGTATAGCAGCTTGTATCTGTTAATCCCTTAGTCCTACTTTATCGCTCCTCCTCCCACCTTTCCCCTTTGGTAACCATAGTCTATTTTCTATGTCTGTGAGCCTGTTTCTGTTTTGCATATTCATATTTATTATTTTTTAGATTCCACATACACGTGAGATCATACAGTAAGTTTCTTTGTTTGATTTATTTCACTAAGCGTTATATCCTTTAGGTCCATCCATGTGGCTAAAAATGGCAAAATATATTCTTTTATGGCTGAGTAATATTCCGTTGTATATACGTGTGTGTGTGTGTGTGTGATGGCTGAGTAATATTCCGTTGTGTATACGTGTGTGTGTGTGATGGCTGAGTAATATTCCGTTGTGTATACGTGTGTGTGTGTGTGTGATGGCTGAGTAATATTCCGTTGTGTATACGTGTGTGTGTGTGTGTGATGGCTGAGTAATATTCCGTTGTGTATACGTGTGTGTGTGTGTGTGATGGCTGAGTAATATTCCGTTGTGTATACGTGTGTATGTGTGTGTGATGGCTGAGTAATATTCCGTTGTGTATACGTGTGTGTGTGTGTGTGATGGCTGAGTAATATTCCGTTGTGTATACGTGTGTGTGTGTGTGTGATGGCTGAGTAATATTCCGTTGTGTATACGTGTGTATGTGTGTGTGATGGCTGAGTAATATTCCGTTGTGTATACGTGTGTGTGTGTGTGTGATGGCTGAGTAATATTCCGTTGTGTATACGTGTGTGTGTGTGTGTGATGGCTGAGTAATATTCCGTTGTGTATACGTGTGTATGTGTGTGTGATGGCTGAGTAATATTCCGTTGTGTATACGTGTGTGTGTGTGTGTGATGGCTGAGTAATATTCCGTTGTGTATACGTGTGTGTGTGTGTGTGATGGCTGAGTAATATTCCGTTGTGTATACGTGTGTATGTGTGTGTGATGGCTGAGTAATATTCCGTTGTGTATACGTGTGTGTGTGTGTGTGATGGCTGAGTAATATTCCGTTGTGTATACGTGTGTGTGTGTGTGTGATGGCTGAGTAATATTCCGTTGTGTATACGTGTGTATGTGTGTGTGATGGCTGAGTAATATTCCGTTGTGTATACGTGTGTGTGTGTGTGTGATGGCTGAGTAATATTCCGTTGTGTATACGTGTGTGTGTGTGTGTGATGGCTGAGTAATATTCCGTTGTGTATACGTGTGTATGTGTGTGTGATGGCTGAGTAATATTCCGTTGTGTATACGTGTGTGTGTGTGTGTGATGGCTGAGTAATATTCCGTTGTGTATACGTGTGTGTGTGTGTGTGATGGCTGAGTAATATTCCGTTGTGTATACGTGTGTATGTGTGTGTGATGGCTGAGTAATATTCCGTTGTGTATACGTGTGTGTGTGTGTGTGATGGCTGAGTAATATTCCGTTGTGTATACGTGTGTGTGTGTGTGTGATGGCTGAGTAATATTCCGTTGTGTATACGTGTGTATGTGTGTGTGATGGCTGAGTAATATTCCGTTGTGTATACGTGTGTGTGTGTGTGTGATGGCTGAGTAATATTCCGTTGTGTATACGTGTGTGTGTGTGTGTGATGGCTGAGTAATATTCCGTTGTGTATACGTGTGTGTGTGTGTGTGTGATGGCTGAGTAATATTCCGTTGTGTATACGTGTGTGTGTGTGTGTGATGGCTGAGTAATATTCCGTTGTGTATACGTGTGTGTGTGTGTGTGATGGCTGAGTAATATTCCGTTGTGTATACGTGTGTGTGTGTGTGTGATGGCTGAGTAATATTCCGTTGTGTATACGTGTGTGTGTGTGTGTGATGGCTGAGTAATATTCCGTTGTGTATACGTGTGTGTGTGTGTGTGATGGCTGAGTAATATTCCGTTGTGTATACGTGTGTGTGTGTGTGTGATGGCTGAGTAATATTCCGTTGTGTATACGTGTGTGTGTGTGTGTGATGGCTGAGTAATATTCCGTTGTGTATACGTGTGTGTGTGTGTGTGATGGCTGAGTAATATTCCGTTGTGTATACGTGTGTGTGTGTGTGTGATGGCTGAGTAATATTCCGTTGTGTATACGTGTGTGTGTGTGTGTGATGGCTGAGTAATATTCCGTTGTGTATACGTGTGTGTGTGTGTGTGATGGCTGAGTAATATTCCGTTGTGTATACGTGTGTGTGTGTGTGTGATGGCTGAGTAATATTCCGTTGTGTATACGTGTGTGTGTGTGTGTGATGGCTGAGTAATATTCCGTTGTGTATACGTGTGTGTGTGTGTGTGATGGCTGAGTAATATTCCGTTGTGTATACGTGTGTGTGTGTGTGTGATGGCTGAGTAATATTCCGTTGTGTATACGTGTGTGTGTGTGTGTGATGGCTGAGTAATATTCCGTTGTGTATACGTGTGTGTGTGTGTGTGATGGCTGAGTAATATTCCGTTGTGTATACGTGTGTGTGTGTGTGTGATGGCTGAGTAATATTCCGTTGTGTATACGTGTGTGTGTGTGTGTGATGGCTGAGTAATATTCCGTTGTGTATACGTGTGTGTGTGTGTGTGATGGCTGAGTAATATTCCGTTGTGTATACGTGTGTGTGTGTGTGTGTACACACCGCATCTTCTTGAGCCAGTCATCTGCTGATAGACATTTGGGTCACTTCCATGTCTTACAGGAGCCCCTTTCTTATTGCCCTGGAAGTCAACCAACCTGAATTATTTTCCCATAAAAATTTTACAGATAAGGGAAAACTAAACCATAAGATGGGATGAAAAGACAAATCCAGGCTCTTCAAAGTCTTTCTCACCAGGGTTCCTGAGCCAGAGCAGCCTTCTACCCGCTCTCTGAGTAGGGGGCTAGACAGAACGCCTTTCCTCCCAGCTGAGCTCCCCATCCTTGCAAAGTCACAGGGGCCCCTGACTCTGAGGCAGGAAGTTTTCCGCTCTGAGCATTTTTACATTCATGTCATTTCCTCTTCACAACCACTTTGAAAGGTAGCGAATCCCCACTCCCTGCTGTTAAGGGAAGGACATGAAGTTGGAAGCAGAAAGGAGATGTACCCAGGATTCCAGAGTGAGCAGCTGAACCAGGGTTTGGCTGATAAGGGTGGTCCTGGGGCATGCCCAGGCCTGCTCTTTTTGTTGTCCCTTAATGTCCCTTTGCTCAGCAGGAGTGACCCTCCTCTGTGGCAGAGAATGATTCCAGGCCCTGTCCATGTGCCATGGGCATGGGCATCTTAAGGGCATCCCCGAGGCTCCTCTCAGTTGCTGTCAGAATGTCCTTTCCCCCACAAAGAAAAGCATCTTGGGTGGGCAGAAGAGGCCCAGGTGTGGCTGTCCTGCCATCCAGCTGCCAACCTCGTGGGCCGTGGAAGGGCTCAGCTCGTCGACTGAGTGATCTTCCCTGCTATACCTTCTCTCCAGGTGCTTAACCTGTTCATCGCCCTGCTGCTGAACTCCTTCAGTGCCGACAACCTCACACCACCTGAGGATGACGGCGAGGTGAACAACCTGCAGGTGGCCTTAGCGAGGATCCAGATGTTCGGCCAGCACACCAAGAGGGCTCTTTGCAGTTTCCTCAGTCGGCCCTGCTTGCTCCCCCAGTCCAAGGCAGAGCCCCAGTTAGTGGTGAAACTCCCACTTTCCACCTCCATAGCCAAGAACCACATTGCTGCTGACACAGCCCTGGGGAGCCCCGGACGGCTCCCGGCTCTCAGAAGCCCCAGGGATGACCACAGTGACTTCATCACCGATCCTAACATATGGGTCTCTGTGCCCATTGCTGAGGGCGAATCCGACCTGGATGACTTGGAGGAGAATGGTGAGGAGGATGCTCAGAGCACTGGGCAGGAAGTGATCCCCCAAAGGCAGGTGAGAGTTCTCCCATGGGAAAACCACAGGAAGCAGGGAGGGGCCTCAGGGCTGGAGTGACCAAGGGCAGCAGGGAAATTTTAATAAGAGGTTTTCCAACCTCAGGGCTGGTGCAGCCTTGAAGAGCCCCAGACAAGCCAGGTATAAGAGCCCTAGATGTCAGGAAGCACAGGCCATGCCAAGTTCTCTGGAGAAGGTTGCATTTAAGCAGGGCAGTCAGAGAGCAGGGCAGTGTCTGATCCCCAGGCCACCTGGAGATGTTTGAAAATGTCTTTCCCACAGCTGCCCCATTCATTCCACCCAACAGGGGCTTTGTGCAGGAGATGCTAATAAGATTCCTCTAAGAACAGGATGTTGTCCCAAAGCAAGGCTCCTCTCATCTTCACCAGCAGCCTAAATGATCACTATGTGACTCATTCATCCAACTTTTCCTGACAAGGGATGTCACAGGGAAATGACATTTGCTCCTTTGGCACCAAGGAATTTAAAGCACATTTTTGGGTAACATATATTTTTAAATGCTTTGCACAGCTCCTTTCTACCTTAAGGTATAAATCAACCCTTGTTAACCTCTTCTTAACAACTCAGCACATGCCCCTCTCTACAACGTGGAAAAGCAGGGGTGCCTATGGGACCTGGGGACAAAGAGTGCTGCTGGCCAGGCCACTAAGTGGCCTCAGACAGCTGTGCTTTGAGTCTACAGCTCTTCCCTAGCCTCCTTCCCTTGCAGCTGTCACTGCTCTTGTGTTCCAGCAGCTGCTGTTATCAGCTGCCATATTTTACATGCCTTTGTCTGGGTGACAGCCGAAGGCAGGGCATCAACATCCACAGAGTAAAGGACATGAACTCTGTCACAGCCATCTCCACTCAGAGTCATTTTCAGTTACTTTGGGGGTTCTTGGGGTCTCCAAAGGGCCAAGTTCATGACCACTCTGACCCCAGGACAAGTGATAATGGTCATGGCTAACATCTATGGAACCAAGCACTACTTGCTAAGTGCTTTGCAAGTATGAACATATTTAGTCATCAAAATAACCAAATAAAGCAGATCTTGCCTTCTCAAGTTTGCAGATGAGGAAAATGGAAATAAGAGAGGTTAAATAACTTGCCTAATGTTACACAGCTTGTAAGTAATGATGCCAGGAGTCACACACAGATCCATCCGGCTATAAGTATATACATTAATTGTATATATCAAGTCCTTGGCTCTGGCAGACAATGATGTGCAATATCTCTTCAGAGTTAGAAGTGATCAGCTGAGGGTGAGCCCAAGTACCCAAAAGAGGACTTTCTCTCACTATCAGGAGCAGCTGCAGCAAGTTGGGAAGTATGAGGACCACCTGCCACCCAGGAGCCCAGGGTCTGGGATATCTTCTGAAGACCTGACTCCATACCTAGGTGAGAAGTGGAAAGACGAGGCTCCTGCTCAGGGCCCTGCAGAGGTAGGTATGTGAGCTTCCTGGAGAGGTTGAAAAGCCTGCCAGACACTGACCAGTGGGATGGTGGGGCCTGGAGGATGGGGCTGGGCATGAGCTATTCCAGACCACATCAACTGAACCTCATGTCTCATCTTGGGAATTTTTAAAGTTCTTCCATATAATTTTATCGGGAAGAAGGAGGTTACATAGACTAGGGGGCCAGGACCCATTCCTCAACCTCTCGGGGCCCCTGTGCCTCCATCTGGAAACCGAGTGGTTATGGCTACTTGGTAGGACTCTTTTGAAGCTTCCGTGAGATGTTGCTTGTCAAATGTTTAGCTCCTGCCAGAAATGGAGTAAGTGCCCAGAAAATGACAGCCAAGGAAAAAGGAAACAAAAAGACAATGCACAGAGAAAGCTGAGTATCTTTCAGAGCCAGCGGATAAAAGTCGGAGTTGCTGTGGGTGAAGAAGTCTTTCCCGTGACCACCCCCGCTTTCTTTTGTCCACACCATCTTCTCTGGTCAAAACCAGAGTGGTGCTGGGGAGAGGCTGTCTGTACTGAATGGTGTACTGACGGTCTCACATAGACGGAACAGGAAGAAGATTTTATAAGCGGTAAAAATAAACTCGGTGGTTTCATTACAAATCTTTAAAGAAAACAAGTTGCCCTAAAAGAGGCATCTCTAAAGATTTAGCATCTGTAATAGCTCCATATTACGTTCAAGAATTTAACTTGACACCTAACCACTGAGTTCCAATGGTGACAGGCACTGGGGAGGCAAAGATAAGGAAGACATAATTCATCCTGAAGCTATCAAGCCCATCAGCTTGAGGAGTGCCGGCCACTGGCTGTGTGCCCCTGGGCAAGGCTGGCCCAGAGGGGTGAGAGAAGAGGGTGGGCTGGGGTGGGATCTGAGGGCGCTGGATGAACACCGGCCTCTTGGTTCCAGCTGGGTGGGGGGTACCCTCTTCTTCATGGGGACAGCATATTTCTGCTGAGCATTGTAAGGCCTCCCCTGGCTAGCCTTCTCAGCTCTCTGTTTTCAGTGCATTCCTGCTGGGGACTGTTTTTGTTTTTGTTTTGTCCATGACCCCGGCCAGGCAGGGAGGGGCGTGACAATGACAGATGGGACCCACCCACCCCCATTTGGGTCCATTAGCCGAGCGATCAGGTTTACTAATAGGAGAGCAGCTTCAGCTCCTAATTGAATTCATCTGAAGACATTACAGGGCTGAAGCTGCCAGGAGGGCAGCAGGGCCCCTGCAGCATTGCTCCGTGATTAAATATTCAAGCCCAGGGAGCGCTGAGAGTCTTGATGGGCGTAATTACGGCGTCTCGGGCCGTCGCCAGCCCTCCATCAGGGGCCTGGAGGTTTAAAGCCTGGCACAGCTGAACCTCTGGGGCTCTGCGGAGAGCACCGCTGTTCTGGGGTTCAGCTGGCGAGGCACCAGAACAGAAGGGGCGCCATGGTGGGTCGAGCCCCGAGGGGCTCCCGCTGTATCTCGGGGCTTTTTGGAACTCCAGGCCCGTTGGGCCAATGGTGACCGTGTGCAGATTCATGGGGCCCCGTGGAGAGCTGGGTTCACTGCTGGGGCTTCTGCCCTGCAGGGAGCAGACAACACAAGCTCCTCGGAAGGCAGCACTGTGGACTGCCTGGACCCCGAGGAGATCCTGAGGAAGATCCCTGAGCTGGCAGATGACCTCGATGAGCCAGACGACTGCTTCACGGAAGGTAGAGTGGCAGCCACAGGCCTCCTCCCCTTGACACTCATTAGGGCCAGAATCCAGCTCATCTGGACATTTCTGTGTTCGGGGCTCTGGCCTGGGGTCCACGGGAGACAGACAAGCAGGATCTTTTGCTCCTTACTCTCAGGCTTGAGGGCCCAGCGTCAGACACGAATGCCAGACTCCCAGAAGTCGAGCAGTGGAATCTGTATCTCCCGCCACATTAGACACAGCAAACAGATGCTTTGCCTTCCTCATCACTTTTGAAAACACCTCACTGGGTTATAAACCTGCCCTGCTGAGAGTGAAAGGGAAAGGTAGCCACTGCCATAAGCTCTTGATTGGGGACGTAAAGGACCCAGAGGAGGGCAGGACCATCTGTGTCCCTCCATCCCTTGTGTGACTCTCACAGGCAGAACCTGCATCTTTTATTCTTCTTTTTCCTCAGTATTTAGAACAGCAAGGCCTGGCATGTCTTCAGTAGATATTTGTGCAATAAGTGAATAAACATATCTTTCATACAATGAAAGTAATTGTGGCCTAAATAAACAAAGGAACCATTTAATTGAGTTTCTACTTTCACATGACCCTGGGCTGAGCTGCCACCAGGCCCCATCCCAGCTGTAAGGACCTCCCAGTTCAGCACAGGTTCAGGCATGGCCCCTCAGACACCCCCAGGTCCAGGCTCCATGTCTCGTCCAGCCACCAGAGAGGGCGGGAAAAGGAGAGGGACCATGGCATCACCTGTAGGGAGGAAGATGCCTGGGAGGAGGTGAGAGTGAGCAAGACCAGTGGTGGAGAGGAGGAAGGGCAGGATGGAAAGGCTGCTTGAAAAGGGACCTGGCTTCTCTCACATCCCAGGAAAGAATTCTTTTCCAAAGGAGCAGCAAGTGGCTTTCCCAGCAGAGCGGTTTCCCTGCCAGGGCTGGAGCCAAATCAGCTTCCTTTGCCAGTGGCACCTCACTCACCCCCAGTCCCTTCTTCCCGCAGGCTGTGTCCACCACTGTCCCTGTTGCAGAGTGAACAGCTCCAGGTTTCCCTGGGCCACAGGCTGGCAGGTACGCAAGGCCTGCTTTCGCATCGTGGAGCACAGCTGGTTTGAAAGTTTCATCGTCTTCATGATCCTGCTCAGCAGTGGAGCACTGGTAAGGGGAGATGGGGGTCCCTGCCCCAGAGTCCTCCAGGTGTGTGATCCCCCACCATCTAGAGGCCCTGGGGCCGCAACGCTGGGCTCCTTTGACTCTGGGCTGGAAGTCCCCAACCTGTGACTGAAAGGTGATCTGCAGCCCAGCATGCAGTCTCCTCTTAGCAGCATTGCATGATCTGTGCTTGAGGTGCCCAGGTCATGCCCAGGCACAGCTACACCTGACTGCATGGATTTCAAGCAGTGAGTATGGAGATCCCCTTTATAGACAGGGAAACTGACGCTCAAAGGCTTTATGGGACTTGTCCAAGGTTACCCAGCTTTTCAGTCATAAAACCTAACTTTGCCCTCATTTGATCCCAAAGTCCCTGATTTTCCACCTTCTGGCCTCCCAAACACACCGCCCTTTTCTGAGGGCCCAGAACCAAGAGGACCACCCTTCCCTGCCCTATCAGGTCACTTGCAAATACCACCGTCATTCATTCAAAGCTCATGGAAAATCATCCCAACAGCACTTCTCAAAATTTAATCACCCAGGGAGCTTCTTAAGATGCAGATTCTGATTCAGTAGATCTGGGGTGAGGCCTGAGAATTTGCATTTCCAACAAGCTCCCACATGGTTCTGATGCTGGTCCACTGGCCACAGTTTGAATAACGAGGCCTTACAGTCCGAGAGATTCTGAGTTGAGACACTTCCTAAGCCAGCTCAGTGGTAAAGAATCTGCCTGCCAATGCAGGAGGTGTAGGTTCGATCCATGGGTCAGGAAGATCCCCTGGAGGAGGAAATGGCACTTTAGTATTCTTGCCTGGAGAATTCCATGGACTGAGGAGCCTGGCAGGTTGCAAACAGTCTATAGACGTGCGAAGAGTTGAATGCAACTGAACATACACACTCATCCTGAGCCTCTTGCTGAATGCCCAGCTTTGTAGCATACAAAGGATGTTTCCCTCTGCACCATGGCATAGGCTCCCCATGCGATCTCAACTCATCCTCCCAATGAACCAAGGTAGACATGGACACAGGAAGGGATTTATCATCCTCAGGGGTCCACATTTATGGATGAGGGCATCACAGCCCCAAAAGCCCCCAGCTCATTAGTTAAAGGGAGTACTCACGCCCCAGCCTCTTGACTCATAGCCCCAGTGTTTCCACTTGTCTTGCTCCCCATGTGTCGCTTACTCCCTGAAAGCAATATACTGACCATCTGGGCATGCACTCCAAAGCCACACTTCCCAGGAAGGGAGGCCAAACTGCTGAGGGTGTCGTCTCAGCATTCAGGAAGAGCCAAGGAAGGTGAGAAGGTCTGATGAGAGGAAAGTGAAGCCAGCAAGGGCACAGAGCTGAGGGAGGAGAGTCTCGTGCAGCAGGCTGGCCTGCCATCTTGGCTGAGTGGAGAGGGGCTGGCAGCATCTGGTGGTGCCCACTGCCCCAGCACAGGGTGGTGAGGTCTCTCTCAAACAGCAGTCTCAGCCCAGCCCTAAGTGCGGAGGCCACACTGCAGGGCAAGGGGAGGCTAGGCAGTGCATTCGCCACACATACCCTTCCCTCTGTCCTGAAAAAGATAACCTCCATCATTTGATGTGACTATAGCCACATTTGCTAGGGACTAGGTGCTTTCTTCATCATCTCCTTCCCTTCTCTCTCTACTCCCCTTCTCCACACACGCAAGCTGCTCCCCTGCCCTCCCTCCAAGCAGGGAGCACACATCCCACACCAGCATGACCTTGAGTCCACCCGCCCCAGCCTTGCTCTCCCATCCCTCTCTCCTTCCCCAAGGGACTGAACTGGCTGGCACCAAATTTAGTCTTCCTTATGCTTTTACTTTGAGTACATTAAAAAAAAAAAAATAGGATGAGTTTTTATCTGACAAAGTGCAAAAAAAAAAAAAAAACCTTGGAAATTATGGGAAAATGCAAAGAAAAAATAACACCCATTTTCCTATCACTCGGAGAGAATCTCACTTTGAAAACATTTTGATGCACTTCCTTCCCATCTTTTTTATGCATGTAATACATAAGTATTACAAAATGAAAGTCACACCTGTGCATTTCATAATTTCTCGGTAAATTTTCTCGGTAATTTGGTCTTCCTGTCTTATTGACTGGCTGCAGAGTAGCTAACCGCCACACTCACCCCTGATAGCACTGAATCTGCCTGCAATGCTGGAGATGCAGGAGACCTGGATTCGATCCCTGGGTTGGGAAGATGCCCTGAAGGAGGGCATGGAAACCCACTCCAGTATTCTTGCCTGGAGAATCCCAAGGACAGAGGAGCCTGGTGGGCTACAGTCCACGGGGTCACAACAGGGCTGAACATGACTGAGCAACTGAGAACATACACACACATCCTATGTACACTCCTTGGGAGGCACCAGCTCTTTTCCTGTCTTAGATCCAGCCTTAGAAGCAGAACTGGAAGCAGGAATTCTTGTGCAGTTTGTGGAGGGCACCCTCTGGGGCTTCCCTGGTAGCTGTTACTGCTAAGTCACTTCAGTCGTGTCCGACTCTGTGTGACCCCATAGACGGCAGCCCACCAGGCTCCCCCATCCCTGGGATTCTCCAGGCAAGAACACTGGAGTGGGTTGCCATTTCCTTCTCCAATGCATGAAAGAGAAAAGTGAAAAAGTGAAGTCGCTCAGTCTGTCCGACTGTTAGCGACCCCATGGACTGCAGCCCACCAGGCTCCTCCGTCCATTGGATTTTCCAGGCAAGAGTACTGGGGTGGGGTGCCATTGCCTTCTCCCTGGTAGATCAGTTGGTAAAGAATCCACCTGCAGTGCGGGAAACCCCGGTTCAATTCCTGGGTCGGGTAGATCCACTGGAGAAGGGATAGGCTACCCCCCGGCACCCCGCCCAGTATTCTGGCCTGGAGAATTCCACGGACTGTATAGTCCATGGGGTCACAAAGAGTCGGACACGACTGAGCGACTTTCGCTTTTCTCTGGGCTGGAGCACGTGAAGGAAGTAGGACAGAACAGGGAAAGGAGCTGGAAAAAGATGTGGTTCCCATGAAGCCCAGCCTCACCCTGATCCCATGGGAGCTCTGAAGCATAAAGGCCATCACTGGACTGTCCCACCTTGAAGCTAGGGGACAGTCAGACACTGGCTGCAGCTGCCCCCAGAGGGGTGATACAGTCTCCTAAGGTGGAGTCACTTCCCTTCAGCCCAGGGACGTGTTCTCAGGAACAGGCATCACCAGCCGTTAGCAACCAACATTCACAGTAGCTGGAGATGCTCACACTGGTCCCTTAAACAGGATCTGGGTGGGACGCCAGCAATAGGCAGTGTCCTTAGGATATGTTCCTAAAGGCAGAATTACCGCATTTCTAAAACATTTGAGTCATTACCAAGTTGGGGGTCCAAAAAAACTCAACTAGTTTTTACTCCACCCAGCTGTGTGTGAAAGGAGCTGCTTCCCCACAGCCAAACTGACCGGGGGTTCCCCTCACCCCATCCACCCACACCCCATGCCTCTTCCTCTTCATCAATCTGATGAAAGAGAAACGGCATCTTTTCCTTCATTTGGATTTCCTTTGGATTTGGGTGAAATGCAGCATTCTTTTTCAGAGTTCATTGGTGAATCTTACTTTCATTTTCACGAACATCCTTTGTTGCTTTTATTTTTAAACCAAGTCACTGTTAAAAATCCCTTTGGTTCACTTCCAAAATCCAATTCGAGAAGGATTCCTTTCTCACTTGTGTTCGGCTTCCCTGCAAAGTATAAGCAGAACTGTGTGTCCCTGCTGGCTCCAAGGAAGTCCTGGTTTGTATCTCGCAGGGCCTCTTCCACCATCTCATGCTACCTCCCCAGAGCAGAGAAAACAAAATGTTGCAGGTGAGCTGGTTCCCAAAGCTCCCGCAGGGGCTGTGGCCAGGGCTGGCTAGATCCTTTCCTCTCCTTGGGCCCCACTGCTGTGGGTCTCGGCCATCTATCAACTTGCTTCCTTCCTTCCAGGCCTTTGAAGATTTTTACCTTGACCAGAAGCCCACAGTGAAGGCCTTGCTGGAGTACACTGACAGGGTGTTCACGTTTATCTTTGTGTTTGAGATGCTGCTCAAATGGGTGGCCTACGGCTTTAAGAATTACTTCACCAATGCCTGGTGCTGGCTGGACTTCCTGATCGTGAACGTGAGTGACCCAGTGGGCACTTGTGGAATTGGGGGTCCTTTCCTCTGGCTGATGGCTGCAGCTAGTGCAAAGAAAATTTAGCAAGGGGTATGAGAATAGCCCTGCATCCCTGTGATCCAGGTAAGATCTAAACAGTACATGATTCCAACACAACAGTGACCTTTGGCTGAGTCTTTAGGTCCTTGGTCTCCATCCAAAAAGACCACTTTCTACTCTCTCTATTTTACATTCAAAGCAAGATAGACATGACCTTGAGTCCACTGACAGGGCTCCTGGACCTCAGGATGCTAAAGACTGCCTGGCACAGAGAGCCTGCCCTCCCTCTGACTCAGGGATCTCCAGCCGTTGCTATGCTTTAGAATCACTTGGGGAGCTCATAAGAATACAGTGAACAAACACTCCTCTTCCCAGAGATTCTAGTCTTACTGGCCCTAGATGGAATCCAGGCATCAGTGTCTTGTAAAAGTTTCTGGGCAGGTCCAGTGTATGGACAGGATGGAGAACCACCGAGCTTGCCCCGCTGGCATTTCCTGAGTGGCGCTAAAAGTGACAGAGGGCCCCACTGGAGAGATGATGGCCTGAAGCTTGTGTGTTCAGATGAACTTGTGGCCACTGGCCCTGCATTAGGGGATTTACCAAGTGCCTCCCACACATTAAACTTGGGCTTTCTCGAAGCTCTGGGGAAACCATACTCAATAACGTCTTCTAATAGTCCGTCTAGCCCCCAAAGCCCAGAGAGAGTGCCTCCTTTTCTGAACCATACCGTCCTTCATCTGTCCAAGCTCTTGCAGTCTTGGCTTTTCAGGATGGCTGCCTGAGCTATTTGTTCACTGCTGCATGTCTGAGGGTCCCTGCAGGCAGGGGGAGGCACGTGCTAAGTTTGTCTCTGCTTCCCACACTCCCGCAGCCATCGGTGCCAAGGTCTGCACATCAGAGGTGTTAGGAAATGTGTCTGTATTTGGTGCTTGCCTCCTGAAGCTGGATGGGGTCCAGTTCAGAACATTCTGTCCAGCCTCCTGTGTTGGCAGGTCCCCCACAGCAGGTCTGGGCACCCAATTCTCTTCTTTCCTGATACCAATGCACTAGCAGCATCAGGCCACTGTATCACAGGGATTAGCTATGAGGCCTGAAATCTGAGTCACAGGTGATGATTTTGTAGGTTATCAAATAATTATTCATAGATGAAGGATAAATGTTTAATCCCAGCCACCCACCCTTGTGAGGGGCAGTCACTTCTAAGTAGGTCTCACTAATTTCAGTTCTAATCACCTGAAATGGTTGCCCACTCATCCACCCATTTCCCTACTAATTCTCCTTCCGACCACCCATCCCTTCTTCCATCTATCCGATCATTCACCCTTCCCTCCTTCCTTCCAAACAGCCGTTCATGTTTACGTCTCCTATTTATTCTGTCAGTCCTCTCCCTCCCTTCACCCATCCTCATTCTTCTTCCTCTCGTCCCTTCTGTCCCTCTGTTCACCCTAACTTTCTGTCCATCCATCAATTTATTCTTAACCCTTCTCCTTCTATCCAACTGTCCAGCTATCTAACTTTCTATTCATTCATTCAAGCACCTTCCATCCAAACTGGAAGTTTCTATCTTTCTATTCTTCCTTTAATCTTCCTCATCCACCTGTCCTTCCTTTCTTCCACCCATCTGTCCATCCATCCCCTTTTCTTCCATTCATCCATCCTGTCAACCTTCCAACCATTCTCTCATCTCTTCCATTCCTCTATCCATCTATCTTTTCATTCACCCATCAGTCATTTTACCCAGCCAGCCATCCTTCCGCAATCCATCCACCCCACTTATCCACTATGTCAGTTCTTCTTTGCCTTCTTTCTTCTATCCTCTCTGTCAGTTCTGTCATATCCATCCTTGTATCATTTAATCCATTCTTCTATCCAATCATCCTTCACCTTTCTATCAATATATCTTCCTTTCCTTCCTTCCATCCACCCATCCCAACATACTTCTGTCTTTCTTTCAATTTGTCAAAATGCTTATTTATAACTACAGAATACAAAATTGTCTTATGCGGTGTTCTGGGAGAGATAGAAGCTGAGAAATAAAAATTCCCTATCTCCAGAAGTTTATACTTTAATCCTCCAGCAGATAGGACACACAGAGAGAAATAAACATATGATGATTGAGGATGCTGTGAGCACTGCTGGAAATAATTAGTGTCTTAGGGACATAGAGATAAAAACCTGCATCTGCTCTGGGGGTGGCATAGCTGGGAAGGCTTCATATAGAAGTTGGCATTAGATATAGAACTTAAAGTGAGTGGGAGCAACAAGGTACGAAAAGGGGTGGGGTGGCCAATTTAATTAAAAGATGTCCCTGGGCAGAGGCACAGGCACAGGTACATTTAGGGACTGATTTGATTGGGGTAGGATATATGGATGATATATGACTGGAAGAGCAGGCTGTGGCCGTACAACCTAGGCTAAGGAGTCGGGAGCTTGTCCTGAGACGATAAAGCATCAGGGAAGATTGGGAGTAAGGGGGAGACATGATCGTAATCAAATTTGCAGTGGAGAACGGATGGGATGGATCCAGCAGCAGGGCCTGGAGGTCAGTTGGGAGGCTTGTGGCCTGAGCTATAGGAACGGAGTTAGACTTGAGCAGGAGGGCTTTGATGGAGAGGCCCCAGCTCCTGATTGCCCCAACTGCAGATTTTGCAGCCCTCCTGGGGAGTGAGCAAAAGACTGAACAGGGTCCAGGATGGAACTGGCCCCAAACCTCCTGCTCTCAGTCATCCAGGCAGCTGGGTGCCACCTGCTGACGTCTGGAGAGTTGCCTGGATGAAGGAAGGGGGTCCTTCCCATTCCAGTTTTTGTCCTAGTAGAATAAGCTACAATTCAGAGAACAGGCATTATTTGGGGCTCTAGCACCCAAGTGTAAACCTTTTCTTTTCTGACACACCCACCCAGCTATCAAGACAAGCTGAGCCTGAATTCAGCCCACCAGTCATGGTGCAGTTGGGGTCTCCCAGGATTGGGTCAGTCTCTGGCAAGCTCATGCCAATGCATAAGGTATCTCTCTGGAACCTTCAAAGTTCCTGGGAAGCATGACCATTTTTCCATGTCAGTTTGCGTCATTTGCAGTCCTTGGTCCAACACTTTAAAAATGCAAAACTGACTGACCAGCAGGGACTCACAACTCAAGTCATTGTACCTCAGCTGTCTGTTAAAGCTGAATCTCCCAACCCCATGCCAGTCATCCTTCCTGAAAAACTGCAGAGCTGTGAGGGCCTCAGAGTTCTCTTAATCTGACTCCTCACTTTACAAAGGGTAACAACTTTTGTACACCTGGACTAGCAAGGCACTGACCGAGGGTGGCAAAAAAAATCGGTATTGAAAGGGAACTAGACTCCACCCAGCTTCTGCAGTGGCTCAGCGGTAAAAAAAAAAAATTCGGTCATCCCCTTCTCCTCCTGCCCCCAATCCCTCCCAGCATCAGGGTCTTTTCCAATGAGTCAACTCTTCGCATTAGGTGGCCAAAGTACTGGAGTTTCAGCTTTAGCATCATTCCTTCCAAAGAAACCCCAGGGCGATCTTCAGAATGGACTGGTTGGATCTCCTTGCAGTCCAAGGGACTCTCACTGAGCATGTATGTACTTATAAATGTGTCCTCAATTTTGAGGAGAGACAGTGAGCCCCCCGAATGACCTTGAGAGAGAAGGTATAAACCCATCTTCAGCTGCCCAGTGCCTCTGTCTTCTGAGTCTGAATTTTGGCTCTGATTAACCCACTTCTCTTCCTTCCAAAGGCCACTGGCTTGTGAGGCAACCTGAATAAATGTAGAAGGAATTGGAATTTAGCAAGAAGAGTGGAACATTGGTGGGGCTCCAGGTCTTTCTGCCTCTCTCCCCAGGTGGTGGTAGACGCCCTGGTGGGCGCCATCCCATCCATCATGAACGTCCTCCTCGTCTGCCTCATCTTCTGGCTCATCTTCAGCATCATGGGCGTGAACCTCTTTGCGGGGAAGTTTCAGAAATGCATCAACAAGACCAGTGAAGGCTTTCTTCTTGTGCCTTGGTCCACTGTGAATAACATGTCTGACTGTGAACGTCAAAACCACACTGGAAGCTTATTTTGGGTCAATGTGAAGGTCAACTTTGATAATGTTGCAATGGGCTACCTTGCACTTCTGCAGGTGGTGAGTCCTGAGATCAACCTGTCTCTTCCTTTGGCTGTTCAATAAGGTGGATGGTCTGGGGTCTCCAGAAGATGCTATGTGGAGACTCTGCAAGGGATAGCACTCAGCGTGAACTGAGATTATTCCCTATGAGGCTAGAGGAGCTTATCAGTGAGTGTCACCTCGTAGTGCTGCAGTTAGACCAATGTGGGCTAACAGAATAAAGGGATGGGCTTGCCATGGGACTGTATCAGGTGATGATTTAGAACTCACTACTTTTACAAAATAGACCTGATACAGTCACATAGACTAAACAGTCTTCTACTGCAAATCATCTCCTAGAGGGTAATAAACTATGTTCCAGGTCTGTTGTAATGACAAGTAATGCTGGCTTGTGAATGTCAGTGACAGTCACACTTCCATTCATTCATTCACTAATCCCTTGCCTTCATCCACTTGTCATTCAGTGTTGCTGCAATTACTTATATGTTTGTCACGCAATTACCCACAACTTCCTGCATGCCACCATTTGTTCACAGATTTGTTCCACAACTAGTCCCTAAGTAGCTATGGCATGCCAGGCTCTGAAATCAGAGACGTGCCAGAACTGGCTCCGGGGAGTGGGGGGGGTGGGGGGAATGCTCTATGAGAAAAACAGACAAATAAGTGAATCAAAATAGAGGCCAACGGAGATGACTGGGCGGACACTGAGTGGCCTCTGCTCCTCGTTTCCAGGCAACCTTTAAAGGCTGGATGGACATCATGTATGCAGCTGTCGATTCCCGGGATGTGAGTCTCAGCCTGCAGTGCCTCCTGCCTCTCCCTCTGTGCATCCCACCCACACTAGTCTATTTGAAATGAACTGAAAGCGGCCTTGGTGCTGAGAGAGGCGATCACCTAGCAGCCTGGCACTATCCCACAACCCGGAACAGCGGCCAGCGGGCCCTCTGTTGGATATTTAAACCAACCTAGTCTTCTAGGCTTCTCAAGTTCTTCCTCTGTTCACCATTGAGGAAATGATCAGAGAACCTCTAAAAGACTCTGTGTGAGGGTACTCTCTGGGCAGAGGTGGGGCCAAGGGCAGTGTAGCTAGAACAATGGAATTTCAGACACCATCATGGCAGCTGATGGGTGGAGATGGGTGCTGTTGGGGAAAGACCCTTTCCTGCTGGGGCAAAAGACACTACTGACAGTCTGTCCCATGTCCCTTCGGCCACCTCTGAGTTCGCTCTCATGCTCTGTTTCTGGTTTTATCTGAGATTTGATTTTCTTCAATGCATCAGTTTGCTCAGCAGCTCCTCCTGCAAGTGCAGAGGACTGCAAGTCCGCAGGGGTGACCCTCACATGTCAGCTGTGGGAGTCTGTAGATACATGCCCTTGCTTCCTTGTCCCTTCGAAGTACAATTCTGAGGTGTGTTCTGCGGTCCTTAGAGGATGGATCGCCACTTGCCTGTGATGATGGTGCTGCCTTTATCCTGTTCCTGCTTCCCCTTCCCCGCCCTCACTTCTGCTTCCTGGGATCACCTCCCTCTGCACCCAGGTCCTTGTCGTGGGGCACAGGGTTCTTTGGGGTTACCACAGGCTAAGACGTCCGCTTGATCCCATGCCACCATTTGTCTGCTCACAGGTGAACTTTCAGCCCAAGTGGGAGGACAACGTGTACATGTACTTTTACTTTGTCATCTTCATCATTTTCGGCGGCTTCTTCACACTCAATCTCTTTGTTGGCGTCATCATCGACAACTTCAACCAACAGAAAAAAAAGATAAGTGGGGCTCAAGAGTTTCTGCGGTAGAGGCAAATCTTAGACTTCCCGTCTGTGCCCTGGCCTCACGACTGAGGCACCACTAGTCACAGCCCCAACGCCTGACCAGGGGCGCAGTCTTGGCCTTTAGCACCAACACTGACCCTGGCCCCCGGATGTCAGCCTTCATCCCTGCCTGGAGTCTGGGCCCAGAAAGTGCTGAAGGCTACCCTGGGGGCAATAGCAGTGGTGTGGCTTACCCTGTCTCTCTGCACTTAGGGGGCCAGGACATCTTCATGACGGAGGAGCAGAAGAAGTACTACAATGCCATGAAGAAGCTGGGCTCCAAGAAGCCTCAGAAGCCCATCCCACGGCCCCTGGTGAGCCCCAAATCCCCGCCCCCTAGCAGAGCATGTCTAGAACGCCAACCTGACAGCCCATGCCTGTGCTGGCAGCCGTCTGACCAGAATGCTCTGTGGAGGAGGACATCTAGTTGTGTTTGGGGATGAGCTAATGGGAGTTTCCAGGCCCCAGGAAAAAAGTCTGCAAAAAGCAACTCTGGTCTTCTGGAGTGAACATACTCCTGTAGATGTTCCAAATAGACCCGTGTAGGGAAGTAGTGAATTGCCCAACAGGCTTAGGGTTCCAGCACCAGATCAGAAATAGATTAGGCTAAATGATATTAAGGATGGTTCTAGACCTGAGATAAAACATTTGTGATTATGAGTCATGATGTAGGTTGCAATGTATCTCCAGGCTCACCGCCACATTCCACCCTATGCTTACAGGTAGACAGGAAATGGCCAAACCCAGCTCACCTGGGATCCTGGGCCCGGTCATGGTCATAGTCAGGGGACACAATAGGAACCAAAAATTATCCCACTTTAGTGTTTAAAGACTGACCAAAGCTTAGCACCATACTCCCCTTTGGTTCCTTTGTTCACTAAGAGCCATGGCTCAAGCCCATTAGCCCTTCCCCACACAAGGGCAAAGCCTAAGGAACTTCAGCAAAGGTACAGGCCTTTTCCTAAATGAATTAGGGAAACATACATTCTGTTTGGGGAAGGCAATGGCACCCCACCCCAGTACTCTTGCCTGGAAAATCCAATGGACAGAGTAGCCTGGTGGGCTGCCGTCCATGGGGTCGCTAACAGTCAGACAGACTGAGCGACTTCACTTTCACTTTTCTCTTTCATGCATTGGAGAAGGAAATGGCAACCCATTCCAGTGTTCTTGCCTGGAGAATCCCAGGGATGGGGGAGCCTGGTGGGCTGCCGTCTATGGGGTCACACAGAGTCGGACATGACTGAAGTGACTTAGCAGCACATTCTGTTGGTCAAGGCATTAGGATCTCTAAATCAAGGCATGGGGTTTGCATTAATTACTAAAAACTTCATGAGCACAAAGTCTTAAAAACATTTACAGGAGGGGGAAAATGCTGTGACCTCTCACACACTTTACTTGGAAACTGTGATCACAAATGTATTACTACTCTCAATTCTGATAAGATGTGTTACGGTGGGGAGTGAGGGGACGTTTAAATCTCTGTAGGGGCAGAGGTTTCCTTCCAAATCCAGTGTAAGATCAAGATAACTGGGGTTGAATTAGCCTGAAGTGAGTCCCTAAGTTTCAGCGAGTATCCCTCCAATGTCCAATGAACAAGTTCAAACTTAGAAAATGTAGACGAAAGGCTGAGCCCAGCCAATCACACTCAAGTAGGGGTTATGGGAGAAGGCTCCTAAGACCTACTGAGAAGCAAGCAGCTGAGTCCCTGCTAGTCTATGCTGATGGCTGGACTGGTTTTGAATCTATGTTTGAACAGACAGCAAGGCGTTTTCTGCTAGAGGCAGCCCTTGGCAAAATCATGACAGCTTGGGGTACCTCCCCCTACATACTTGCTCCATCTCTCGTCAGCTTTTCCCCTCTCATCAATCCCACGTGCCATCACAGCTTTCTCCTCTCAAGGAGGACAATTTCCTTGGGACAGAGTGGGTTGCATTTCCAAAAGGGACCATGGAGAGGGTGCTGTCTCAATACAAAGGTAGGAATCTAGTATTGAAATTCCAGACAGTGCAATAGGGGTGGAAGTCAGTGATTGAGCAGGAAGACCTACAACAAAATCATCATGTTTCCTAATTGTGTGCACCATCCCCAAGGTCCTCCAAGGTGGGCACTGGGGAGGCCTTCCACGTGGGTGAGAAAAGTAAGGCCTCATAGCCCAGCTGAGTTCCTGACATTAGTCATCCCTTTGGATGGGATGGGGGTGTATCATTAACTATCAGCACTAATAGCTCTAGTGGAGGAACGTGACTCTCTCCTTAATATTCTGGTCCAGGCATGGCCAACATTCTTTCCTTTGTTCCATTCAGCATAGCTGAGGCAGGGCTGGAACATTTAAACGAGACTTTGAGGCTTAGGGATGCCAAAAGGGAAACTAGCAGAGCAGGACCCGAGCAGCAATTGCATCTGGCTGGTCTCCAGGACCCACAAGCCTTGGCCCATCCTAGCTCCTGGCTGGCATCCATGTGGCAGGCGACATCTTGGCACCCACTACGCACTGGGACAAAGCTGATCATCTGCCCTCCACAATGTCCAGAGCCAAGAAAGAAGCCCACGCCCAAACAGCAATGCCTGCTCCCATCTAAGGCTCACCTTCCCAGCTCCGGCCTCCTCCTCATCAGATTACTGGCACTGGAATGGCCACCTTCTTCCCTAAGGGGTCCCAACAGGTGGAGCTGGTCAGGTAAGGTGAGCACTGGCATAGGACTCTGCTCCACAGGTGCATGTGTGCCAGTTCATAGCAGGGCCAAGCTCGGATGACATACAGACCTCCAACATATGCATGTACGTAGTACTCCTTGCCTCAGGTGAAGCCCAAGTTCCAAATCTAATGCTTCATTATAGCAAAGACAAAACCTTCCACAAGACTGGTAAATGTTATTCTGCAACATTCCCTACTACAGAAATCACTAAAAGTAGGTTTCATATACTCCACTTTATAAGAAAATAATAGGCTCCAGAATATCACATCATCAGTCACCCACTTCATCATCTCTGAGAGCACTGAGGGTTGCAAAGAGGTGATCTCTGCCCACAAGCTAAGCCAAGAGCAGCTAGAAAGCTGCATCATTCCCCAGCAGCTGAGTATCTAGGACAAACATGATGTCCGGAACTTAGTAATGTTGCCTGCTCTGTTTCATTAGAAGTCATGAATGGGCCTGTTTTTTTTTTTTTTTTTTTATCATTTTCAGTGATGAAATAAAAGCTACTAGTGGCTCAGCTTCCCAGAAAAGACATGAGCCAGCAGCTATGCCTGGAGCCAGGCCCACTTGGGTCTGATTCTTTGCTCAAACCCTGCAGGGTAGCATCGCATCCCCACTGTGAAGCAGAAAGCAGGAACCAGCCTCTATCACAGCCCTTCTCCCCTCTGCCTGCTTCGCAGCTCCTGGGAGCTCCCTTGTGAGACTTGCAACAGGTTCCTTTCTCCCTCACAGCCACTCATGCTGACCCCTGCACATCCTATGCACTCAGGAAGTCCTTGTACAGAATTAAATGTAATCAACCGAATGGAGTGACTTTATAATTCTATTTGAAGTGTAATTCAGTTGTCCATTCGGTCATTCATTCACTCAGCTATCTATTGATCATCTATTGCATGCTAGATACTAGGCAGACACTGGGATAGAACAGTGAGATGTTCCTGCCCTCACAGAGATGGCAGTCCAGTGACGCAGGAAAGTGATTAGCAAAAATCACGCACATGTTAATTCGCAGGCTGGAGAAATTGCCAGGAAAGAAAGAGTGGGTTGAAGAGCAAAGGGTACCTAAGGCTGAGCCTGGAGGAACTCTAACATCTCAAGGTTGAGTAAAGAAGACTCAAAAACGAGCAGCCAGAAAGGCAAGAAAAGAATCGGGGAAGTAAGGCCTGCTAGGAACCAAGTAAGGAGCGTTTCAACGTGGAGGATGTGCTAAATGATGTCAAACAAGTGTTTTGGGATTTTGCATCATGGAGGTTATGAGATCTTAACAAGAGACGTTTTAGCGACAGGATGGGGACAAAAGCTATGTTGGAGGAGGTTGAGTGCATGGGAAACGATGACTACACATAACCCTTTCAAGAAATTTAACTGTGAAAGTGGGGAGAGAAGTAGTCTGGTAGCTGGAGAGAGACATGAAGTTCAAGATTCCTCTCTGAGGAAAAGCTAGATCATTAGAGATTTAGCTAAGGAACTGAGAGCAAATAGCCAAGAGAGGTCAAGTGTGGCCAAGAGTCTCACTCATCAGTAATAAAGCAGAGGGACCAGGATGTAGGTAAGTGGTAGCAAAGAAGAGGGGACGAAGCTGGGCTAACTTGATGACGCAGGTGTCAGAGGAGGAGAGGTTTTATGAGACACGGGAGGAGCAAAGGTCTGGGAGCATCAGTGAGGAGTTAGAGGGACTTCACCTCTGTCCCCAGCCCTGGGGTCTATGGAGTGGGGAGAACAAGCAGCTGGTGAGTAAGAGAAGTTTGCAGATCAAGGCAGGTGAGTTCCAGAGAGCTCAGAAGTGTCCAAGACAAGGTGAGGGAGGAGAGCAAAGTTGGAATCAAGAACTCACAGAGCAGTAAGATGTTAACAGCACAGGCAAGACTAGAGGGCCACACAAGGAAAAAAAATTTTTTTAATGCCATAAAAACAGCCCCTACCCAAAATGATCTCTTGATTGTCCAGGCCACTCTGCCTCCCTCTAAGAAAGCGAACAACCAGGACCTGACTCCGTGCCCTGCTTAGACATCTCCCAGGAGTAAAAAGAGCATTTATAAGAATCAGTTGTACCACTGCACTTGACTTTGTATGCGTGTGCACTACTTGACTTGACTCTCAAATAATTTTTCAAGAAGTTCTTGAACTCTTGCTCTAGGCAGGGCACTGCAGGAACACAAAATTAAATAAGACATGACCCCATCCTCAAAGAGCTCATTTTCTAGTAGAAAAGAGAGGTATACAGGAAACACTGGAACTCTAGCCTGACTGTAAAGGCTGTTCAGTTCAGTTGCTCTGAACTGAGTTGTGTCTGACTCTTTGCGACCCCATGGATTGTCCATCACCAACTCCCGGAGCTTGCTCAAACTCATGTCCATTGAATCTGTGATGCCATCCAACCGTCTCATCCTCTGTCGTCTCCTTCTCCTCCTGCCTTCAATCTTGCCCAGCATCAGGGTCTTTTCTAATGAGTCATTTCTTCAGGTGGCCAAAGTATTGGGGTTTCAGCTTCAGCATCAGTCCTTCCAATGAATATTCAGGACTGATTTCCTTTAGGATTGACTGGTTTGATCTCCTTATAAAGGCTGCTGCTGCTGCTAAGTCACTTCAGTCGTGTCCGACTCTGTGTGACCCCATAGACGGCATCCCACCAGGCTCCCCCATCCCTGGGATTCTCCAGGCAAGAATACTGGAGTGGGTTGCCATTTCCTTCTCCAATGCATGAAAGAGAAAAGTGAAAGTGAAGTCGCTCAGTCTGTCCGACTGTTAGCGACCCCATGGACCGCAGCCCACCAGGCTACTCCGTCCATTGGATTTTCCAGGCAAGAGTACTGGGGTGGGGTGCCATTGCCTTCCCCGTTGTAAAGGCTAGGGGAGCCCAAAGAAGGGATGAAGCAATGTGGTATGGTGTGATTGAAGAAGATCCCCTGAAGGAAGTGGGGATTAAGAGAGATAGATCACTCAAGGGGATTTAGGTGGCCAAGAGAAGGGACTGGAAGGGCACTGTAAGTGGAGGGAAGAGCACACACAAGGGCAAAGTGCCTGGTGATTTTATGGTGCCAGGAGTGGCAGCCAGGACTTGAACTGAGGCACTGAGTTAGAATCAACTACAAGGGAGATTTTGGAAGATCAAGACTTGGCTTCTGTCAGGATGAGGAGTGTGAGGGAGACGAAAGAGACAGACTTTAAAAACCCTTCTGTGAGGAACACTGCCTCTCCAGATGCCTGGCTTATGTTGCCCGAAGGCCTGAGGTCCCATCTCTTGTTTCCTCAGAATAAGTACCAGGGTTTTGTCTTTGACATCGTGACCAGGCAGACGTTTGACGTCGTCATCATGGTCCTCATCTGCCTCAACATGATCACCATGATGGTGGAGACTGATGAACAGGGTGAAGAAAAGACAAAAGTCCTGAACAAAATCAACCAGCTCTTCGTGGCCGTCTTCACGGGAGAGTGTGTCATGAAGATGTTTGCCTTGAGGCATTACTACTTCACCAACGGCTGGAACGTGTTTGACTTCGTCGTCGTCGTCCTCTCCATTGGGAGTAAGTGGACATTGCATGTGGTTGGGTCACCCAGCCTCTGCTTGGGGTCGTTTTGACTGGTCTTTCAAAACCAAAGGGACAACCAACAAACTTCTAAAAACCTATGTTGTATATTAGAGGAGTTCAGTATTTGCTGCTTTGCAAGAGCAGCGGATTTAAAATGCCCTGTTTGCATGTGGTTGGGTCACCCAGCCTCTGCTTGGGGTCGTTTTGACTGGTCTTTCAAAACCAAAGGGACAACCAACAAACTTCTAAAAACCTATGTTGTGTATTAGAGGAGTTCAGTATTTGCTGCTTTGCAAGAGCAGCGGATTTAAAATGCCCTGTGCCTCCCAGGGAAAGCGAGAGGTTCCACTGGCTTTCTCCATGCTGCCGTGAAGGGTTTTCCAGCACGTGCTGTGTGCACCGCCATCGTCAGAACGTGGCGGACGGGGGGCAGTAGTGAAGCTAAGATGACGGAGTTTCCAGTGGGTCTTATCTTTACGGCCTTCAAAGCAGAGAGTGGGTGGTGTGGTGTGAGGTGAGTCATAAAATACTTTCTGGAAAAGGAGATGGTTGCCCGAAGAGTGCAGAAAGACTAGAAGGAGATTGTTCAAAGGAGATTCTTAAGTCAAGGGTCTGGAAGTAACTCTCTGTATAACTATCCACTTAGGGGATATGAGTGACAGAAAAGTCAAGGGACCGATGCCAAAAGATCAGTGCTGTTATGACCTAGTCTGGGTGTTGTTAAATGACAGGCCCAGTATTTGGGGGTCAGTGGTGTTCAGAGAAAATGAATGGAATTAAAGGCTCAAGTGGGTAATGCAGCCACCATATAATTGAGTGCTTGCTGAGTTCTGAGAGCTGGGCTGGGATCCATGGATCTCCACGGCAGCCCTGGGAAGGAGTTTACTATAGTCATCTTATACATTTAATATGGAGCTTCAGAATTAAGGAAGTTATACAAGGTCATATAGTTTGTGAAAGGTGCAGCTGAATTTAGACCAGGCTAATGTTCTTTTTAATAAACTAACTGCCTCCTACCAACGACCAAGAGACTGTCCCTAGCCTTCATGTGATTTGCCAAAGTTTGGCCCTGTAAAGGCCAAATCCCAGCACAGCAGCTTTACTTTGCATTATAAATATATCCTGACCTGTTATATCATGACCTGCTTACTTTTCATGTCATAGCATAGCTATAGATTTAATTTTCCATTGATTTACCATCAAGAGCTAATAGCCTCTAAATACAACCTGGAGGCACTTAATCAATATCTCTCTCCTGGTGCTGAAACACAGCCTTGGTTTGTGTTTGGGGAGTTGAAATTTATTTTTGTTGTTTTGTTTTGTTTTGTTTTCCTATTGCTGCTGGGTTTTCTGGGGGAGAGTTGCTTTGTTTGTTTTCCTTCCAAAGTGAGAGACTCTGAAAGCCATTTTTTATTTTATATTAGAGAAGGGAGCTTGCTTATGTGACTTCCCATATCAGTACTATAGCAATAAAAGACACACAAAGTGCTCCATTCTCTCTTGGGGACACCTTAACTACTAGTTCCTTTGACCTACACAGCAACACCCATCACTGGCAGAAAAGACAGCTTGAAAACAAGTGCAAGAACCCATCAGCCATGCTTCTGCCCTCTCTGCCTTTCTTCCTTCCCACCGATTAGACATGTTTGGGGTATTTAATTGTTATAAGTATGAAGACTCATTCTCCCTTGTAGAGGTAGACTAGTTGATTGGCAGAATCTTAGTAGATTATAAAAATATATAATGTACCTCACACCATGGGAAAATGCCCCAGTTAAACTGGACTTTAAGAGAGGGGCTTTCATAAAGATTTCATAGTACAAAATTATAATTATTTCCCAGTTCTCCTCCCATTTCCTTCTTCCTTCCAACATACTACCATAACTATCCATATTCATATGACAAGAGACAAGTAGGAGAATTGGATCAAGGGCACCCTGGCAAGGAGAGCAAGCTTCTGCCATACCCCCTCACCATTTCTCCTGAGAGGTTTTGAATCCTGTATGACCTAAAGGCCTTGCCTAAACTTTGGTGGTCTTCACTGGCCTCTTCATGTCCCCAAGACAAATCTTTGAGTTGGATATCACATAAGGAGACATGCAAACTCTAGTTCATAGTTTGGANTTTCAGTGTGCACATGAACCACCTGGACTTGTTAAAACACAAGGGGTCTGGGTGCGGAGCTGAGATTCTGCATTTCTGATAAGTGCCCAGGAAATCCCAAGGCTGTTGGTCCTCAGATGACACTCTGAGCAGCAAGGAGCCAAAAGTTCTAGAGTTCTGGTCCAAGCTAGGCCACCAGGGATGCTGAGCAAGTCCGCTGAGGCCCCTGAGACACAATCTGGATAGTGGGCCTCGTATGTGCAGGTACACTCAGGAGACCAAGGAGCGGAGGGCTGAGAAGGCCCTTTGCAAAGGATGCAGGAACTGTGGGTCCTTTTCTGGACCATAAATGCAGAAATGGAGACTCGGGTGGGTGGAGGCAGGGTCCTTACAGGCCCCAGGTGACCCGGGCCTCCACTCCCAGGCTCCGTGCCCCTCCCAGCGAGGCTGGGCTGGAGGGGGACAGTGACGCCACCGGCAGCCACAGTCTCCGTTGTTTCCCACAGGCACTGTGCTCTCAGACATCATCCAGAAGTACTTCTTCTCCCCGACGCTCTTCCGAGTCATCCGCCTGGCCCGCATCGGCCGCATCCTCAGGCTGATCCGCGGGGCCAAGGGCATCCGCACGCTGCTCTTCGCCCTCATGATGTCCCTGCCCGCCCTCTTCAACATCGGGCTGCTGCTCTTCCTCGTCATGTTCATCTACTCCATCTTCGGCATGGCCAGCTTCGCCAATGTCAAGTGGGAGGCCGGCATCGACGACATGTTCAACTTCCAGACCTTCGCCAACAGCATGCTATGCCTCTTCCAGATCACCACGTCAGCGGGCTGGGATGGGCTCCTCAGCCCCATCCTCAACACGGGGCCCCCCTTCTGTGACCCCAACTTGACCATCAACAACAGCACCAGAGGAGACTGTGGGAGTCCCATCGTGGGCATCATCTTCTTCACCACCTACATCATCATCTCCTTCCTCATCGTGGTCAACATGTATATCGCAGTGATTCTGGAGAACTTCAATGTGGCCACAGAGGAGAGCACAGAGCCCCTGAGTGAGGACGACTTCGACATGTTCTACGAGACGTGGGAGAAGTTTGACCCAGAGGCCACTCAGTTCATCACCTTCTCTGCCCTCTCAGACTTTGCAGACACCCTGTCTGGCCCCCTGAGAATCCCCAAACCCAATCGGAATGTATTAATCCAGATGGACCTGCCCTTGGTCCCTGGAGATAAGATCCACTGTTTGGACATCCTGTTTGCCTTCACCAAGAATGTCCTTGGAGAATCTGGGGAGTTGGATTCCCTGAAGGCAAATATGGAGGAGAAATTTATGGCAACTAATCTTTCAAAAGCATCCTATGAACCAATAGCAACCACCCTCCGATGGAAGCAAGAAGACATCTCAGCCACTGTCATCCAAAAGGCCTATCGGAGCTACATGCGGCACCGCTCCAGGACGATCGCCAGCCCTGCGGGGGTGCCCAGGGCTGAGGAGGAGGCAGCATCACTCCCCGATGAAGGCTTTGCTGCGCTCATAGCCAGTGAAAACTGTGTGCTCCCAGACAAATCTGAAACGGCTTCCACCACATCTTTCCCACCATCCTACGACAGCGTCACTAGAGGCCTTAGTGATCAAGTCAACTTGAGCACATCCAGCTCAATGCACAATGAAGGGGAGGCTGTCAGTAAAGAAGCTGCTGGGCCCTCATGTGGACCCTCCAGCGTGGGCACGTCCAGTTCTGATGTATCCGCTGCTCTGTGATAACTTACCACCACCGACTCACCAATGCATGCTGCTAGTCACAGTGTCACAACGGGGCAGGGAATGCAGTTGGTACCCACCTTTGGAGAAAACCTCACACAGCAACAGGACTCAGAAGCCAAAGGCATCTCCACAGTGACTTCCTTTTTCAATTTCAGTATCAGATGGTGGGTTCCCTTACTTTCCAGAAAATGTCCTTGGTCCTTTTATTTTGATGGTGACTAGAGCTTATCTTTACCAAGACAAACATCTCAGGACCAGAACTTTCAAAGATATATGGCAAGGATGTTGCTGAAGGGCCAAGGTTGTCCTCTGTGAAACAGCACATAGAGACTGGCAGTGTTATTTAGGATTTTGCATGACTGCATGTTGAGAGCTGCCAGGCAACTACTCTGGCCTAAGATAATACCTGTGGTATTCTCAGGCCTTTTCAAAGAAAGGCCTCTGAGCTATCCATTAAAATTACTATTTTTAAAGATATGTCAAAACCAATGTTATCACTTAAAGCATCATTTAAAAAAAAGTATGTGACACTGATGTGTCATAAGTCATGTCTCATTCACTTTCAAGTTTTCTGATATCTTGGCAACTTGCAGCTAAACCTGGGCAGACAGGAAGGAGCACTGTCCTGGAGCTTGCTCTCATCCTAGCCAATTCTTCCACTGCTCACCTGGCTGACCTGGGCCAAACTCTGTCACTTCTGAACCTCCTTCCCCATGGTGGCAGGGGGCAGAATGGATAGTCTCTGTAGTCCTTGCATTCCAAGTTGTAGAACTCAGTGATGCCCTGTCCCAACTGAGATGAAGAAAACACTCTTCTGAGGCAGCAATGGCCAGACCTTTCTGCTGTCTAGCCAAAAGGCAGCTTTTGAATATATTCCAGAGCCTATTTGACATCCCACAGACTTTAAGGAGGAAGGTTTTCACGTTCCCCTCCAGCCAGGACTCCATAATTAGTATAAGTGAAAGAAAAGAGACATTTTGAGAAAGATGATCTGGCAGATAAAAGGTAAGGCCAATGCTTTGTTTAATTCGTCCTACAAATGATATTAAGTACCTATTATTTGACAGGCCCTGCTCTAAGCACACGGAGAAGGCAATGACACCCCACTCCAGTACTCTTGCCTGGAAACTCCCATGGACGGAGGAGCCTGGTAGGCTGCATGCAGTCCAGGGGGTCACTAAGTCAGACACAACTGAGTGATTTCACTTTCACTTTTCACTTTCATGCGTTGGAGAAGGAAATGGCAACCCACTCCAGTGTTCTGGCCTGGAGAATCCCAGGGATGGCGGAGCCCAATGGGCGGCCGTCTGTGGGGTCACACAGAGTTGGACACCACTGAAGCGACTTAGCAGCAACAGCAGCAGCAGCTCTAAGCACAAGGCATAATGGGAATTAATCCCCCAAAGATTCATTGGATATATGTAGTGGATGGAGTAAGGGTTGTCAGAGGATGATATTCAAGTTAAGGGCACATGGCAGGTCTTGAGATGAAAGAGAGTAAGAAGTCTGTGTGAGAGCATGGGACATACAGGCTCTAATGACAGCTGTGATCTTCTATTCACTCTTGGGACATTCTCTGTCATGATGAGACAAGGGTCAGGTCAATTCATTGATATGCACGTGATCATTTCATAAAATTTCCCATGTGTTCACTTACAAAACCTAAAGACTGGTCCAGCTTATGTGCGTCACAGACACAGATTTCCTGGGGCCTCACTCTCCTTTCCCTGTCACAGTTGACCCATCAGAGACCAAAGAGGCTTTCCAAATGCTTGTTGGGGTTTGCAAGCACCAACAGAAGCAGATTAGTAAGATGATTGTTAATAAAAGAGCACACAATCTAGTTAGTAATCAGGGAAATGCAAATTAAAACCATACTGCTATATCACTATGCCTCTATCGAATCTGTAAAACTTTTAGAATCTATAACAAATACCAAGTGTCAGCAAAGCTATAGAGCAACAGGAAGCTTAAGGCACTGCTGGAGCACGCAAATTGGCATAAGCATTTTGGAAAACAGTTTAACTTTACTAAGAGTTTACAATGTACTTTTCTAAAGTACATATCATTTGGGTTTTCCACTGGTAGGTATGAAACCTCGAAAAATCCATGCACACAAGCTCTAGGAGACATGAACAAGATTCCTTATTATCATTGTTCATAATAGACCTAAATTAGACACAGCCCAATGTCCATCAGCAGTAGAATACATTAATAAATTTTGGTGTGTTCTTTAAATGTAATTTTATGCAGTAATGAGAATGAATGAGATATAGCCCTGTACAAGTCTATAGATGAATCTTAAAGACATAATACTTAGTGAAAGAAGCCAGACACCAGACTATATATACTATATGATTGTATGAGGTTCAAATCAGGCAAAATTAAATATACTGTTTGGGGATGAATAAAGAAAAGCAGAAATTAGTCCATGAAAGTCAGGGTAGGGGTTACTGAAGAGGGGAAGGAGGCATTCGTGACTAGGTCATTGGCAATGTTCTAATTTCCCATCAAGTTGGTTCTCTTTACAAGTATTGTCTTGATAACCACGTGTCAAGTTAAATATATATATATATCTAATGCACTTTTCTGTGTGTATACAGCTCACAAGTTAAATTTTTTTAATATCTTGGGTTGGATTCTCCTCCCTTTTCACAGAAGTATTTACTATCTGCTGCTTTGAATTGTGGCATTTCTATCTTGGATTATCTGTGTTGATTTTTAAAAGGATTAGGAGTTCCATCTTGGGTAACAGAAAAGGAAATTCTAGAGAAAGGAAACTTTCAATTACCAACTTATTCAAGGAACCATCATCTCTTACAAGTATTATTTCAATACCCTTCCAACTGGTCTCCCATTTCTACTCTTGTCCCCAGCAGTCTATTCTCAAACAGCTGCCGGAGGTCAAAATCCCCCTGTGGCTTCTATGTTTTCCAAGTAAGCATTATTACCATGTTTTACATAATCTGACCCTTATTCCTCTCTGACCTCATCTTCACCCCAACTCTCAATGCTCCTGCCACACTGTCTTCCTCGCTTTTCCTTAAATACACTGGGCATAGTCTTGCCTCAGGACAAAGACCCTTGGAACTTGCTTTTCCTTCAGCCATTATATCCACATTGTGCACTCCCACACTTTCTTCAGTTCTTCCCTTACCAACCCATCTAATTACGAGCCTAATCCAGCATTTACCACCTTCTGAGATGTTATATCGGAGAAGGCAATGGCACCCCACCCCAGTACTCTTGCCTGGAAAATCCCATGGACGGAGGAGCCTGGTGGGCTGCAGTCCATGGGGTCGCTAAGAGTTGGACACGACTGAGTGACTTCACTTTCACTTTTCACTTTCATGCAATGACAACCCACTCCAGTGTTCTTACCTGGAGAATCCCAGGGATGGGGGAGCCTGGTGGGAGTCTATGGGGTCACACAGAGTCGGACATGACTGAAGCGACTCAGCAGTCACAGCAGCAGAGATGTTATATATGTACTTGCTCATTGCCTTTCTTCCCCACTAGAATGTAAGCCCTGTGAGGGCATGGACTCTACTTGCTCATGGATGTTTCCGCAGCACTGAGAACAATGTCAAAGTAAATTAACACTATAAGTCTAACTTTGTTCTTCTTAAACAGTCCAAAGTTAGCTCCTCTTGGCCCAGTCCCCAAAGGCTAGCCATCACACAGACAAGGCGTGCTTGCTAAGTTGTTTCATTTGTGTCCAACTTTTTGCTGCCCTATGGACCAGAGCGGAGAAGGCACTGGAAACCCACTCCGGTACTCTTGCCTGGAGACTCCCAGGGATGGGGGAGCCTGGTGGCTGCCACCTATGGAGTCCCACAGACCTGGACACGACTGAAGTGACTTAGCAGCAGCAGCAGCAGCAGCAGCATGAACCATAGCCCGCCAGGCTCCTCTGTCCATGGGATTCTCCAAGCAAGAATGCTGGAGTGGGTTGCCATGCCCTCCTCCAGGCCATCTTCCCAACCCAGGGATCGAACCTGTGTCTCATGTCTCTGGCACTGGCAGGCAGCTTTTTTTTTTTTTTTTTACCTCTGACACCACTTGGGAAGCCCTCACATAGACAATAGTATAGAATAAATATGTTAACTTCAATAACAATCTCTATTAAGAAAAAGAGAAACCAGATCCAGAAGTGCCAGCCCACAGTGTACCTGGAGCATGTACTGCTGGCCTTGACAGTGGAATGATTTCTTGGTCCTGCTTCTGGAAGCCTTCCTCATCCTCTCTCCTGCTCCCTCACGATGGGAGCACTGGGAAGCAATTTCTTCTAAGGAACAGAGAGCGTATTGTACTTTCTGTTGGTTATCAGTGAGCCCTGCATGCTGTCTTAAGGTCTGAGCAATCACGGGCCATTATTTCCCTGGACTGAAGTTTCTGCGGCAATACAACTCCCTCAAAGCACTAGTATGACTTCTCTCTCTTGCATTTTGCCAGCTCATTAGATCTTGTCGGGTTATGGTCTTTCAATCTAAAATTGGGATGGACATTACTGCCTTTTAGCAATAGATGATTTGCCCTTCTTCACCCCTCAGCTGAATTGCGTGCATCCTGTCTGCAGGCAGCCACCGTACAGAGACACTGTTAACAAAAAAATTGGCTTGGGTGGCGAGGTACAGTGAAAGCTTACTTTCCCCTATCCCAGTCTGTATTCCATGGGCAGCTCTTTAGATTGGAGTAATAATCTACTTTGCCTGCTAAGTACAAGGGCAGGATCCTTGGAAGGAGGTGGGAGGAGGGGAGAGTGTTAGGCTTCTCCAAGCTCCATTCTTACCTCTGTCTCTGATTTTCCAATCATCAGTATGCTGGTAAATATTAAACAGTTAGATCTTCAGGAGTAGAAAGAAATCCCTTATTTGTAGCATTTTCTGTTTTATCTGATGTAAGTACTCCCACCACGGCCCATGTCAAGCTACCGATATGACTTCCCTGAAGGCAGAATTGGGAAACGGTGTCGCCCTGAGTCAGTATGAGCTGGCTCTAGCATAGCTCTGTTTCTAATTCTCCCTGCCTTTTCTCCACCAATATTAGCTTGGGACAGAAAGCTGGATTTTCTTCACTCTCTAAGGCATGATTATAAGATCTTGGCCTGCTGGCCATAGTTAGAAAAGGCCTCCCTTTCTGTTTTCATATCGGCCAGTTGAGGCAAAGTTTGCTGTTTGTGTGTGTACCTTTACTAAACCTGCAAGAAGTAGCCCACACCTTTCCAGATTCTACAGATCTTTCTATCAAGGTCCTTCAACTCCTGCCGCATGAGGTAGGTGGTCTGAGTCTCCAGTTATAACAGGTTAGAGCATGACAGAAATTTCTAGATTCAGACCAGGGGGATGGGAGCTTCTCAGTGCTAGCCTTGCTCATCTTAGCCAATGCCACACTTTAAGGTCTATTAATAATAACACCCATCTCCATGTATCAATTTCTATGTCGGTAGGAGTTATTTGGTTACAAGCAACAGAAACCCAATGCAGCATAAAATGTACTGGATGACTGCAGGGAAACTCAGAATGGAACTAAAAAGCTGAACACAGCAAGGAAAGCAGCCAAGACTGGGCAGGTTTCTGGGTATTAGGCACCAATAGACAATCTCTTCATGGGGTCAGGACCAATCAGTATCTACTTTTCTTTTTTTGGTTAGTGTCCAGTTAAGATTCAGATTTCAAGGAGAGAGCATCTGATTGGCCACCTCCAGCAAGAAAAGGGAGGGGCATTTTGATTGATAGCTCCAGCATAGAAGAAGAAAGCTAGGCAGACAAAAATGCCTGAGGAGTATTCAACCTAAGAGTTAAATTCATGTTTTCTAAAGATCTCTCTGGCAACAGTGACAGGTTACAGAGATTTTGAATTTGGGGGGCAGAGATTAAGGATGAGGTTGTGCCAAATGGGAACCTGAAATATGGATTTGTGAGTGTCTCATGTACATTGACTGCTGGTCACCAAATCTACTCAAAAAGAATGTTCCCCCCGCACCCGACCCTCTGCCCCCACCCCCACACCATGGACAAGGGTGCCAGCTTCCATCTACATCTCTCGTGACAGTTCCCAGTCCTTTCCCTCCAGATAAATGCTCCCTAGGTTATGGATTTGTGAGTGTCTCATGTACCTTGACTGCTGGTCACCAAATCTACTCAAAAAGAATGTTCCCCCTGCACCCGACCCTCTGCCCCCACCCCCACACCATGGACAAGGGTGCCAGCTTCCATCTACATCTCTCGTGACAGTTCCCAGTCCTTTCCCTCCAGATAAATGCTCCCTAGGACCCAAATATCAGCAATGTTACTATGGAAAATCACTCATATATTGCCTAAAGTGGAAATATGTTTCAAGCATCTCCCCCTGAGAAGCCCCAGATGACTTACCATCCAAGTGAGTTCAGGCAGAGAAAAGCTGGATTTGCCTGTGGGCATCGAATCTCTACCAAGGAAAGTACACGGCTACTGTTGGCCCTTTAAAACACCAGTCAAACCAACAACCACAGCAAAGCTTGGTCAATATGATTCATTGTGCAAAGAACAAATTCTAAAGGGGTATGCATGAAGAGGACTCATTACTTTATTTTTCCCTGAGCAGAACTGAGTTAATTGATTATTAGAAATGCAGCTGCTCTTGCTTACAGACTTAATCATATTACAAAGTAACAGAAAGGCATGTGTGTGTGTGTGTGTGTGTGCCTATTGAATAATGATGCTTCTTGTAGTTAGAACAGGGAGCCCCAGCACCACTTGGAAGCTGAAGATGTCTGCAAATGACCCACACAGAAATACTCAACTCATCAGCTAAGTAATTTGGTGCTCTGGACCAAGTTCTGGATGAAGCCAGAAGGTCCCACTTTGATTCCAGACCTTCTCTTTGTCTCTACAGCAGAAATAAAGATTCCTTACCAAGGAGGTTTAACAGAGATCAAAATGCCCTCTCTGCCCACTGAAAGAAGCAGAAAGAGAAAGGGGGAGAAAATGAGAGAACCCATCCTGCTGCACTATATCCCAGGGTGTCCTCATTGCAATGCTGCCCCCCACCCCCACTGAGTATGTGCTGAGTGGGAAGCACTGTGCTTCACGCGCAAAGGAACATCTCACCACACGTGGGGTCCTCTCTGGACATGACCAGCACTTTGAGGGTCAGAACAGAAGGAAGCTCCTTCAAAGTCCACTGTGGGAGGCCACACTTGGGTCCTACTGTTTCGCCTCTGCTGTGATTCTTGCCCAGTTGCTCAGTCGCATCTGATTCTGTGGCCCCCTGGACTGCAGCACGCCAGGCTTCCCTGTCCATCACCAACTCCTGGAGCTTGCTCAGACTCACATCCGTTGAGTCAGTGATGCCATCCAACCATCTTATCCTCTGTCATCCCCTTCTCCTCCTGCCCTCAATCTTTCCCAGGATCAGGGTCTTTTCTAATGAGTCAGTTCTTCGCATTAGGTGGCCAAAGTATTGAAGCTTCAGCTTCAACATCAGTCCTTCCAATGAATATTCAGGATTGATTTCCTTTAGGATTGACTGATTTGATCTCTCGGCAGTCCAAGGGACTCTCAAGACTCTTCTCCAACACCACAGTTCAAAAGCATCAGTTCTCTGGCACTCAGCCGTCTCTATGGTCCAGCTCTCACATCCATACATGACTACTGGAAAAACCATAACTTTGACTAGACGGGCCTTTGTTGGCAAAGTAACATCTCTGATTTTTAATACGCTGTCTAGGTTTGTCATAGCTTTTTTTCCAGGGAGCAAGCATCTTTTATTTCATGGTAGCAGTCACCATCTGCAGTGATTTTGCAGCTCAGGAAAATAAGGTCTGTCACTGTTTCCATTGTTTCCCCACCTATTTGCCGGGAAGTGATAGGACTGGATGCCGGTCTTTGTTTTTTAGATGTTGAGTTTTAAGCCAGCTTTTTCACTCTCCTCTTTCACCTTCATCAAGAGGCTCTTTAGTTCCTCTTTGCTTTCTTCCATAAGGATGGTGTCATCTGTACATCTAAGGTTATTGATAATTTTCCCAGCAGTCTTGATTCCAGCCTGTGCTTCCTCCAGCCCAGCATTTCTCATGATGTTCTCTGCACAGAAGTTAAACAAGCAAGGTGACAATATGTAGCCTTGATGTTCTCCTTTCCCAATTTGGAACTAGTTCGTTGTTCCACGCCTGGTTCTAACCGTTGCCTCTGTAGCGGGTCCTGTTTGTGCCCCACACCACATCCCTTGCCTCATCTGACTTTGAATAGAACTCTGCAGCTTTTTGTCTTCAGGGCCTTCTCCAAAGCCACTTTTCCCCACACAGACATGGCAGCCCAGAAGTGCAGAGGGAAGGGGAGATGTTGACAAGCTCGAGGACAGTCCTCAACCAATGCAAGAATGCAGGATTTGGAAGATAAATTAATATCCTAGCCTCCCAAGCTGTCGAGGAACAATTCTGAATCAAGTTTCTCGGAGAGCCGATAGAAAGTCTGAGTCCTCCTGTAGGGCCAGTCTTTCGCAATCCTGAAAGTAAGGGCCTCCTTACCTTTCTGCTTAGGTGACGCTGTGGTCTCACCCTGCCCCTGCCCTGCCCAGTTGCCCACAGCACTAACCAGCTTTGAGGGGAGTTTCTCCCTTCCTTAGCTAATTCTCTCTCAACTTCTTTACTTTTGACTCCTGGAATCACCTTGGAAATAAACGTGCCTCCTAAGCAAAGCACTCCAGTATTCTTGCCTAGAGAATCCCATGGAAGGAAGAGCAGGGGGGCCACAGTCCATGGAGTCGCAAAGAGTCGGGCACGACAGTGACTAACACACACACCCAAACCCTTGTCTCAGCTCCTGATGTGGGGGAATACAGATTAAGACAGACTCCCAGATAGCTCCCTGCTCAGAGTTAGGAAGCTGTTTTCTCATGCTGTCCACACATCCACCATCCCATCTGCAGGCTTTTTATAAATCGCTGCTGGACCAAGGTCTGCAGGAAAGGAATCACTTCCCCAAGGTTATATGAGGTGTGCAAAGTGTCCCACCCAGTGTCCCACCCAGAAGTGAGATTGTCATCTCCTCTCGTAGCTCTCTACACATCACCCAGCTGCTTCTGACTGATGAGACAGTTGAAGCTCCTATCCCCTATTCAGTAGTGCTCTCAAGCACTATTGCAGATTTGATTTTGGTGGTAACTGTCCTAAGACCAAGTAGATCCTTGCCTCTGCTTCAGAATTGTTCTATGATGAATAAAAGTTTAATTACAAGCTTGAGTTTCAGTTTCCCACCACATCTTATAAATGGACAAAGATTCTTGACACGTCCACAACATTTTATGCCTCCCCCGCTTTCCATCAGTTTATTGTATTGGGCTACTTTGGCACGCCACTATTTGCAATAAGACTCTCCAAACTGGGACTTTGCCCAGAAGTTGTCATGGTGCCTTTTTCTGGCACACAGCATTATACTAAGTGACCGTCAGTTAACAAGGAACTCGGCTGGTGCCACTCAGAGCAGCAGAGGACTGTGGGAGAAACTTCCTGGCTTCCCCCTTGTTGTCTGCCCCAGAAAGAAATCAATGAGCAGCCAAAGCTGTCTCCAGAACACTGACAGATAAGGGGTCAAACCGGTGGCTTCATTCCAGTGGCGGCACGTACGTGGACTGTGGTGCTCACCTGAGTCGCCCGCTCTGCACTGTGGACTGGGTGACTTCTTTGGACTGAGCCTGCACCGTGTTTTACATTGGTCTAAATTGCTCTGGATCGAGATCTCTTCGAGGATAATAGTGAGCACTTCTAGATATGTTTATTCTGCCAGTTGCAACACTTCCTGCAGCCGCTAGTTCTCAAAATCCCTCCCAGGATCTCTCCCAAAGAGAACTTACAGACTAGGACGGACTTCACCCACAACGCCCTGCCGTGGAGTGGGAAGGACTCCTGTGCCCATCCTGGCCCCCCAAGGGCCAATGTCCAGTCAGAACTAGACATGCGAGGGATTTATCAGGAGAAACACTAGTGAGGAATAAAAGGGAAAGAGCAGCAGTCAGCAGAGAGAGCCTTAGTCTGTGATGCAGGTCTCCCACTGTGGAAGGAGAGAGCGAAGGCAGGGAAATGAGACAGGAAGAACCTCAGACCATACTGCAGCTCTGAGAAAGCCACAGTCAAGTTGGTGGCGACGCCCAGGAAAAAGACTGCCCGGTGGAGGACTCTGTCGGGCAAGAATGACCCAGCTCTTGTTCCCGCCCACCTATCTTTAGTCATGGGTGGGAGCAGCACAGGAAGAGCATAGCTTCTGCATGAACATTGCCATAGATCATGAAGATGCTACAGGTGGGGGTTACTAGAACACAAGTTCCAAATATATTGTCTAAGAATCCCGAGCTTTCTTAGACCATAAGAGATGTTTTCTGGTTAGATCTAGCAACACCTCCTCCCTGAGTCCCCACGGTCATCATGGATTGCTCTGAAGCAGAGGCCCNATATGTAGCCTTGATGTTCTCCTTTCCCAATTTGGAACTAGTTCGTTGTTCCACGCCTGGTTCTAACCGTTGCCTCTGTAGCGGGTCATATTTGTGCCCCACACCACATCCCTTGCCTCATCTGACTTTGAATAGAACTCTGCAGCTTTTTGTCTTCAGGGCCTTCTCCAAAGCCACTTTTCCCCACACAGACATGGCAGCCCAGAAGTGCAGAGGGAAGGGGAGATGTTGACAAGCTCGAGGACAGTCCTCAACCAATGCAAGAATGCAGGATTTGGAAGATAAATTAATATCCTAGCCTCCCAAGCTGTGGAGGAACAATTCTGAATCAAGTTTCTCGGAGAGCCGATAGAAAGTCTGAGTCCTCCTGTAGGGCCAGTCTTTCGCAATCCTGAAAGTAAGGGCCTCCTTACCTTTCTACTTAGGTGACGCTGTGGTCTCACCCTGCCCCTGCCCTGCCCAGTTGCCCACAGCACTAACCAGCTTTGAGGGGAGTTTCTCCCTTCCTTAGCTAATTCTCTCTCAACTTCTTTACTTTTGACTCCTGGAATCACCTTGGAAATAAACGTGCCTCCTAAGCAAAGCACTCCAGTATTCTTGCCTAGAGAATCCCATGGAAGGAAGAGCAGGGCAGGCCACAGTCCATGGAGTCGCAAAGAGTCGGGCACGACAGTGACTAACACACACACCCAAACCCTTGTCTCAGCTCCTGATGTGGGGGGATACAGATTAAGACAGACTCCCAGGTAGCTCCCTGCTCAGAGTTGGGAAGCTGTTTTCTCATGCTGTCCACACATCCACCATCCCATCTGCAGGCTTTTTATAAATCGCTGCTGGACCAAGGTCTGCAGGAAAGGAATCACTTCCCCAAGGTTATATGAGGTGTGCAAAGTGTCCCACCCAGTGTCCCACCCAGAAGTGAGATTGTCATCTCCTCTCGTAGCTCTCTACACATCACCCAGCTGCTTCTGACTGATGAGACAGTTGAAGCTCCTATCCCCTATTCAGTAGTGCTCTCAAGCACTATTGCAGATTTGATTTTGGTGGTAACTGTCCTAAGACCAAGTAGATCCTTGCCTCTGCTTCAGAATTGTTCTATGATGAATAAAAGTTTAATTACAAGCTTGAGTTTCAGTTTCCCACCACATCTTATAAATGGACAAAGATTCTTGACACGTCCACAACATTTTATGCCTCCCCCGCTTTCCATCAGTTTATTGTATTGGGCTACTTTGGCACGCCACTATTTGCAATAAGACTCTCCAAACTGGGACTTTGCCCAGAAGTTGTCATGGTGCCTTTTTCTGGCACACAGCATTATACTAAGTGACCGTCAGTTAACAAGGAACTCGGCTGGTGCCACTCAGAGCAGCAGAGGACTGTGGGAGAAACTTCCTGGCTTCCCCCTTGTTGTCTGCCCCAGAAAGAAATCAATGAGCAGCCAAAGCTGTCTCCAGAACACTGACAGATAAGGGGTCAAACCGGTGGCTTCATTCCAGTGGCGGCACGTACGTGGACTGTGGTGCTCACCTGAGTCGCCCGCTCTGCACTGTGGACTGGGTGACTTCTTTGGACTGAGCCTGCACCGTGTTTTACATTGGTCTAAATTGCTCTGGATCGAGATCTCTTCGAGGATAATAGTGAGCACTTCTAGATATGTTTATTCTGCCAGTTGCAACACTTCCTGCAGCCGCTAGTTCTCAAAATCCCTCCCAGGATCTCTCCCAAAGAGAACTTACAGACTAGGACGGACTTCACCCACAACGCCCTGCCGTGGAGTGGGAAGGACTCCTGTGCCCATCCTGGCCCCCCAAGGGCCAATGTCCAGTCAGAACTAGACATGCGAGGGATTTATCAGGAGAAACACTAGTGAGGAATAAAAGGGAAAGAGCAGCAGTCAGCAGAGAGAGCCTTAGTCTGTGATGCAGGTCTCCCACTGTGGAAGGAGAGAGCGAAGGCAGGGAAATGAGACAGGAAGAACCTCAGACCATACTGCAGCTCTGAGAAAGCCACAGTCAAGTTGGTGGCGACGCCCAGGAAAAAGACTGCCCGGTGGAGGACTCTGTCGGGCAAGAATGACCCAGCTCTTGTTCCCGCCCACCTATCTTTAGTCATGGGTGGGAGCAGCACAGGAAGAGCATAGCTTCTGCATGAACATTGCCATAGATCATGAAGATGCTACAGGTGGGGGTTACTAGAACACAAGTTCCAAATATATTGTCTAAGAATCCCGAGCTTTCTTAGACCATAAGAGATGTTTTCTGGTTAGATCTAGCAACACCTCCTCCCTGAGTCCCCACGGTCATCATGGATTGCTCTGAAGCAGAGGCCCCATTCAAGAAGACTCCATACAATAATTCTTATATTTTCCAGATCAGTACAGAGGAGGATGCTTACCTCCTCCCCCACTGCAGGGATGGTCCCTTATCTTCTAGTACCATCTACCAGGGCAGGGACGAGAGTGAGGAAAGCAAGGTGTCCTGGGCAGAAAATTTCAGGAAATCGCTCATTTTCAAGTGCTGATCTTGCACTTGCATAAAGCCAAGAGTTAAATTTTGCATCCTGACACCTTTCTGGCCTCATCTGGGTTCGTCCCATGACCACTGCTTCTAATTCATCCACTGAACTCTGGGGTATCATCAGCAATATCATCAGCCAGAGGTTATTCTCCAGCACTCAGCCATGCCACAGCCTCTAGCTCACTGTCTACAACCCTATTCCTGTCCTCAGTTGAAGAGTGATTGGCCCAATACACAGGTTTCTCAGATCCAGTGATCATATCCCTCACCCTGCATTTGCTACTGAGACAGTGGTCTATCCTGAATCTTGTCATCACTATCAAAACACCAGTCTTACACTTTGGCCAACTATCCCCTCACCAGTACATTTACCTTATTCAGTTCAGTTCAGTTGCTCAGTCATGTNTTCACTTTCACTTTCACTCCAATTAAACCCAAATCTCTACCCTCTCTGCTCCTACTCCAGACAGTTGCTGGCCTTACTTCAGTTTCATAATCACAAACCTTAGATGGGCTCTAAATACTGTCCAATGACCCTATTGCATTTCCCTAGAAAGTTCATTTTCCTAGCCACCAAAATGACACTTTTGTGTCTCTCCTCAAACCTCCAACCCTTCTAACCCCTGACTTCTCCCCCTCATTGATTCTCAGGCTATGCTCCCAACTCTTTCTTCTCTGTTCAGTGATGCAGCTTCATTTTTGGCATTCGCCATTTCTTAAATTTTTATTTTTTATTGAAGTGTAGTTGAGGCACAATATTGTATGTTAGAGGTATAAAATATAGTGATTCAAAAAATTTAAGGGTGTATCCTCCATTTATATTTACTATAAGATATTGGCTATATCCCCTGTGTTGTACAATATATCCTTATACTTTATTTTATACATAATAGTTTGCACCTCTTAATCCCCCACCCTCATATTTCCCCTCTTCCCTTAAGTCTCTCTACTGGTAACCACTAGTTTGTTTTCTATATCTGGTGAGTCTGCTTCTTTTTTGTTAGATTCACTAATTTGTTGTGATTTTTAGACTCCATAGATAAGAGATATTACACAGTCTTTGACTTCTTTCACATAGCATAATAACCTTCCATGTTGCTCCAAATGAGAAAACTTCATTCCTTTTCTTATGGCTGAGTAGTAGTCCAATGTGTGTGTGGGGGGGTATGTCTGTGTGNTTTTTTGTTAGATTCACTAATTTGTTGTGATTTTTAGACTCCATAGATAAGAGATATTACACAGTCTTTGTCTGACTTCTTTCACATAGCATAATAACCTTCCATGTTGCTCCAAATGAGAAAATTTCATTCCTTTTCTTATGGCTGAGTAGTAGTCCAATGTGTGTGTGTGGGGGTGTGTCTGTGTGTGTGTGAGTGTGCGTGCCACACACACCACATCTTCTTCATCCATTCACCTGTTGATAGAGACGTGGTTGCTCCCATATCTTGGCATTTGTAAATAATGTTGCTCTGAACATGGAGTACATGTATGTTTTGAATATGTGCTTTTTCTTTTCCACATACATGCCCAGAAGGGGAATTGCTGGGTCATATAGTAGTTCTACTTTTCGTTTTTTGAGAAAACGCCATACTGTTTTCTACAGTGCTCACATCAATTTACAACCCCAGCAACAGTGTAGGAGATCGCGACATCCTCGCCAACATTTTTTGTGTTCTTTTTGATGACAGCCATTCTGACAGGAGTGTGATGATATCTCATTGCGGTTTTGATTTGCATTTCCTTGACTATTAGCGATGTTGGACATCTTTCCAAGCACCTATTGGCTATGTGCATTTCCTCTTGGGAATACAAGTTGTAACACTTCTGAATGAAATCTTGGGTTATCCCAGAACTTTTCTAACTACTCTTATGTAATGAGAAGTCCGTTTAAGTCACTTTAAGTCCCCAGTTGATGTGACACTGAGCGTGGAACAGCCAAAGTTTCCAACTTCATTCACGGTTCTGGCTCCTCCTCCTCCTAGCTAAGGCGGGCTGCAGCAGGCTGCCGGCTTCCTGGGAAGGGGTGTTGGCCGTGTTGATTGCTTTCTCCCTCACTTGCCCGCTCCTGCTCTCCTAGGTGCTGTCTCTGATTCCAACAGGGTTTGGGGGTTGGAGAGAGAAGGGCACTGGAAAATTCTCCCGCTTTCTGAGCCAGGCCAATATTTAAAGATAACTCTGGGAGTTTTTGTGAATTCATAAAAGCTCTGGTTCCTGAGATCTCTCACCTTCAGGTCCTTTGTTTGGAGTGATACCCTCCCCTCTGGCTCATCCTTCTACTCACTTCCTTCTGCAGCCCTGAGAAGCCCTGAGATGGTCCACCTCCAGGTGCTGTCTGCTGAGGGGCCCTGATAGATTCATAGACTCACTCTCTTTTTCTCTCTCTCTCATACCTCACATCTGATGCCTGGGAACAGTCACAGGTCTGACAAATACTCTGCCAAATTCTAGGAGCGCATCTCCATCACAACAAAGCCACCTCTCCTTCAGCTTCTCTGCCAACAGCTAGGACAGCCCACTTTTAGCTGATTAATGTCCCAGGCAGGAGCAAACATTAACCACTGCATCTCCCATTTGCAAGGATCCCAAAGCTGGCCTCTTAAAATCCTCCTCACAGGGTTCCGATATAAAGGCAGGCACCCCACCCACAATACTTTGCCAGTGCATGTGGGGATGGGTCTCTGTACACTGTCTCAGCCCACTCTTGCCCCTCCCATCAAGAATCATCCTTCCACCTTCAGGCAGATTGCCTATCTCCACTTCTCTTGGTTTTCTTCTGGATTTCACTTCGTTCCTTCCTCTGAAATGTGTGTTTTACGGTGTCTAACTTTCTGTGTCTGCAGTCTCCATCCTGCAGGCTGCAGGATGATAGCCCCTCTCACTTCAGGTGTCTGCCCTCAGGTGGGTGGCCTTGGTCCAGGGGCCTGTGCAGGCTTCCTGATGGGACGGCCGGTTGCCTGTCCACTGGAGGGTAGAGCTGGGTTTGTCTTTCTGGTGGGCAAGGCCACGTCAAGGGGTGTGTCTGTTTAGAGGTGGCTGTGGGCAGACTGTCTGTTGGGGGGTGGGCCTGCATTCCACCGTGTTGGCTGTTTGGCCTGAGAGGTCCCAATCCTGGAGCTTGCAGGCTATTGGGTGGGGTCAAGTCTTGGCACCAAAATGGCAGCCTTCGGGAGAGCTTGCGAAGAGGACTGTTCTCCGAGGCTTCCACCACCAGTGTCCTTGCCCCCAATGAGAGCTACAGCCGCCCCCCACCTTCCCAGGAGACCCACCAAGGCACACAGGTCAGTCTGGTCCAGGCTCCTATAGAGTCACTGCCCTGCCCTGAGTCCCAGTGCATGCGGCATCTCATGTGCACCCTCCAGCAGTGGGGTCACCAATTCTCCCAGTCCTGAGCAGCTCCTGCACTCAAGCCCCGCTGGCCTTCAAAGCCAGATGCTCTGGGGGCTCCTCCTCCCTATGCCAGACCCCCAGGCTGGGGAGCCTGACGTGGGGTTCAGAACTCTCACTCCTGTGGGAGAACCTCTGTGACAGAATTACTTACCAGTTTGTGGGAGACAGTGGATATGGAATTTGATTATATACCAAAAGCTCCCATCCTACTATCTCATTGTGGCCTCTTCCTTAACTTCGAATGTATAATATCTTTTTTTGGTAGATTCAAGTCTTTTTGTCAAAAGTGGTTCAGCAGTTAGTTGTGATTTTGGTATTTTCAAGAGAAACGGTAAGCTCAAATCCTTCTACTCTGCCCTCTCGTCTCTGTCTCTGAAGTGTTGGCATAAGTTCTGTTCAACAATACATTCAACTTTTAGGGTAGTTGTAGGGCTTTCAGAAAAAAAAACAAAAACAAAAAAAAGCATGTCTCATAGCATATATAGGTGATCCACGGTTTCAGGATACCTCTAGCCCCAAGGAATCCTGGAAGACTCTCACCCAAGATTCAGGTGACCCTTTCTCACCTGGACCTCGAAAACTTCTTCCATCATCATCCTGACAGCCTTACTCCTTCATCCCTCAGTGTAGGTGGAGTTTTAAGAGTCATGTCAGTATTTCTTCAAAAATTTGCATCTTGGTCTAGCACCTTACTTTAACGTGTCAGATGTATTATATTTTGGTGTCTCAATCAACACTTACAATTTAACATCTTTTTACACTTCATTGAAAGAATAAAGTTATCAGACAACTTCCCACCAGCAAATAGACTAATTCACCTGCCTCAATGAGCATATTCTCTGTGTTCCTTCCTCCTCAAATGGAAAAAAAGTTTCTGCTGAAATCAAAAGTCAGTCTGTGCTCCAGACCGCATACATCCTCATCCACCCTGCTTCTTCATCGTCAACGTCTGCATTCCCATCAGCCTTCAAATACATTCTTTATCCCCCACCCTAAAACACACGTACTTCCTTCCCCCTCCTCCTGAGGTCCTCCTCCTGCCCATCTCCCTGCCCTCCTTCACAGCAAGACTTGACTGAACAATGATCTAGACTCTGTCCACGCACTTAATTCTTGTTTGTTGATTTTTTTGGTTTGGATAGAATTTCTGTCTTGCTAATTTTTATTCTTAACTTTAAAACAAAAAAGTAGAAAAGGACAATTCCACAAGCAAACCCTCATTGACCCATTACCTAGTGGTTAAGGGTATTGCACATCTTTTCTTGTCCTTATTTGTCATCTGTAAATCGTCTTCAGTGCGACATCTGTTCATGTCTTTGGTCCATTTTTCGATTTTATTGTTTGGGTTAGTGTTACTGTTGAGATTAGAGAATTTTGTATATATTCTAGATAGGAGTCCTTTGTCAGGTATGTGAGCTGCTAGTATCTTGTCCCTGACTGTAGCCTTCCATCCTCTTAACAAGATCTTTTGCAGAGCAAACGTTTTTTTAATTTTGGTGAGATGCAATTCACCAAGTTTTCCTTTTACGGATCATGTTTTTGATGTCAAGTTTAAGTAAGTCCTGAAATCTTTCACCTACATATTTTTCTAAAAGTTTTTTAGTTTTACATTTACATTTAAGTAGTTAACTTTGAGATTTGGGTTTCGGTTCATATTTTTGCCTAGAGATATCCAGTTGAACCATTTATTCAAAAGTCTTGGGCTTCCCTGGTGGCTCAGCTGTTAAAGAATCTGCCTGCAGTGCAGGGGACCTGGGTTCGATCCCTGGGTTGGGAAGATCCCCTGGAGAAGGCAAAGACTACCCACTCCAGTATTCTGGCCTGGAGAAGTCCGTGGGGTCACAAAGAGTCGGACACAACTGAGCAAGTTTCACTTCACTTTCATCTTTACTCCATTGAATTGCTTTTGCACCTCTGCCAAAAATCAGTTGGACATTTTGTGTGGGCTTTTTCTGAGTTCTGTCTTCCATTCCAGGGACTTTTGTGCTTAGCCCCTCGCCGTGCTCCACTGTCTTGATTGCTGTGGATATGTAGTAAGCCTGAACATTGAGGAGAGTGATTCCTCCCACTTTTTATTTTCAAAATTATTTTTAGCTATTGTAAATCCTGGGCCTTTCCACATAGAATTTAGAATAAACTTGTCAATGTCTACAAAAACTATTGCTGAGATTTTTGACAAGAATTGCAATAACTCTGTAGGTTAATTTGGGAAGAATCGACATAGTCGCTATAATGAGTCTTACAATTCATTAACATGGTACGTCTCTCTGTTTATTTAGATATTCTTGAATTTTTAAAATCCACATCTTATAATTTTTAGCATTTACATCCTATACATGTTTTACTAGCTTTACATGTAGGTATTTCATTTTCCTTGGAGTAATTATAATGATAGTTGTGCTTTAACTTCAGCTCACTGTTAGTATATAGAAATGTGGTTATATTTTGTGTGTTGAGCTTGTATCCTGGGATCTTGCTCAGCTCATCGGTTAGCTATAGGAGTTTGCTTTTGTGGATTCCTTGGGATTTTCTAATAGATAATGTTATCTGCAGATAGGGAGCTTTCTTTCTTTTCAATATGTATGCTTTAACCTCCTCTTCTTGCCTGGCTAGAACTTCCAGTACTATGGTGAATAAGACTGACGAGAACAGTCATCCTTGCCTTGCTTCCCAGTCTTAGAGGGAAAGCATCCTGTTTTTCACCATTAAATATGATGTTAGCTGTAGGTTTTTTATGGATGCTCTTTCTCAAGTTGAGGAAGTTCCCCTCTGTTCCTAACCGAGTGAGAGGTTGTATCGTGAATAGGTGTTGGGTTTTGCCAAATGCTTTATTCTGTATCAGTTAATATGGACTGAATATAGCATTGGCTCCTACAGCAGAGGCTTAGAACTTAGTAATACAGAATCTTGGGCCCCACCCCAAACCTGCTGAATCAGAAGCTCTGGGGTGGGGGTGCGGCGGGGAGAGGTGCTGGGCCCAAGAATCTGCATTTTTCACGGGCCGTCCAGTTGGCTCACATGCACATTTGAGTGTGAGACTCCTGAGTCCATCTGGGTTTCCACAAAATCATTGCTGTAATTCGTGATCACTTCTCTCTTGAAGCACGTCCTGCTAGGTCCAAACTTGCTACCCCATGCAAAGACAGGGAGCCTGGGGTCACTTGCATCAGAGCTGTACCCTGCCTGTTGGGGGCTCAGGAGGAGATGAACAGCACCAGCAGGCCCAGCCTCAGACCTTGGCCTTTTCCTGAGCTCACTTGGCAACTGGACTCCAGGGAGCCATCCACTCTTGCATCTTCTCACCAGCAGACCCAGTGTTCCCTGTGGGAAGACACAGAGGCACAGTGTCTGGTCTGTCTCTTATACACATCTCATAGAATTTAGAATAAACTTGTCAATGTCTACAAAAACTATTGCTGAGATTTTTGACAAGAATTGCAATAACTCTGTAGGTTAATTTGGGAAGAATCGACATAGTCGCTATAATGAGTCTTACAATTCATTAACATGGTACGTCTCTCTGTTTATTTAGATATTCTTGAATTTTTAAAATCCACATCTTATAATTTTTAGCATTTAGATCCTATACATGTTTTACTAGCTTTACATGTAGGTATTTCATTTTCCTTGGAGTAATTATAATGATAGTTGTGCTTTAACTTCAGCTCACTGTTAGTATATAGAAATGTGGTTATATTTTGTGTGTTGAGCTTGTATCCTGGGATCTTGCTCAGCTCATCGGTTAGCTATAGGAGTTTGCTTTTGTGGATTCCTTGGGATTTTCTAATAGATAATGTTATCTGCAGATAGGGAGCTTTCTTTCTTTTCAATATGTATGCTTTAACCTCTTCTTCTTGCCTGGCTAGAACTTCCAGTACTATGGTGAATAAGACTGACGAGAACAGTCATCCTTGCCTTGCTTCCCAGTCTTAGAGGGAAAGCATCCTGTTTTTCACCATTAAATATGATGTTAGCTGTAGGTTTTTTATGGATGCTCTTTCTCAAGTTGAGGAAGTTCCCCTCTGTTCCTAACCGAGTGAGAGGTTGTATCGTGAATAGGTGTTGGGTTTTGCCAAATGCTTTATTCTGTATCAGTTAATATGGACTGAATATAGCATTGGCTCCTACAGCAGAGGCTTAGACAGCCGCTCCAGTACTCTTGCCTGGAAAATCCCATGGACAGAGGAGCCTGGTGGGCTGCAGTCCATGGGGTCACTAAGAGTCGGACACGACTGAGCGACTTCACTTATACTTTTCACTTTCATGCACTGGAGAAGGAAATGGCAACCCCCTCCAGTGTTCTTGCCTGGAGAATCCCAGAGACGGCAGAGCCTTGTGGGCTGCCGTCTCTGGGGTCGCACAGAGTCAGACACGACTGAAGCGACTTAGCAGCAGCAGCAGTCAGAGGTTCATTACTCTGCCACATAAAAGTCCAGATGAGAAGTCTAGGCCTGAAAAGCAGCTCCAGAACCATCCTTATATTGAGCTACTCTGACCTCTTCACCATGAAGCTTTTATCTCATGGTTCAAGAGGGCTTCCCTGCCTCCCACTGCTGTACCCATATTCTAGCCAGTAGGAAGTGGGAAAGGAGAGGGCGCATTCTTTCTTTCTGAAGGCATGAGTGGAAGTTGCCCACATTTCTTTTCTCACAGCCCCCCTCACGACTAGGTGTTGCCACGTGAAAACATTCTAACAAGGACACAAACCCTTCTAGGTTCTGGTCCTCCCTATAACTATTCACACCGCTTTGGCTGTGCCCTCAGGGAATGGCACACCACCCACCATGGAAAGGGTTCCCTTTACACCTTTTCAGTTACCTAATTGACAACTTAATACCTCATTAACAATCTTTATATTAAATTACTCTCTATCTAAATAAGTGATAAGGACTTTTAGCTTCAGCTTGGAGATGCAGCTAGCTAAAAGATGAAGCCAAGCTCCCTGGGAAGTAAGGCTGATCTGGTGCCCGACACTCCTTTCCAGTGTGGGGGCCTCAGGGATCCTGCTCTCTGCCCCTCTCAGAAATTACGAGTCCAGAGCAGCTCCGTACTCCCACAGTGCACACTGACGATGCCAGGGCCCCAGATCCACCCCTAGGGGCCCCAGCAACCACAGGCACCGCCACTTCCAGGCCTGAGGCAGGTCCTTGTCCCGGGACCATCCCCTCCCTCGAGAGCAGTGATGGAGCTGGCATGGTTGACGTCCCCGCCCCGGCAGCCCGATGCTATGAGCGGGCGAGAGTGGGAGGCAGCTCCTCTGTTCTCCTGTCAGCCTTCTCTTGAGAAGCCTGCACTCCAGCCCCTGCCTCTTATCTCCTCAAAAGCTGATATACTCACAGACAAGAGGCGGCTTTTGTCAGCTGCTGCCAGTTCTGAGCATTTTCTGGCCCAAAGCAATGACTTGCAGTGAAAAAACCAATTTCCCTACAAAGTCTTCTGAAGTCTCTTGTCAGGCCTGGGCACCCTGGCTCACCCTCTTCTCTCAGGAGTGTGGAGGTGGGGGAGAGGGTGTTGGGTGATCTGCCAGCCGTGGCGCCCCAGGACACATGTCAGCGTGTGGACAGAGTCCTTCCTTGGGTGCCTGTGGGCTTGTGGGCTTCCTTCCTTCATTGCTACAGCACTCTTGCGAAATGTCAGAGAATTTCACAATCCCCACAGGCTTTTTGTCTTAGAGATGGGGAAACTGAGGCCCAGAGGATTCTGGCAGTTGGTCTGCCCAGCACCAGGGCTTGAGAATATGGGGGCTGCTGACCCCATATTCTTTTTCTGTATCTGTGAAGCTTTTACTCTTAGGATGCTGTGGATGCTGGAGAGGGGCAGGTGCTGAGAAAGCTCAGAGGTTCTCTAGGTGTGGAGCCAGGACTCACTCACTGGCTCCCTCCCTTGCTCTCTACCACTGCAGCACTAGGGAGGAAGTGTCTGGGAAAAAAAAAAAAAAGAACCAACAAACAAACCAAAAAAAAAAATCCAGGCTTTCATTTTAATGTCCACAGCCCCTGTTTCTGGGCAACCAGAGCCTTCGATTCAAGCTTATGTACAGAGCAGTGGAGATTGAATGCCTGCAGTCCACAGACCCTGTTCCAGCTCTCTGGGGCTCGAGGCAGTGGCTCTGGCCATTGTCTCTTCAAGAACCACACACACCTTTTCTTTCTCTTCCACACACACCCACAGCCATAGCCACACCCACACCCACCCTGAAGGAAATGCCACTTCTGTTCAAAAAGGTAAAGATGCCTCCTTTTTTCTCTTTAACTTTTGTATTTCTATTTTAATTTACATTCAGGCAAACTCATCCTTTTTAGTGTACAGTTCTGAGTTTTTGTCAAGTGCAGGGTCATGTAACCATCACCACGGTCATGACCCAGACCTTAAGATGCTCCCCCATCATGCTGCCCTCCACCGCCACACCTCCCTCCACACCAGCCCCTGGCAACCAACGATCTGCTTCCTGTTCCCTTAATTTTGCCTTCTCCAGAATGCCATACAGATGGAATCTTCCAGTGTATGTAACCTCTTGAGGCTGACTCCCTTCACCCAGCGTGACACATTTGAGATTCACTCAAGTTATGTGTATCAACAAAAATGCTTCACGAAGGCAGAAAAATCAAAGTGTGATAGGAGCTCTGTGACTAAGCACAGTGCCCCTCTGGCGGGGGCCTCTAGCTCTGAGCATAGCTCCCCAGCTGCCCTGTAACCAGCCTCACCCTCCATCAGCCTCAATTCCATTCCTGCCCCAAACTGCTTCCCTACCCAGAGCCCAGAATTTCCATCCCTCCCATCAGCACCCATCTACTTCTGATCCTTGTTCACGTGACCACAAGGGGTGTTCCAGAGTCCTCCTGGGGTGCTGGGTCCTCATCCAGAAGAGGAGAACCCAAACACTCACATAATAGATAATACAACGTAAAACATGATAGAGAAAGAAATGGTGGGAATCAAAGAGGACAGTGTGAGTCCTCCCTAAAGACATCTGTAGCACTACAAACTGTCAGACACACTGGAGCTGCCCCTCAACATCCCCTCCCACAAGCACATCTGTGGGCTGCACTCAGGAGCCCAGAGTCTGGTTCCCAGCCTCTGAGTCTCTCATATTGAACCTCTTCCTCGAATCCACAGCTGTGCTGATACAAGCTATGACACAGGGCAACCATGTCACAGTTATGAAGATGGCAGGACCCGGGGTGACCACGTGTCCTTTGTGGAGTGGGACAGAACAGGAAGCAGGTTGCCCTGTGTGGACCTGGAATGTGCTTATGGAATATGCTTCACACAGGCGAAGCTGGGAGCAAGGGCAGCTGAGTGAAAGAAATGAAGCCCGGGAGACCGGACCCTGGCCACAGCAGGCTAGTGCTTCTTATTCTACAAAACCCAGACCCAGGACGGTTCTTCTGTGCACAGAATCCATCTTTAGCTCTTTTCCAACACCTGTCATATCACATCTGCTGAGACCAACGCCCTCCCCCACATGTACGACCCAGGGGAAGGGGGTGCTGCAGCAAACTGCCCAGAGCCCCTCTTAGGACTGAGGTTCTGTTGTCCCTCCAGCTGCCAGGAGTATGGTTGCTGACAGCTCAAAGCTGCACCCACTCTGTGCACTGCCCCTGCCTTGCAGGAGCTGCCTCACCATTATACCACCGATGACTGAAGTTCAGGTAGAAAAGGTTGCTCACTCTCCTCGGTCTCAACTGGGGACAACTCCGTGGGGTCACCCCACTCGAGTCTCCTGTGGCCTTTGGCTGAAGCCTCTGTTGCAGCTGCATTGGAGATCAACGTCTCCTCTGCCCAACCCTGCTCCCTCACATCCTCACGGACATTGAACCCCAACCCACTCCCTAGAAACCTCATACATGAAAACCTCCATCTCAGAGTGTTTCCAGGGAACCCAACTGAAGGCAAAGGGTGAACAGGCTTCAGTCAGTACGAATGCCAAGTTCAGCCTGTAAAATATTTATTGTAGTTCTCACGTGTTATTTCATTTGATCCTCCCAACGACTCAGTCAGGTGGGTATATAGTTATTCCACTTTGTGTATGAGTAAAGTCTGGAAAGGTTATATGTGTCATCCGAGTTCACGTGGACAATAGTAATTGATCTGATCTGAGCTTCCCACCCTCCAAGCCTGGATCTCTAGTTCACTACACTGGTCAGAGCTGATGTGTGAGGGACACAGTTTATGAGGAAGAGATGGTCGAGGTGGAGGCAGGAGCAGTCGGCCACATACAGTTGTGCGTCACATAGTTTGGGGGCAAAATGCACATTCTTAGCCATCAGAGATTTACGTCTATTTTCTCTCAACTCTCCAGCAGATGGCAGTCGAGTGTCTGGAGGAAGGGGTGGCTCTTCATTTGAAGACCGGCATCATTTGGGCTGGGAGCTGGCAGAGGTAAGGGGTTGGGTGTGACTAGGGCTGAAGGTACATGTAGGACACAGCAGGTCCCAGCTGGCAATGGTCCCTCAATAATTGTTAGCCTGTCCTTCATCTAGGTATAAAGGGGGCATCAGGTCACCATCCCCTGGTAGCTTAGGTGGGCAAAGAATCTGCCTGCAATGCAGGAGACCCCAGTTCGACTTCTGGATCAGGAAGATTCCCTGGAGAAGGGATAGGCTACCCACTCCAGTATTTTTGGGCTTCCCTGGTGGCTAAGACGGTAAAGAATCTCCCTGCAATGTGGTAGACCTGGGTTCGATCCCTGGGTCGAGAAGACCCCCTGGAGAAGGGAACAGCAAGCCACTCCAGTATTCTTGCCTGGAGAATCCCCATGAACAGAGGAGCCTGGTGGGCTGCAGTCCATGGAGTTGCAAAGTGTCAGACATGACTGAGTGACTTGCCCTTGACCATGAGCAAAGCCCCTTCCAAGAAGAATGCTGACAGCCCACAAGGGTACCATGTGATTGCTACTTAAACTTATCTGGAGGAGAAACTGATATGGAGGACTTCCTTCAAAATATAGTGGACTGAAGACACCTGTTAAAATTTCAATAAAATTACACCGAAGTGCAAAGAACTCCTCCACCTCAAACACCCGGGGACATTTCTGGAACTCAGACACTGGGTACCTCTGGAAGTGGGGAGGAGAGGTGAGGCCAAAAACAAGAGAGCTGGTGTACAGTTTGTATTAAAAGCACCTGGGTTTCCAGACCCCTCCCCATCCAACACAACCTGGTTGCAAATAACAGAGAATCTGGCGTCGTCTGTTTACACAAGGGGTGAAAGAAAGTATGAAGGGGTGGGCTCTGGGGATCATGCTCACTGGGGCCAGCCGCTCTGAATCTCCTGGCCTTCCCTGCATGGCCACATGACGGCTTCATCAGCTCCAAGCATCGTGCCCTCGTTCAAGGCAGGAGGAAGGGGAAGAAGGAAGACAGCTCGCCCCACTGCTCCTGTCCTCTTTTATCAGGAGAGGAAATGCTTTCCCAGAGTCCACCCTTCCCCAGCAAAGCTTTGCTTATGACTTCAGGCCGTTAGAGAAGCACGTGGCCAGCCCCAGCTACAGGGAAAACTGGACAGGCAAATGCTCAGCTTGTCCAGCCTCCAGAGGAGAGACAGGCAAAGGAGAAAGAAGATGGCAATGCATGTGGAGGGAGCACAGCTCCCAGGCAGCAGGGCTTCCAGTGGACGTGACTGGGTAGGTGCCCAGGATCAGAGGTCTTTTCTCTTGGGCTGGTCATTCTCTCAGTGAGGAATTCCTCAGTCTTTTGCCAGAGTTATGGCACCTGCAGAGAGAAACAGAGCTCTCAGTAGATCCCTTTACTCACAGGAAGGCTTCCCACTCCTGCCAGATGCCCGCCCCCAGAGCCAGAGGTAGTCGAGTGGATGGGGAAGGACCGGCCCTTAGCTTGGGGAGGTAGGGAGGAGGCATCTGCCTGGCGCTGTGGGTTTTGTGTGCCATTTCCCCCCACACCTCCTGTTTTTAGCCCCAAGCTGCACCTCCACCTTCTAAGATGCCTAGTGCTAAGTGCCAGTGGATTCTGAACCCTGAATCAGCTTGCTTCTTCACCTCCCCCTACCCCTTCTCAGGCATCAGCAGAATGAAGCCAACAGAAACACAAGCCAGTTACTACTCTTCCATCCTCAACCCTGCCTAGCATCCCTCTCGAGGGGACTGGATAAATAAAACTCGGTGGGTGCATAACACAGAACACACTGCAGCTATCAGAAGCCAAGAACTAGCGGCCCACACCAAAACATGGATAGAGCTCAAAATCACAGCATTAAGGGAGAAACATAAGAAAAAGAATGAAAGTTAGAACAATGCCCATTTTATACAAATGGAAAGCACATACACACCAATGGCCAATAAACCATGACGAACGCTCCATTTCATTAGTCATCAGGGGAATGCCAATTAAAACCACAACGTGAAACCTCTTCCCACCCACTCAAGTGGCTAAAATGAAAAAGACAAAAATACCAAGTGCTAGAGGGTGCAGATGAACCAGAATTCTCTACACATTCACCACTGGTGGAGTATGTTGGTAGAACCACTTTGGAAACCTATTTGGCCGTGTCTCCTAAAAGTGAGCACACTCCCTCCCATGGCCCAGCAACGCCACTCGCAGGTATGCCCCTGGCAGAAATGCACACGGATGGCCACTGAAATTCACACCCCGGAACGTTCATAGCCGTGCTAGTTGTAGTAACCCCCAGCTAAAACCACCAAATGCCCGTCAGCCAAAGAGTAGATAAAGTGTGGGGTATTCACACAGTGGAATGCTATGCAATGAGAACAGACGAACTATATATATGACTACAAGCAGCCACAGGGATGAAGCTCATAAACCTAATCAGAAGAACCAGACACAAGCATTTGTACTGTCTGATGCTAGTTAAATAAATATCAGAACTGGGCAAAACTAACCTAGGGAATTGGCTGTGAGTATAGCAGTTAATCCCAGGGGAGAAATGCTGGTGACAGGAAGAGGGCAGGAAGGGGAGGTCTGGGGTGCTGTTGCCATTTAGTTTCTTGACCTGTGTGCTGGCTATAGGGATGGGTTCAACTAACAGGGTTAAACAACTCTTGCACTGAACACTTCGGGTTTGCACTCTTTTCTGTATGTAGTTTCAATAGAAGTAATGATGCTAAAGCTGAAACTCCAGTACTTTGGCCACCTCATATGAAGAGATGACTCACTGGAAAAGACTCTGATGCTGGGAGGGATTGGGGGCAGGAGGAAAAGGGGACAACAGAGGATGAGATGGCTGGATGGCATCACGGACTCGATGGATGTGAGTCTGAGCGTACTCCAGGAGTTGGTGATGAACAGGGAAGCCTGGCCTGCTGCAGTTCATGGGGTCGCAAAGAGTCAGACATGACTGAGCAACTGAACTGAACTGAACTGAAAACAACAACAAAATGCTGGGGCAGTAAACACACATATGAAAATCCATAGGCACAAACAACGATACTGCATATTTTACAAAGATGTGTACATATTTAAAGACCTACCTATAAGGAAGGGCTCCTGTGTGGGGAAAGAGCTGACAGCAAGGTGGTGGTAGCAGGGAGGAGAAATAAAAGGAAGTAATACAAGAGGGGAAGGAATCTTCTGTGGATGCACAAGGAGAAAGCACTTAACCCAACTGTGAACCTCAGTTAGGGGGAAGAGCAGAAAAAAGGCAACAGTTTTTAAAATCTTGGATGTTCCTGCTGTCATTAAATGGGGCTTGGCAAAGAGAAGGGAGTCTCCCAGATCTTGACAAGGGCTCCTTGTGGGAGATGCCCTTTCTCTGGGTCCATTAACCTTTCCTGCCCTCTGCCGCCACTCTCAGACCACCAGATATGTTTGCTGAATCTCTGAATCCGAACCAAGTCAGAGCTTTTGTTCCTCTTTCTAATGAGCTTCTTTGCCCGTGTTTAAATCTGGGGTGCATACCTCTCCTGCGAGCAAAATCCAGGTGCCCACCATAAGGAGAAATGCGAGAAGCTCACCTCTGCTAGATGTAGATGAAGCAGTCTCTCTGAGCCAACCCCCAGCCCCAGCAGCCTCCGTTCTGAGTCTCCTTCTTGGCCCGACATTCGTTTGCAAGTTTTAATCTTCATTCTGGGGCTCCAAAACCCTGGTGGAAAACCTCAGGGAGAACCTAGGTGCCCTCTCCTCCCACCTAGGCGGCATGGGGTCAGGTGGTGTTAAAAATTGACATTGCCTGCACTTCCTTCTCTGGCCGCTAGTGGGAGATGCTGGCCTACCTGAGACCCATCAGGGGACCAGAAGCAGGAGGCGGGAACGTGGTTTATCTGGCGCCAGCCACCCTATCAGACCCAGGGCCAGAAAGGGTCCTGTGCCCTGAACTTTCCTACAGACTGACTTTCTGTAGGGACAGATAGCTCCTCAGTATATAGGTAAGGCACGCAGTGATCCCTGGAGCGCCACACCCAGGTCCCAAATGGAGGATGGCCCCCTGGTGATGTCTCCAAGATCCTGAAAATGGAGAGGCAAGTCACAGCTTCTAAACTCCCAAACACAGCACCTGGGTGCCCTCTGAAAGCGCTATTTACATTTAAGAGCGTTGAAAAAAATGTCAGGAGAGATTAGAAGGCTGCTGGGGAAGAAGACAAAGGCTATGTATCTTTGTGTGTATTTATGTGTATGCTCCTGTGTTGACTCTGGGCAATAGCCTGTCCCTTCCAAAGATGTTTCTGGCCTGTGGGCAAAAACTGGTGGCCTGTTTCTTTTAAACAAGGATGCGTGTTCCTGGGCATGTCTCCCTGTGGGTCAGCCTGTGTGTGTGAATGACTGCGCTCGTCAGTGTGCGGGGTCTCTGCATCCATGTGTGAGAGACAGTCTGTGCCAGTGCCAGCACGTGAGTGCCTACGGGTGTGTCAAGGTGTAAGTTTCCTGTAGATCAACAGGGTACGTGAGTGTGTAGGTTTCAGTGTGGGTGACCCCGTGTGGGTTGTGTCTGCTGTGTTGGTTGTTTCTGGTCTGGACGTGTTTCTGTCAGTACCAGTGTGTCAGGGTAAGTGTCCACCGTTGTGCGGACTTCTGTGCTGTGTGTGTGCATGCGTCTCTAGGAGACTGGTTTTCCATGCGTGTGTCTCTGTGTCAGTGTGTCAGTGGATATGTGTCTCTGAGTCATGTGGGTGTCCCTGAGTTTGTCACAGTATGTCTGCCTCAGTGTCTGTGTGTGTCAGTGATGTGTCTGCCTGTGTCCCTGTGGGTGTCTGTGTGTGTCTATGACAGCGGGTGTCTGCGGATGTCAGTGTTCGTCCGTGTCCACAGAGGTGAGGGCTGTGGTAGGGTCCCCAAGTCAGTGAGCATGTGTGAGTGTGTACCTCGCTTGTGCCAGGGTGTCTGCCTGTCCGCGTAGGCGTAGGTGGCTGTAGCAAAGCGTCTCCGGGTGGCTATGTGTGTACCCCCGCGTGTGCCGGGTCTGCGCGCGTCTGTCGTGTCCGCGTGGGCCGCTTTCTGTGGCGGGGCGCCCCCAGGTCAGCGCGGGGGTGTGCGCCCCGGCCGGTGCCCAGGACTTCACCCTGAGAGCGGGCGGAGCGCCACGTGCGGAGTCCGGGGCGCGTCGCTCTGGGGCGGAGCCAGCCTGGGGCCCCAAGCCCCAGGCCGAGCCCAGGCGGGGCCCGCCCCCGACCCCGCCCCCAGCCCGAGCCCGCGCCGCCCGCCGAGCCCCGGAGCCTGAGCCGAGCGCCGGAGCCGAGACGGCGGCGGCGCCCGTGGGATGCGGGGATCGCGCCCCCGGGGCCGCTGAGCCTGCGCCCGGTGCCCGGAGCCCCGCGCCGAGCCAGTCCGTGCCGAGCCGCTGCCGCCCATCCCGGGACCCGGGCCGGGGGACCAGCAGGTGAGCGAACGCCTCCTCCCGCAGCCCCGGCCGGGCCGGAATCCCCTCTGCCTGCCGCCACCCAACTTTCCTCCCCGAGGGTTGGAGCCTCCAACCCCTGCGCGCCCCCTCCCCAACCCAGGGTCCACCGGCAGGCTCCCTCCCCCATCTCTGCCCCCGAGGGTAGGGGAGGGAGAAGGGGCGCAGAGCAGCCTGGCTGGAGGGTATCCCCGGGAGGGGGGCGGCTCTAGCCGGCGCGCGCCCCCTCCCCTTCCCTTTCCTTCCGGGTTTCCCAGTTCGCTGTCGAGGGCCGGGGGAGGGGGAGCTGCGGCCCCGGCTTCCCGGCCGATCCTGGCGCAGAGTCGGGAAGGGTCTGGAATTGGGACCCGGATTCCGGAGGCCGGAGACCCCAAGGTCAGAACAGCGACTGGGAGCGCAGTGAGTGTGACTCCAGAGAGCGGAGGAACTGACCGAGCAGGGCTGGGAATGAAGGGGCCATGCACCCTCCTTCTGGGCCCTGCGGAGCAGTCCGCCGGGGCTGTCCTCTCTGGGTGAGATCTCTGCGTGTCCTGAGCGGGGATAGATCTCTGTGCACCCCGAAAGGAAAAGGTGTATGTCGTGTGTCCTGTCTCTGCGCGCTCCGACCATAAAGAGAGCTCTGTGCCTTCTTGACGCCCTAACGGGGACACATCTGGGCTCCGTGAGCCCCGGCTGCGGAGGGATCTCCGTGGGCTCTCTCCAGGGGAGGCTGTGCGCTGGGATCGGGCGAGTTCTTTGCCCTCTTCGCTCTGACAGGGCAGATCCAAGCGCCCTGACGGAAGGCCGTTTTCTGCTCGTTATCTGATCGCCTTTGGTGGCGCCCTGGGAGGAAGCAGAGGTTCCTAACCTTGTGGGGGCTGGATATGTGGAGAGTGCGCGTGGTGAGGGGAATGCTGGGGACCAGGCGCTGGCCTTAGGCCCGCCTTGCAGACACCTGTTGGAGGTCAGCGCACAGCCGAATCCGGAAGCCATGGCCGAGGTTGTGGCAGGAGTCATCTTCTCTCCTTAGTGCTTAAGACCAGTGGGGGTGATGGGATCAGTCTCCTCTTGGGGTTCTGGGCTGGTATTCCATTCCCCCAGCTGTCTCCTCCCATCCTGCTGAGACCCCAGGCACCTCCACAGACAGTTAGACATTCTGGTGGAGACGGGCACTGCATATGAGCCCACCATGCTGCAGCACGTCTCCCCCTCCCTGATTCCCAAAGCCCTTCAGGATTCACAGGGTCCCTGAGTGGCAGAGGCCCCTGCCATCAGAAGCCCAGGCCCCTTCTGCTGCCATCAGCCTTTCCCCGTTAGAACTGGGCAGGTGCAGGAGAGTGGGCGGTAATGGAGCTGGAAAGTGGGATGAGAGTGGCATAGGCTGAAAGCTCAAGCATTGCTGCAGTGACAGGAGCGAGGGTCGGGTCAGGTCGGAGAACTGCCAGTGTCGGAACATAGCTTTTATACCAGAATGTCCAGTCCTGTGCTGAAATGAGCCTCAGTGAACTTTTAATCCAACCCTATCATCATCACCACATCGTGCCAGGGTGGGGAGAAACTGAGGCCGAGAGTGGGTCAAGGACTAGTCCAAGGTCACCTGGGAAGTCAGTGGATTGGGGGCCCCACTCAGGGTGAAGATGCCTTGAGATCTACTTTCTGAGAGCCGAATTGACCTAGACTGATCCCAGAGAATCTGAGCAGAAAGGGAACTGGCCCTGGGGTGCCAAGAGCCAGCATTCAGTCCAGTGTGGTGCAGCCAGCTGTGGTGCCTTTGGGGGACTTGGTACTGACTCTGTGGTGCTTGAAGTTCCTCTGGAAGATTTCCAGGATAGACTCACTCAGCATGAAGATGGAACTCATAGTAGTGATGGGAAGCGCCAGAGAGGGCTGGGAGTTGGGGAGCACAGGAGCTCGTGTTTAGGGAGTCCAAGGAGAAGGGAATTCTGGGGCCAGCCTGGGACAGTGGTAGGCAGCAGTCTCGGTTCTGTTCATAGGAAGCTGATTCCTGCTGACCCTTGGGAAGCTTATTGGAAACATGTGCATCCATAGAGGTGTATCCCCACTCCACGCAAAAGAGGAGTGATTACCTTTGGCCAGCAAAGTCAAGGGTATCTAACAAAAACAACTTTCCAGCTGGATTTTGAAGGATGAATAGGAGTTTTCTAGGTGGGGAAGGTGCAGCCTAGCCATAGAGATGTGAGACAGTACAATTGTTCAGTGACCCGACGGGTCCCATGGTATAAGAGACGAGGGGAAGCTATACAGCCAAGGTCACAGTCACGGGGGCCCTTGTGAGCTCCGCTCAGGAATTGGGAATTTATCCTCAGTAATGGTACTAAAAATAGCTAACATTCACTGAGTGCTTTCTGCCAGCCAGGCACAGCACTAAGCACTTTATAAGACTCATCTTGCTGAATCGTTGAATCAACCCTGGAGGCAGAGACCATAATAAGGACCAATTTGCAGATGGTGAAACTGAAGGCCCAGAAAGGTTAAGTAAAGTGCGCACCATCACACATCTACCAAGTAGCAGGACTTGAGTGTGAGCCCAGGTGTCATTCTAACAGCTTTGCATTGTACTACCTGTCCAGTGCAGACCATGGGCTCTGCCAAAAGTTTTTCAGCTGAAGGAGAGGGACAAGGAGATGACCACAGGTGGTAGAACTTGTGGTGTTCCAGCTTCCTTCCCTCTTAAAGGATATGCCCCTCTCCCACCCCTAGCTTCAGTTGCTCACTAATGAGCAGATGACGTTCGCTGCTGCCATATCACACTGTGAGGGGAGGATGGACGAGTGGAATTTGGGTTGATCAGCTTGATGTAGAACCAAGGAGAAGGTGATGAATGTTTCAGGGTCCTGATTTGAACCAGGGAGATGCCAACACCCTACAGTCAGTTGGAGGGTCTAGGAAGGAGATTTGGGGTGGGGGCAGGAACTTGGAATCATCCGCAGAGGCTGGTCGTTGGGGCCGTGGCAGTATTAATTAGATTTTGTTCAGTGAGAATGCAGACCAGTGGTTCTCAACCCTGATGATATTAGCATCACTTTGACAGTTTTTTAAACAAAAGCAATCTATGCCTAGGCTCCACCCCCAGAAATTTTAGTTCATTCGACTTAGAGGTGAGGCCCAGGCATCAGTAGTTTTGGAAGCACCAGGGCAATCCTAATGTGGAGAAGAGGGTGGGAGAAAAGAGAGTTGAGTCCAGAGAGCCCTGAGACACTGCAACAGTTGAGGCTGGAGAAGCTTGCAGAGGAGGCTGGGATGGAGCAGTCAGAGAGGTGGGAGGAGAGCCAGCAGTGGGAGGTGTCACAGAAAGCAGGGAGGGCACATGTCCCGGGAGTCTCCTGATTCTGCCAGGGAGCGTTAAGATACGTTCTGAGAAGCTTGTGGATAGATGAAAAAGAATGCATAATTTAAAAATGCGTGTCCTTTGGATTGAGCGACTGTGAGGGTGCTGGTGACCTTGACCACAGAAATTTCCCTCTTGGCACCCACCGCATGTGGTGCTGGGTATGTTGTTGAATGAATGAATGAATGAATGAATTGGTGAGAATGGAATTTCAGTCTGGAGTAGGTGGAGGAGCAAGCAGAAGGTGAGGACGTGCAGAGAGCATGTGTAGACAGCTCTTTCAAAGCGTTTGATGGTTTAAGAGGGAGGAGATAGAGGTGAGCTCGAGGGGGGGCTGTAGGAGGGCCTGGGATGGGCGGGCAGGCGTGTGTGTCCGAGCGGTATGCCCACACTTGCGAGCTCATGGGGACGATGCCTCTCCCTCCCAGGGAGGGCAGATCTGTGAGGTGCAGCCATGCCCATGGAGTTCTCCGTTGCTTGGTTTGTCCAGTGGGCTGGTCAGGAAGGCCTAGGGCGAAGTGACTCTTCCCATGCAGCTCCGAGAGGGTGATCTTGATGGCAGGAACTGTGATTCCTGCTGGGGGCAAGGGGCAGGAAGGAGAGGAAGATTTGCTCTGAGGAGAGAAAAGGGTTCCAGCAAGCCGATGTCTGGGGGATAAGATGCGGTTGTCGAGAGCAGGTTTCCAGAAGTAGAGGGGCTGGGCTAAAAGTCCTATGGCTAAATGCACAAAGGAGACGGAGTCGAGAAGATGAAGGCAGGGCAGCCCGTGGAGAAGGGCTGGACGATGCAGGGCACAGTCGCGGGAGGGTGGGGCTTCAGAGAGAGCCGGGGCTTCGATGCCCGCTGCCCTCCGCCAGCCCAGACTTGCCTGTGGTGGTGGTCTGAGGCTGAATTCAGCCTTCGGTGGTCGGAGAGCACCTGGTTTGGGTGTCCAATACATCATCTCTGCCAGGGAACATTCTAGAAGTGGGACAATGCAGATGTAATACCTGCTGTCATAAAATTTACATACTGTTGGAAAAGACAGGCTGGGTACCATGAAACAAACAGATACCAAAGACAACTTTAGACTTTGACCATTGCTGTATGTATGTGCGTTAGTCACTCAGTCGTATCCAGTTCTTTGCAACCCAAGGGTTAATCGTTCAGTTGTGTCTGATTTTTTTGTGACCCTGTGGAGCCCGCCAGGCTCTGCTGTCCGTGGAATTCTCTAGGCGAGAATACTGGAGTGGGGAGTCATTCCCTTTTCCAGGGGATCTTCCCAACCCAAGGATCGAACCCAGGTCTCCTGCATTGCAGGCAGATTCTTTACTGTCTGAGCCACCAGGGAAGCCCAACCAGTGCTATAAAGGAAATAAAACAGGATGAGGCGGTGGAGAGACGGGAGTGACTCTAGACTGGCTGGTCAGGGAAGGCGTCCTGAAGGAGGAGACTGAACTGAGGCCTGAATAACATGAAAGAAGCATCCTGAGGAGATCTGGGGCAGCAGTGTCTTGTAAAGAGAAGACTCCCGGTGCAAAGGCCTGGGGGCAGGCCCAAACTTCTGAGCAGGGTTGGCTGCTGTGCTGGAGCAGAGGGACTAGTGTGGGGATGGCAAGGTCCCTTGTGTCTGTACCCCCCTCTCCAAGTTCTCAGCCCCCTCAGACCACCGCTTTGCTTATGTACTGCTTATACCACTCACCTCGGACAGGCAGCAGTTCCTGGGGATGACACTAAATTTAGACTTTTCTCCTCTCTGTGGGCCTGGAACATACTGTGTGTTTTTAAGTTGATCAATATGGGATGGGTGCTATTTATAGAGATCCCACGTCAATTCCTGGGACCTGGGGCCCTTAAATGGTGGAGGAAATCCAGGCCTAGGCTTTGTGGGGGCAGCCACCACAGCTGGCAGAGTGTTGGAGCCATCTGATTCACAGACTCTGAAAGTAGTATCACCTCTCCTGGCAGGCCCACTTCACCCATCTCTGCAGAGTCACCACAGCCTTGGTGTGGGGAGCTTGGATGTCCATAGTCTATCCATCTCCAACTCTGTTTTCTTAAAAAAAAAAAAAAAAAAAAAAGGAACGCTTCATGAATTTGGGTGTCATCCTTGGGCAGGGGCCTTGCTAATCTCTGTAGCCTTCCAATTTTAGTCTATGTGCTGCCGAAGCGAGCTCTCCAACTCTGTTTTCTGGAGGAGTACCTGGTGTGCCCCAGGCCCAACAGAAAATTTCACTGTGGTTGTCGAAAGCAGAGTCTGGTGGGACAGCCTGTCAATCTCTTGTTCATTCCTCGCTCTGTTTACTACTCTGGGTGAGCAGAAAAGGACCCTCGGGGCCTCCCTGGTTCATCCCACAAGCCAGAGAGAGGTCTGCCCAGGAGTAAAGGTGAGGTTAGAGTTGGGAGCTTAGTCTCTCCAGCCGGAGGTCAGTGTGGCCAGGTACAGCCAGGGAAAGCTGCCTGGAGAAGGTGGAACGGGAGTCCAGCCATGGAAAGCGCACAGCATGTGGAGAGGCAAAAGAGAGCAGGTCAAGTTTTCAGCCTGTTTTTGGAAGAATGTTTATGATCTGAGGCTGGAGTTCTTTCTCTTTCCTCTTCAGTTCTTCTCCTGATTAAATCTCCCAGGGAGACAGTGGAAAGTCACGTCCCCACAGAGATATTAGCTGAGTGGAAGGACGAAGCTGCTCTCCCGGAGTCTGTGTGGGCTCGAGAAGATGCCTCACCCACTTGGAGATCCCGCTGCCTGTCATCTCCAAGGGCATTCACTTCCCTCTTGAGAGCCCCAGGAGGCCAGGGCCGCTGCTGGTTGCCCCCTAGACTCAAGGTCACACGGGCACGCACGTGGCACTAGGCCCAGAGCCGTGTCTCCCTGGCCCCACCCAGGCCTTGCCCAGGCAGTCCCCGTGCTTTCTGGGAATGGATTTTGAACAGCAGAAAGGCTCTTGCTGGCATCAGGAGGGTAGTAAACACCTTTCTGGCTGGTATTGATTCCTCGAAGGCCTGTGGGAAGGAAGAACCTGGCTCAGGAGGCAGTTTTCAGAGGGACAGCAGGGTGGGGGGCAGGGTAATCTGGCTTGAAGCACCAACTCAGTTCTCAGGCTACATTAGCATCCCTCCATCTGGACTGGGAGGTGCCCAGGAGGATCTAAGATGGGGGCAGGGGGAGATCAGACCATGGGAGGGACCAGCCCATCCAAGTCAATACCTCTTGCGTGGCCATCAAAGCCCCAGCCTTATCGACCTGGGCCGAGAGCAGGGAAGTAGTCCAGAGAGCCTCTCAGAGCCGAGGTGCCTGCTGTCTGCTGCCCAGCACTGCTGCCTGCTTCTGGGCCTCTTCCTGGGGAAAATCCCAGCCCTGGGCCCATTCCCTTTAGGGCCCAGGGTCCCCCCGCCAGGGGACACCCAACTGGTGTAGCGGTGCAGAGAGAGTGAGCGACAGAGGCCTGCCCACCGCGGCCAGACTTGAGCAGGAGAAGGCCCAGGAGCTCAGGAGCCCATTCCAGTGCCAACCCTGCCACTGTGCTGGGTCACGGGCAGTGCAGACTGCCAGTTAATAAAGCGACAGCTAGTTGACAACGAAACTGGGAACGCAGGGGGACGCCCCCACTCACTGGCTGGGCCTGGGTGCTTATTAGATGTATAATTGCTGAGCTTCCATTTCAGGAAATGTCTGAGGGAAGAAGGGGAAAAAAAAAAAAAAAACAACTTCATAAGAATCCCCCGGGGCCGATTGTCCCCAGAGACGGCTGGACTTCAGGTCCCTTCCAGCCCTTGTGCTTTATGACTGAATTAAGGACTTCTCCCCAGATGGGTCACTTGTGTTCCCGTGAATTGCACAAGTAATTTAAATGGCACTCACCAGCAAATAAAACGTAGAAGTCTCAAAAGCATTATGTTAAGCAAGAACACGACATGCAAGAGCCGATACCTGGTGATTCCATGTATAAGAGGGTCTAGAACAGGCAAAGCTAATCTGCGGTGATAGAAGCCAGAGAGGCTGACTGGAAGGGGACAGTGGGGAGCCGTCTTAACTGGGGTAGTAGTTACATGCTCAGGCCTGCCGACTCTCTTCAGTCGTGTCTGACTTTACGACTCTATGGACTGTAGTCCGCCAGGCTCCTCTGTCCATGGGATTCTCCAGGCAAGAATCCTGGAGTGGGTTGCCATTTCCTTCTCCAAGGGATCTTCCTGGCCAAGGGATCAAACCCAGGTCTCCTGCATTGGAGAAAGATTCTTTACCACTAGCGCCACCTGGGAAGCCCCAGTAGTTACACAGACATGTATTGAGTTGAGTTTAAACTCAACCAACTGTGCAGCTAAAATCGATGCGTTTTTGGCTGTGTATTATGCCTCGGTTTAAAAGAGCGTCAAGGCTCAAGGGCCGCACATTTGGCTCTGCTGTGTTCTGGACACTTGGTGAACTTTGTGGATTAGTGGATTGGCCTCTCCCTCTGGGAATTCCTAGGTTTCTCTGGGGGATCTGTGTCTTCCTCAGTGCACACAGTAGGTGCCCCCATAAATGCCTTGGTTGCCATGGCATCTGTACACAGTTCCCCTGTGGAGGGTTTTTTTTGACCCAGGTATTGAGGAAAGTGAATTGGAAGGAACCAGGTCAGAGAAAGACTTGGGATGCTGATTGCTGTCTCGGGGGCACCTCTATGCCAGGAGGGTGTTTCCTGAGCCAGAGTTGGGCACCTTTCTGGCCCGGTTGTATGTATTGTGTGGGTATAGCTGCTACAGGGTCTGGGGCCGAAGTGCCCAGGGTGACTGAGCCAACTCTCCAACTTCTGGTCTCTGAATAGTGGATGATCCAAGTCTCCACCCAGGAGACCCAGGGCCACAGGCAGTGCTGGGCCTTGACTGACAGCTCAGAGCTGCTCAGCACATTATAGATCCTTAGTCATGGGCATTGGAGAGGAGCGGGAAGAGAAGACTTGAGCTTGGGGTGACGGGCTGCCGTGTGCCCAGTGGAGGGTTTGTGCTTTCCCTGACCTGCCACCGAAACACCACAGAACACTCAGATGAGATGACCTGCCACTTCCTAGCCCCCAGGCCCCACCGTTGCTGTGGGGAAGTGGGGATGAAAAGGCAGGAGGCTTGGGCTGAATCCAGGGCTTGGCTCAAAAGTGCCCCTTTTGGACCTGAGCTCTCCCCACAGCTCCCAGTCCAGAAGGAGGCCTGGTCTCAAGGATCCCCTTTTCATCCCTGCATGGGGAATCACCTGGGCAGAGCAAGCCAGTGAGGTTTTGCTGTCAGCTGAATTAGCCTCAGCTTCTGCCTGAGTGTTGGAATAAATGAGATGCAAATGCATGTAAATGAGGGCATCCCCGGCTTCTGGGGTGGGCGTGTTCACCTCAGAGAGAGATGAGGATGATTCTGCAGGACTTCCCCAGATTGCTGGGGGCTGGGAGGGCGGCTGGGGAAGGAAAGCCCCTTCATGACACAGCCCCCCCTTTCCAAAGACCCGGCTCCAGACTGGACAGAGTTAATGCCTGTGCAGCCTCAAAGGAATGGAGCCTGCAGGGAGCCAGTTAGCTGAAGCCCCTGCATGCACAAGGACGTGCCAATGTGCCTTTGATCTGGGAGCAGGGACCTGAATGCACAGGCCACAGGCACCAGCTGACACCCCCGCTGAGCCTTTGTCCAAGCTGTTACCCTGGGAGAGCCAGGACTGTGCAGATAATTGCCTGGGCAGGAGGGCTGGCCCGAAACACGCTGTTGACCCCTCCCCTTCCCCCCGCCCCCCTCCCATCCCAACCTGTGGCTGGAGCCAGCACAGCCACCCACAGCCAAGACCAGAAACCCGGGTGGCCACTTTCTAGTCCGCTAAGGATGGCTCGCTTCCCACCCATCCCCTGCCCCTCCATCTCTCCTCCCCTTCATTCTCTGCTCCCTCCCCTCCCCCACCCCCAGGCCAGCCAGAGGCCCAGCCCCGAAGCAGGTGGAGTTCTGTAAGGGTTTAGGGTCCAGTGGCTGGAACTCTAAGACAGTGCCACCCAATAGAGATATAGTTCAAGCTACAAATGCGAAGTCGCAGAGGCAATTAAAAATGTTCTAGTAGCCACATTTTCAAGAGTAAACAAGTGAAATTAATATGTTTTACTTCCCCCAGTACATATATGCAAAATATGGTCAGTTTAAGTTGTAATCGATGTTTTAAAGTTAATAATGAAATAGTTGGCATTCTTTATCGTGCCAAGCAGCTTTCCGTACCGGTGTGGAGGTAACAACAGCACATCTGGATGGGCACCAGCCACATACCAGCCACGAGCCACGAGCCACAGGGTGTGGGGTGTGGTGGCTTCCCCCTGGGACCAAGCAGCTCCACCGGGCCTGAGCTGGAGAGAAAATCGCCGTCAGAGAAAATGCCAACTCTGGCTGCTGCTGCTGCTAAGTCACTTCAGTCGTGTCCGACTCTGTGTGACCCCACAGACGGCAGCCCACCAGGCTCCCCCATCCCTGGGATTCTCCAAGCAAGAATACTGGAGTGGGTTGCCATTTCCTTCTCCAATGCATGGAGGAAAGTGAAAGTGAAGTCGCTTAGTCTGTCTGACTGTTAGCGACCCCATGGACTGCAGCCCACCAGGCTACTCCGTCCATTGGATTTTCCAGGCAAGAGTGTTGGGGTGGGGTGCCATTGCGGCAGAAATCAGCCAGGTCTCCCTGGCTGCGCATGGGTACCTGGGGGTGGTCCTGGCCAGCTGGGCTGTGCCGGAGGAGGACCAGCCTCCATGGAGGCTGATGGGCTGGCTCTTAGCTTTGGAGCCAGGATCACAGACATGCTCAGTCCAAAAGGGCAGGCCACAGGTAACCCTGACCCTTCCTCCTGCTTTTCGTGCCACCAGAGGCGGGAGGCAATGTCTTGCAATGGTTAGTCTCACGGGCCTGGCTTCATCGCGGATGGTGGCAGCAGGTCTCCCATCTGTAAAATGGGCACAATAACCTCCCCTCGTCCTAGGGTTGTTGTGTGAAATTACTCCCAGGCAGATAATGAGCAGGTGATGCTGCTGGGATGACCCACCTCAGCTCATGGCTGTGGAGACTGAGGTCCAGAAAGGATGAGGCGGATGGTAATAACATTGTCCAAGGTCACGATGTGGTTAGTGGCTGGGCAATAGGAAGGTTAATCTGGCACTTATTCATTCACGCATCCATTCCTTCATTCACCAGGCTCTTATAGGCTCCTCTTGGGGGCCAGACTGTGCTTTGGGCGAGGTAGAGGCAGATGTGGAAGCAAATTAGTCCACCTTGTGATAAAGCCAAGTATGGGAATGCAGTATGCCAGGAACACAGGGAAGGGAAGGACCAGCCAGGCAGGGATGACAGGTGTGGGCCACAAGGTTTTTCCGAGAAGGGTCTTCTGAGCTGGACTTTTTGGGAGAAAAAGCAATGGCAACAATATGATTATAGCAAATGATACTCACTGAACTCAGCTTTCTGTGTGCTGAGCATGTACAAATGTTAGTATACTTATGCCTCAGAACAGCCCCATGAAATAGGTAGTTATTAACCCCATTTTACTGTGGGAAAAGGGAGGTGGAGAACCATCAACTGATGGTTGCCCAAGAACTTGCCCAGGAACATGCAAGTGGCCAGGACCCGGGATCACACAGGCAGTCTTGCTTCCCAGCCGCAGCCCTGACTTTGCCGCTGTCCCGCACTGGAGTTGGAAGCCTTTCAGAGACAGAGAGGCACGCAGACCCGGACACAAGGCTGGGTTCTCTGGTCCAGGGCATTCCTCATGCCAGTCTCAGCAACACCCGGTGGAAATATCCTCACAAGCTACCACAGTCTCTGCTGGTGGCTCGTCTCCGTTTCCTATCATTGCACCTGTTGATTTGGAATCCGTCACCTAAGGAAGAAGAGTATTCTAAGAAGTCATTTGTAGGGCTGTGTACCGTGGGTGCTGACTAAATGTTCACTGAGTCATTCAGTTAATAAAATGAGTCTATGTATTGAGGTATTGATTAGTTCCAACGGATTCTCCTCAAGGAAGGAATGAAGTGGCTCCTGGTGCCCTCGCCTCTGCCTGCGGGGAGGGAGTGCCTACTTCCCGAGCTCCCTGAGCCCCCGGGACTGAGGGGGCAGGGGTAGAGCAGGGGTGAAACCAGTGTCCGGGGCAATGGGTGCTCCGGCCTGAGGCCACCTGGGCTGTAGGGCGGAAAGGAGGCGCCCAGAGCCAAGAAAACCAGCGGAGATTTTCTAGGAAGCCAGGGAGCCACTTCCACAGAGCGCTTTGCGTAAATTTACATGGCAAAGCATATTCTTTGCCTGTTGTGTTCCAGAGGCTCCAATTCCAAGGCGACCAAAATGCCAGACCTGATTCAGGAGCTGCCTTTAGGATCCGGGAGGAGAGTGGGCAGGAAGGGGCTGCAAGGAGGGATTAGGCTGGAGTCGGGTCCCTGCTCACCCCAGGGCACGGCCAGCTGGCCTAGTTTTCCCAGGACTAAAGGGCATTTGGGGATTCAGGAATTTCAGTGCTGACCCCGGGATGTGTGCGTGTCCCTCCTCCACCCCGACACTACGTGGGCTGCCAGGCTGTCGTGCCCCATGTCCCGGCATCATAACCACTGAGCACCAGCTGTGTGCCCTGTGCATTCAGGGAATCTTCTTTCAGGAAGATGTAAAAAGATGAGACAGTCTAGGGAGGTCCAGTTTCTGGTGTGAACAGTCAATACTCTCCCCCTACAGCATCTCCGCCCTGATGTGAATTCCTGTACCTACAGGCCAGTGACTCGGAGGAGGGAGGGACCCAGCCTTGCCCTAAGAAGAGGTTTCCAACATGTCTGGGGAGACCACTCCACCGACCGTCAGAGGGCAGCTGAGGCCAGAAAGGGATCCAGGACAGGATGCAGGCTCAGCCTCCTGGCCCAGAGGAGGGAGGTCAGTGTGGGCAGGGGCAGTCAGAGAGGGTCTCCTGGAGGAGGTGGAGCAGTGAGAGGAGCATGCTGGTGAGTCATGCTCAGGCCATCAGCACAGGCCAGCGGCAGTGCTGGGAACGTCTGAGCCAGGGAGTGGTGGGAGCCGCACGTGGCGGGTGGAAGGAACGAGGGAGGAGGCGGTGGCAGTGGGATCAGACTAGTCCCAGGTGGAGCCAGGAAGCCCGTCCCAGGGCAGTGGCTGTGGAGATGGAGGCCTGATGTTTGGTGGAGTTGGGGGATTGTGGCCAGTGTCCGAGGAAATGATGTCAGGAGGAGCCAGGGCTCACCGTTTACTCCCAAGAACTCTCAGGAGCCAGCAGAACTTAGGGAGAGATGCACGTGGTACTCCGCTGAGGGACTTGGGTCAGGATGGAGTAAGGGCTCCTTAGAGCTTAAGTGACAGAACAGGGGAAACTGGCCCAGGAAGAGGGATCTGCTGGAAGAAGCTGACCCAGCCTAGGGGGCCGGTGAAGATGCTGGTGCAGATGGGGAATTTGGTACAAATGGAGAAGCCGGTATAAACGGAGTTGTTATTATTTAGTCGCTCAGTCGTGTCCGACTCTTTGAGACCCCGTGAACTACAGCATGGCAGGCCTCCCTGTCCTTTACCATCTCCCAGAGTCTGCTCAAACTTGTGTCCATTGACTTGGTGATGCCATCCAACCATCTCATCCTCTGTCGTCATCCCCTTCTCCTCTTGCCTTCAGTCTTTCCCAGCATCAGGGTCTTTTCCAGTTGAGTGGGCTCTTTACATCAGGCGGCCAAAGTATTGGAGCTTTGGCTTTGGTCCTTCCAATGAATGTTCAGGATTGATTTCCTCTGGGATTGACTGATTTGATCTCCTGGCAGTCCAAAATGGAGAGACTGGTTCAAGTAGAGAGACTGGTACAGGTAGAGAGACTGTTGGCAATGGAGAAGTTGGTGCAGATGGAGAGGCTGTCCTGGGTGAGGGTGAGAGTCATGAAATGCTGGCATCTAGAAGAGTATGATCTTTGTGTGATCTCTGAATCAAATCTGGCACCAGCTCCCCGATGTGATGGACTTGTGAGAGACAGAGACCCCCTGTACTTCCCCAGCCAGAGGTGGGTTCTTCCCACAGAGCTGAGGGCCTGTGCACCTATGCCAGAAGGGTATGGAGTGTTCTCAGATCTATGCTGACGTCTCCTTACCCCGCTGGCACCGGAAAGCTTGCAGCCAGAGCTCAGCCAGTCTCAGCCTCAGCCTCAGCAGGGCGTGGGCCCCGAGCTTCTGAGGGAAGGGCAGGGCCAGAGCCAGGTGCAGGCAGCGGAGAACAAGGGAGAAAACGGATCCCACTCGCCTACAGTGGGCCACCTGTGGGGACCCAGAGACAAAGCACACTCTTGGCAGGTTTACTTTGGAACCTGAAGCTGCCCTGCTATTGGGGAGCCGGGAACTTCCTCTGGAATCTGGTTTCACAAACCACCAAGCCCCAGGGGTTTGTTTCCCTGCTGGAAGCCAGCTGCGGAAAGACCCTTCCCAGGACCCAGGGCCCCATTGTTGGGGCTTCATGATTACTTTATTAGGTAATATCTAACAATGGTTCTCAGAGAAGGCAATGGCACCCCACTCCAGTACTCTTGCCTGGAAAATCCCATGGACAGAGGAGCCTTGTGGACTGCAGTCCATGGGGTCGCGAAGAGTCGGACACGACTGAGCGACTTCACTTTCACTTTTCACTTTCATGCATTGGAGAAGGAAATGGCAACCCCCTCCAGTGTTCTTGCCTGGAGAATCCCAGGGACGGGGGAGCCTGGTGGGCTGCCGTCTATGGGGTCGCACAGAGTCGGACACGACTGAAGCGACTCAGCAGCAGCAGCAGCAGCAACAATGGTTCTAATACATGTGCATGCTCAGTTGCTCAGTCGTGTCCGACTCTGTGTGACCCCATGGACTGTAGCCCACCAGGCTTTCTGTCCATGGGATTGCCCAAGCAAGAATACTGGAGTGGGTTGCCATAGCCTCCTCCAGGGGATCTTCCCGACCTAGGGATCGAACCCGCGTCTCTTGCATTGCAGGTGAATTCTTTACCACCGAACCACCTGGGAAGCCCCAGTTTTAAAGTAGCCATGGCATTAATGACATTCGAGATATTGCAGCCCCTCTCATTGGACAGGTAATGCTGGCCCTTCCGTTTTGCTGCCTACATTCATAATGAATGGAGATGTTAAGTTTCAGGTAGAGGTTAATTTGAGTATGAGATACAGTCCCCTCCCCCGAATTTTTTTCCCATCACTCCAAGAGGTCTGTTAGGTGCCTCTGAATTGCAGAGACAGAGCTGGTCTCCTGACTGTTAGCAGACAGGAGAATGGTTATTCAGTTGGGGAGTGAAGGGGAACTGGAAATTACCTATTTCCTGACCTGGATGCTAGATACTGGGTGAGTTTGGTTTGGAAATTCATCCACATGTGTGTACACTTAGGATATGGGCACCAATCTGTAGGAAAAGTTGATTTCAGTACAAATTTTACAAACACTTTTACTGAAACAGATGTATATGCAGGTGCAAGCTTGCACGCACGCACGCACACACACACACACACACACACACACACACACACACGGGTATGTACCAGTGAAGACTCCATAGGTCCATGGGCATCCACGTGTCTCCGGAAACCTTGCAGGCGTGTGGACACAGATGGAGACAGTGAGACAGGGAACACTATTTTTAGGAAATAATTCCAAGCAAAAGAGGAGGTTTCCTGATTTACGGGCCTAGTGATTGCTCAGAGTGAAGAGGATTGCCCTGCAAGGAAGGGGCTGCTGGCATCCAGGCTGGCTTCTTTTTTAAAAAGAATAATGAGTTTATTGTTTTTATAAAAGTAACACAAAATCATCATAAATAATTCAAGAACTGAAGAAGAGCACAAAGAAGAAAGTTTAAAATCACCTAAATTCCTAGCCTGGGGAAAAAAAAATCACCATTCACTTTTGGTGATAAGTATTACAGTTGCCTGTCTTTGTGCATGCAAAGATGGAGGTAGAGAGGGACAGCCTTTGATTAAAGGGGGACCTACTCCTTCACCTGCTGTTTTCAACAAGGATGTTCCTTTCACTTTACTGGAGGGAAAGAGAAGAGCAAGTGGCTGAAGGACGGGTGGTTCTGACAGTGTCCTGGGACCTCTCTCCTCCGGCTTCCCTTCACACATTCCGCGCCATGCCTCCCTTGGGACCAGAGGCGCCCTTTTGAGACCTGGCTCTGTTGTGTTTTCTCACTGTTTACCTGTCACCTGGCCAGGTGCCTACTTCGAGGTGCTCGGGGCCCCAGCCCTCGGTGGGGTATGCACAGGGGTCAGGGTGGCAGCCGCTTGTTGGGGTCAGCAGTGACGTGTGTCAGGAGTCAGATCAAGGCCAGGCCGATCTTTGACGGAAAGGGATTTTGTCCTGGCAGAGACCTCCAACAGGTGCCCGGCCCTGCCTGGGTTTGATGTGGTAATTAGCAACACAGCCTTCCCCTCCCGTTGGCTGAGGTGTCCCACTGGGGAGCTGGGCTGACCACATCCTGTTTTGGTGGGGCAGTCAGGCACACATTCTCCAGCCTCCGTATCAGAGTCAGAGCCTGTTCACACCAGGTCCTGGATCATCTGAGGCCACTGGGGGCCACATTCTCCCCGTATGGCGTCACGCGCGGGCGCCTGGCTGGACGTCCTAGCGGAGGCGGGGTCACCGTTTTCTGGTTCTGCTGCCTCTCAGGGTTTGTTCAGACTCAGGGGGAGGGGAGCAAGTGGAGGCGTGGGGGAGTCTGGGATGCTCTGTCAGCATTTCCCATCTCTGGAAGGCTGTCTCCCTCGGGGATGTCCTTGAGATCCTCGGGGGTGGGCTCTGAGGCAGCTGTGTACACCAGCTGCCAACATCTGGATGGCAGCTGCCAAACTGTTACCCAGCTGTTTCCCCAAACCGGCAGGACTTTCCTGGGCCTCAGTCAGCAGATCCAGATGCCCCAGCCATTGCCAGATGTTGGCACCTCCGTGCCCCAGGTGAAGTCTGGGCACCCTCCCCCACACAGATACACGGTGGGAAGACCAGACAGACTGTCCCCCGCCTTCTGGTCCCACCACTCAGGCCAGAGAGCTGCCTGGAAGAGAAGCCCAGAGTTCGTACACTGGCCTGGGAGGCCTCTGATCACCCTTCTAGGGTCCCAGGGTGTCCTGTAGGGGAGGCGAGCTGAGAGGAAGAGCAGCACCGGGTACCTTTGAATGCACCTGCCCCTCGCCTGCGCATTCACCCATTCATTCCCTCACTCATTCCTTCAGGGCCAGCCCTGCCAGAGGTCTCGGATGAAAAGACGACCTGCCCCTTCCTGCGGAGTGGCCCCCTCAGCCCAGAGTGTTGGGGGGACACCAGTTGTGAGAAGTGTGTCAAAGTGGGCTTGGTCAGGAAACCCACAGGTGTGAGGGTTTCCTTTTGTATTGAATAGGGTAGAATGAAGGGTCACTGGTGACCCAGTTTCTCATGCGTACTTGCTTTCAAAGTTGCTCCTTGGGATGGGGAAGGGACGAGTGCCCCTCCTGCAGATCCCCTTGCATTCCCCGTAGCCCGGAGGATTCCGGGTTTCCCCGGGTTGGCCTCTGCCGAGTGTGCCTGTGGAGAGGTGGGGGTGTCTCTGCAAGGATGTGGGTCCTTCCCTCCCCCAGGCCCAGCTGCTCCCCCCAGGTCTGACCACCCTGCCCCCCAGCCCTGGATGCAGCATCAGCCCAATGTCTGTGTGTCTTTCAGCTTCCCTACAGGCAGCGTGAGGACAGCCTGTGCCCCAGAAGCAGGATGAGAAGATGGCAGACTTCCTGTTACCTCGGGGCACCAGCAGCTTCCGCAGGTTCACCCGGGAGTCTCTGGCGGCCATCGAGAAGCGCATGGCGGAGAAGCAGGCCCGGAGCTCGGCCGCCTCGCAGGAGAGCCGCGACGGGCTGCCCGAGGAGGAGGCTCCCCGGCCCCAGCTGGACCTGCAGGCCTCCAAAAAGCTGCCGGACCTCTACGGCAACCCACCCCGAGAGCTCATCGGGGAGCCCCTGGAGGACCTGGACCCCTTCTATAGCACTCAAAAGGTGACTGCCCCCCACTCCCACCCCGCCTCCCCGCAGCATCTCAGTCAACCAGGCAGATGGGGAGAGGGTCTCGCCTCCATACGGTGCTCTCTTTGGGGCTGGCTCCCTTGGGCCTCGGGGAAGTGAATCATTAGCAATCTATATTCCAATCGCCTTAACTTTGGAGTTCCAGGAAAAAAGCCCAGAATTATGCAGCCTGAGATGGTTCGGGGCTATGAAGGAAAGAGCAGGCAGCCACTCTGGAAATCTTGCCTCCTGGTGGAGCATCTACTCAGGGAATAATCCGTGGTCAGATTTCCACCCTTGGAGGATTCCTGATCCTGTGGTGTGTGTGTCAGTCAGAGTCGGGCCCTGAGTCCTGTCCTGAGTTGAGTTTGGGCCTCAGAGCACGGCATGGGATCCCTCCCCCAAGCAGGGACAGCGTGTAGCCTCCGCCCCCCGCCCCAGAGAATTTGCTGGGCCTTGGCTGTGCCGTCACTGCTCAGGCTGGGGGCCGCAGCAGCAGCATCTGGGCCTTGTGGGCTGGTGATGGGACTGTGACGGCTCATGGGAAATCTGAGAAGAGTGGGAAGCCGGTGGCTCTGCCATTGTCCCTTCGGAGTGTGGGGAGAGGAAGGGACTTTGGTCCACTGTTTGTGTGTCTTAGTCACGCAGCCGTGTCCGACCCCATGGACTGTAGCCCGCCAGGTTCCTCTGTTCATGGAATTCTCCAGGCAAGAATACTGGAGTGGGTTGCCATTCTGTTCTCCAGGGGATCTTCCCGCCCCAGGGGCTAAACCTGGGCCTCCCACATTGCAGGCAGGCTCTTCTACCGTCAGAGCCACCAGGGACGCCCTTTGTCCACTTGGATGGGGTAACTCAAGCTTCCTCCAGCATGAATTTCTGCCCAGGAGATAAATTCCCCCAGCTGGGGCCCCTGCGCTGGCCTCACCTCTCAGGACCGTGTGCCCAGGCCTGCACCCGGCCAGACCTCGGGCACACAGGGCTCCTGCAGGGGCCTGAGTCCCCACCCCAGCTGCCCACACTTTGGGCTGCATGGCCAGGGGAAGGTGGGTTTCAATTTGGTAGAGGCCTCTCCCCAGAAGGCTGGGTGCCAAGCAAGATGGGTCCTACCCACATCACTGCAGTCAGTCCCCAGGCTGAGGAGGCACCGAGACAGACAGGCTGGCATTCCCAGGGCAGGGCCAGCACCTGGTGTTGTGAGTGTGTGTCAGTGTTACCAGGCGTCCGAGCAGCGTGTCACGATGCACTATGCATCCAGGAGACCAGGGGTCTGAGAGTGGGAGTGATGTGCAGTTGTCTCCCTGGGTGCACCCACGTGTGCATGGGTGGAGGTCAAGCCCACCCAGGCTATGTGCACATGTGGGAAAAGAGACGGTGAATTTGCCCTCACTCCCCACCCCCCAATTCAGGTGACTCAGGCTGGGTGAAGGTGAGGCCTCTGGCTATATTGGGATTAGTCAGGGTGGGTGCCCCTAGATCCTGGCTGGTCAGAGCTGGAATTAGGACTGGGGTTAAGGCCACAGCTGGGACAAGTCATGGTTTGAGTGGTACATCAAAGTGGTGATGGGGTTGGAGTTCGCAGACTGGAGTCATGGCAAAGGGACCCAACTGGGAGTGGACCAGAGCTGGGCTGGGCTTTGGGAGCTGGTGGCAGCTGAGCCTGGGGGCAGTCAGGGACACTCTCCTGTCCCTGTGACCGGGGACACTTGAACAGTGGCCCCAGGCAGGATTCTGGTCTCTAACCCCCTGTCTTGCCTTGCTGACCCCTGGTCACACTGCCTGCAACCGCATGGGGTGACGCAGGTACAGCACAATCAGGCCCGGTCTTTCTGGACAACTTGTCTCCCTAGCCCAGATTAAGTAGAACATTATCTCACCAGCTCAGCCCTGGGAGAAGCCAGCCGCAGGCCTTGCACCTCAGCAGTGCCTGCTGTAGCCAATGGGGATGGGCCGCTCTCCTCGGAGACGGCACTGGGCCCAGGTGCCCACTCCGTGTGCTGTGGTGCAGCCTCCAGCACCCACCGTCCACGCCCATGCCTCACTGTGCTGTGTAGATAGAATCTTGCAGAAGTGTGAAGAGCAGGTTTACCCTGGGTGACACATGAGACCTAGTGAGGAAGACACCAGGTCGTGGCCTCTGGTGTCAGCGGGGGCTGCCATCTGTCTGGACTCCAGGAGACAGGGTCCCAGAGAAAGTTTCTGTCTCCTGGGCTGAGTTCTGCATTTTCCTCATCCCTCTTTGGTTGTCCCTGCTGACCCAGCTCCCTCATCGCACCCTCAGCCTTCAGTGGGCCCAGTGGGGAAGCACAGAGGGGTCAGAGGGAGAGGGGAACCAGGGGGCGTCAGCTGGGTCCTGGCCTCTGCTATGATAACAGCTCAGTTAGGATCATGAAAGGCCCCTTCTCACTGAAACAAAACTAATTCTACCCAACCTGACAGTCCCCTGAACTTGCTCTTGTCCCAGCCCAGCCATGGGTGACCTATGAGGATGCACTCACCTGCCAGCTCTTGGTACCCACCTCCCCGTCAGCCCGTCTCCTCTTCCTCTCACCCTACCCCTCTGCCAGAGTTCTAGACCCCTGAGCCCACACCTGCCCCCCAGGAGTTCCTCTCCATAAGGACCTAGGGCTGCCACCCTGCCTAAAGTGGCTCTCTGTCCGCAGACCTTCATCGTCCTGAACAAAGGCAAGACCATCTTCCGGTTCAGCGCCACCAACGCCTTGTACGTTCTCAGCCCCTTCCACCCCATCCGGAGAGCGGCTGTGAAGATCTTGGTTCATTCATATCCTTTGCCATCTATCCCTGCTGGGTGGGCCCCATCCGGGGAAAGAGGGTGGACAGGACGTTTAGCACTGAGGGCGATGTTGATTCCGGGTCGGTCCTCAAACAAGCAAGCACACAGTCGTCACCTGGAAGCCGCTTGGACATCAGTCTGGACCCCACCCCAAGACCTGCCTATTCGGCATCTGCATTTTAACAAGATCCTGGGAGATAGTGGACACATGAAGGCTTGGGCGATTCGGCTGATTCTTCAGGAGAGAAGCATCCCAGAAGCTGAGCTACCGAGGAAAGCAGAAGAAATGAGGCCAGTCAGTGTCCCCTGATTCTGGTCTTGGCTCCCCATGTCCCTTCGCATTGCATTCCCCCCGCAACCCTGCCATGCCCTGCACCTCCCCACCCGCTGGCAGGGACCTCTGGCAGGTCACTAGGGCTCAGCCAAGGAGAAACTGCTTCCCAATCAGGAGGCCTCTGGTTTAGTCATACGTGGGCCTCTTTCGAGGGAGGCAACACTTGCTTTTTGATTAGGTGTTGACAAAACGTTTGCAGTTTCAGAGTATCTCAAAGAACTCTGGTTAGCATTAAATTATATAAACCACAGCCTGAAAAAGCTTCAGGCTGTGGAGGAGACCGATGGGTGGGCTGTGGTGTGATGAGGGATGGGTACTGCTCTTTGGGTCCTAGAAGGATCCCATTCAGACCAAGCATGGAACAGGGAAATGGCTGTTCTTTGGACTTCAGAAAAGGGATCCCAGACGCAGAGCCTCTTGGGGAGGGCGGGTGTCTGGCCATGGGTCAGAGGTGCCGATGTTTCAGCGTGAGGGCCTGGACAGCTTTGGTTTAGCTGCAGCTGGCTTGGCTGTTAATTGATCAACGCCACTGGGCTCAGCAGTGTGATTAGTTGTGGGGTTGGCAGGTTGGGCCCGAGGGAGCTCCCTAAAGTCTCTTCTCTGCTCCCCTTCTGGTTGGAAGGCCAAGGCCTCTGGGCAGGGCAGGAGGCTTGGGGAAAATGGCTGTCCAGTGAGGAACTGAGTAACCGAATGCTGACTACTCAGGGGGCCTTTCCTATCAGGCAGGGATGAGAGGTGCCCATTCCTGGCTCCATGGTTTGCTCACATGTGCCCCAGCTCAGATCCCAAACCCGGGGCCACTCAGAGGGCCTTAGGGCCTATTCGTTTTCTGCATGCAGATGCTCTCTGGCCCACTCCAGCTTGCTCTGGCCTTTCTCCTGGGGATCCTGAGATGTGTACATCCAGGGAACGCTGCTCCCCCCATTTAGGCCATGACTGTGGCATCAGCAGGGTGGTCTCCAGGATGGGCAGACACTGTGGGGAGGGACTGTGTTCATGGAGCAGCCTGCTACTCACAGCCGCATCCTGTTTTGTGAGGCATGGGTGGTTCTGGCTTTAATTTTGAGCTGTTCCCAAGCTCCCTGTAGGTGCTACACACTTTGCCTGGCACTCTGGGGTGCTTATCAAACTGGATAAGTCCCTGTCCTTGCCCCCTTGGGAATTTTACAGCCCCCACCCCCACCCCGCCCAAGAGTGATTAGACAACCACATGAGGAGTTGTCATTTTGCTGGCGTGTGGGCATAGCCTGGTGAGAGCAGTGCGGTAGGACGAAAGGCCAGCCTTCTTGCTCTGAGCCTCACTCAGAGACTCACTGCGAGGGCGTGGCCTCACTGAAAGCACGCTCTGACTCCCACCTGGGGCTTCTCCTGCAGGTATCTAACCAACCAGCTCTGTTTAGCAGTCAGCTCAGCCCCTGGGGATGCACCTGCAGCCCCAGGGTTCCTGCAGGGCTGGGCCACGGGGCGGCTGAGGCCAGGGAGGCAGGTGGGCCAGGGGGACAGCAGGGCCAGCACAGTCCCCAGCCTGGCCAGAGGGTCCACCAAAAGCGGTGGCTCTCAGGCTGTGAGGAGCTGGTTCCGCCTGGCAGGACCGGCCCTGAGGGCTCCGAGGTGGACCTTGTTTCCCAGGGCAGCTGCCCCAGGGAGAGGCTCAGCATCTGGGAGGCCCTGCGCTGGGCTCTTAGAGGCTCCTTGATGCTCTGCTCCCTGGGGATGGACGCGCGCGGCGGGCCTCCCACAGCGCCCCCTAGCGAGCTCGGGAGGCACTGAGGGAGAGGAGGGGCCTGGATTGTGCGGTTGGGGAGCAGCCCTTCTGTGTCCTTGGGTCTCGCCCTCAAAGTGTGGTACACCGATCATCAGCAGCAGCGTCACAAGGATCTTACAGGAACTGCCGAATCTCGGGTCCAGAACCTGTGTTTTAGGAAAGTCTCCGTGATTTGTAGCTTCCCTGGTGGCTCACTGGTAAAGAATCCGCCTGCCAGTGCAGAAGATGTGGGTTCAATCCTTGGATCAGGAAGATCCCCTGGAGAGGGAAGTGGCAACTCACTTCCAGTATTCTTGCTTGGGAAAGCCCATGGACGGAGGAGCCTGGCGGGCTACAGTCCATGGGGTTGCAAAGGGTCAGGCACAACAGCGACAAACAACCATGGTTTGTGCACTCGCTGCTCGAAGGCAGTCACTTCTAAATGTCAGTCTGAGCGGCACCAGGGAAGTTGGTTAAAAATGAAGACTCCTAGCCCCTTCCAGACCAGAACCACCAGTGTGAGGCCTCAGATCTACAAGTTCTTCAAGCATTTTTCAATCAAGATAAAATTCACATGCCATAAAATTTACCATTTAAAGTGTACAGTTCAGTACACTTATATTCAGTACAGTGTATTCATAAGGCTGTGCAACCATTACCACTCTCTAATTCCAATTTTTATCACCAAGAAGGAGTCCCATGCCAGTCAGCAGTCACCATGCATTTCTAAAGCATACAGATTTCAAGTCTTGAATTACAAAATTCTCCTCCCTCTCTCTGTCTGTGTATAGATAGATAGATACAGATATATGACTGTATATAGCGAGGCTTCCCTGGTAGCTCAGCTGGTAAAGAATCCACCTGCAATGCCAAAGACCCTGGTTCTTTTCCTGGGTGGGGAAGATACCCTAGAGAAGGGATAAGCTACCCACTTCAGTATTCTTAAGCTTCCCTGGTGACTCAGATGGTTAAGAATCCGCCTACAGTGCGGGACCTGGGTTCAGTCCCTGAGTTGGGAAGATCCCCTGGAGGAGGGCATGGCAACCCACTCCAGTATTCTTGGCTGGAGAATCCCTAAGGACAGAGGAGCCTGGTGGGCTACAGTCCATGGGGTCACAAAGAATCGGACATGACGGAGTGGTTGAGCACACACACACGTTTTGTGTGGTAAAAAACATATAAAATTGATCATCTTAACCATTCTTAAGTATCCAGAACAGTCATGGTAACATTGCTGTGCCACAGATCTCTAGTCACTTTTTCACGTTGCTAAACTGAAGCGAATTGTCTGCTTACATTTCTACAGATATTCAAACATTTCAGCCACCAGTGTGCAAAGTTTTGTGCCAGGCCCTTTAGAAAGGGCAGTAGGGACAAAGACTGACTTGAAAGCGGGCAGGAACACAGGTCTTCCTCTCCAGAAAGAAATTCCTCTCACTTGTGACAATCCAGGCATTCCCAGGGACTGGCTGGCAAGCACACGATAACTCTGTTCAGCTTTGCTCTGGGCTCCACGCTCGTAGTGCATCCCTGGGAAGTTGCCTAAAAAGTAAATATGGGCATGGAGAACTTTTTTTCCCGATGTATTTTTGTTATAATCCTGCAGAATGTGTTCCTGCCAGGATTAAATAAAAGAAACCAACAGAACTCCAAATTCCGCTGCAGTCACATTCAGAGACACTGCACGTTCATGGCGAGCAGCATTTTGCCTTCCTGGGTGCACAGGATCTGTTCGCAAAATCCTCCCACGTTCTTCTAGATTCAAATGGGCAATCAAACCGTGTGTGTGTGTGTGTGTGTGTGTGGTGTTCTTTAATAGAACAAATATATGAAAATATGCCGACTGTTAATTCCCTTCTCATTGGGAGTTTTTTGACTCCTTAGCATCTGAAGACAGGCAGCCCCAGTTTCAGGCATTCCCCACAATCCAGGCTGGCAGTCCTTGCTGGCATTTTAATTATGAGGCTGGGAGTGGGTGTTTAGGGACAATGACATGACAGGATTGAAGATGTTTGGCTTGGCTCAGCCCTGGAGAGCTGGCCTCTGCCACTGCCCACGCACGAAACCCGCTCAGTCGTCGGCCTGCAGCCACCAGACAGTGCAAACAGGTGTGCTCCGGCCGGGAGCGCGCCTGACTTCTCTCTCTGGTTATTGGCTCTGTGGTGGCTCCATGGGAACTCAGGGATGCTTGGGCAGAGTCACGTGGAGTAGAGGCTCAGTCTATGTAGGAAAAGGTCACACACACACACATCTACCCAAAAATGACTGAGAGTAACAGAAGGGCCGTCCTCAAGAACTGCAGAGCCAGGCAGGGTTTTGAACAGTCAAGTGGCAGAGACTGGAGTCTCAGCAGCTCGTGCTAAGGCATTGCTGTGTCTGGAGAAGCCAAAATTCCTTCAGATGGCACCTTTCCTTTCCCCCGGTGCAGCGCAGGCTGTGGCTGGCAGGGCTCAGAAGGGCTGTCCGCTCTGGCTCTTCCCTAAGTCTTGATGTCAGACTGCAGTTCACCTCTGTCTGTGTCCAGCCGAGTCCTCTGGTCCAAGGCAGCCTGGCCACACTGCTGCTGTCTGCCAAGCAGCCTTTTCTCCACGCTGATGAGAGTTGTGAGTGCTATGACCACAGCGGGGAGAGGCTCGGCTCCTCAGACAGGCGTCTCTCTAGTCCTGAGCTTCCCCAGGACCATCTGGGCTGACTGTTGGCTGGAGGAACCCTAACCAGCCTCCAGAGCCTATGTGAATGCCTCCTCCAGGAAGCCTTCCTGCCCAGCCTCACCGGAGACAAGTCTGATTTCTCATAATCTCATATCTTGGAGCAGTTCAATGGCTTGGAGGTCCCCCTGTCTCCCACACAGAGCCACGCCCATGTGCTCACGTGAGGTGGGTTCTTAAAAATGACAAATAATTCAGTTCGTCTTCCTGGGTGGCTGTCTGCGCATACTTTACATAGCCCTTCACCCCGTGGTTTTCAGCGTGCCTTGTGGGTGTCAGAGTCCAAGTGTGGGATGGCACTCCCGCTTGGCGGCTGAGGGCCTGAAACTATGTGATTCCCACAGGCCCTTCAGTCTGGAGGTGAGGGAAGGGACCAGGGGACGTTGCTGTCATTGTGTAGAGATGGGGAGGCCGCAGCAGGGTTCAGAGTGGAGCCTGCATCAGGATGGCCAGGTCTCAGGTCTGGGCTCTGCCATTGACCAGGGTCGGACCCACAGTCATTTTCTGTGGCTGCTACAACAGATTGCCAGAGATTTAGCAGCTTGAAACAATGCAGAATTGTCATCATATGGTTCTGGAGGTCAGAAGTCCAAAAAAGATCGCACTGGGCTAAAAACAAGGTACCCGCAGGGCCGCAGTTCTTTCTGGAGGTTCTCAGAGAGAATCCGTTTTCTAGGTTTTTCTGTTTTCCAGGGGCTGCGGAAAATCCTCGGCTCTGGCCCCCTTCCATTTCCAAAGTCAGCAACAGCTGGTGGAGTCTTTCTCACGAACATCATGCTGACGCCTGCCTCTCTCTTTTATAAGGACCGGGTGATGACATTGGGCCCACCCAGATAATCCAGGATAATCACCCGATCCTTAATTTAATCACATCTGCAAAGTCCCCTTTGCCATCTACATGAGCGTTTATAGTTTCCAGGGATTAGGACGTGATTGTCTTTGCTGGGGGGCATTATTCTACCTACTAGAGTATCCTTCAAGGTAACCTCTTTGTGCCTCAGTCTCCTCATCTCTAGAATGGAGAAGTCGCCACCTCCTGCATTCTCGGGAGAAGAGAAATAGTCGATGGATGCAGAGGGCAGAGCCTGGCACCTAGGAAGGGCTCAATAAATACTTGCTGCTACCATCATTGCCTTCATGTTTCGGGAGCCATCTGATCCTCAGCAGACAGCTAAGCCTGCCTTTGGGGATGAATGAAGGCTGGTTAAGGGGCTTGTTAACTCCCTGCCCAGTGAGAAAAGCCTTGGCAGGGAGCCGGGCTGTGAGGAGTGTGTGTGTGTGTGTGTGTGTGTGTGTGTGTGTGTGTGTGTCTAATCTGCCCTTGAATGCTGGAAAAGGAGCTAGGCCCAGTGGTGGAGACCAAGCTGAGGAAAGGACCCCAGTGTCTGGGGAGGCACCCCCTAGCTGGGGAGAAATCAAGGCTCCTTGCAGGCCTGGCCTCTGAGCTGAGCTACCAGCTTTCCAGTAGTTGTATGACTTTCCAGTGGTCATGTATGGATGTGAGAGTTGGACTATAAAGAAAGCTGAGTGCCGAAGAATTGATGCTTTTGAACTATGGTACTGAAGAAGACTCTTGAGAGTCCCTTGGATTACAAAAAGATCCAACCAGTCCATCCTAAAGGAGGTCAATCCAGAATATTCATTGGAAGGACTGATGCTGAAGCTGAAACTCCAATACTTTGGCCACCTGATGTGAAGAAATGACTCACTGGAAAAGACTCTGATGCTGGGAAAGATTGAGGGCAGGAGGAGAAGGGGACGACAGAGGATGAGATGGTTGGATGGCATCACCGACTCAATGGACATGAGTTTGAGCAAGCTCCGGGAGTTGGTGATGGACAGGGAGGCCTGATGTTCTACAATCCATGGGGTCGCAAAGAATCGGACACAACTGCATGACTGAACTGAACTGAACCCTGTTTTAACTAGGGGTGAGGGTCCCCAAACCTGACCCCTGTCATCTCAGATGAGAAATTGGAGAATTCACTATAAAGCTGTGGGCTGGATCTGATATGCTATTGCCTGATTCCCTGGATTCTCTTGAAGAAGCACTGGAGCTATGAAAGACATCCCACCTGTCTCCCCAGCTGGGACGGCCCCCTCCAGAAGTCAAAACCCTAGCTCAGCCCCCTCTCCAGTCTGACTGCACTGGACTCCACATTGGGCCTGAGGTTGGGCAGGCCATGGAAAAGGGTGGAACTGTGATGGGGAGGGAAAAGGCAGGCCCCCGGAGTTCAATCACTGCAGCACCCGGGGCGTCCATGTTAATCGCCCCGCGGGCCGATGCCAAGGCAAGGTGGTGACCCTGGGAGCAGCCGCAGGGGGCGGGAGGCTGTTTCCCCAGCCAGACTTGGGAGAGGATTCCCGAGGGCAGCAGAGTGTCCTTGTTCTGGGCCGGGACCCTCGGGTGTCCCCGCCCACAGGAGGCCCAGGGTCTGGCCTTTGTTCCTCCGCAGTTCTGGTAGAGGTGAGAGGCCGCGGCAGTCAGTGAGAGCTTCATCCACTGAAGCAGCGTCTGGGACTTGGAGCCAAGGAGTCAGGGATCAGTTCAGTGCTGAGGCCAAGGGCCCCAAGGATGCCCAAGACACAGTCGTGGCCTTTAAAGAGCTCCCCTTCTGGTGGGAACAGAGGGACGCTGTCATTCAGAGAGGCAGAAGTGCTAACAGAGCGGCGCCCGGTGCCCTGGGGATGCAATAAGCAAGCAGTCAGGGCAGACCGCCCTGAGGAGGCGCTCCCTGAAGGAGAGAAGCAGGGTATCAGGTAGGGCAGAGGCCACGGCCTGTGCGAAGGAAGCCACGGCCGGAGAAGCGGCCTCCTGCTTCCCGCCAGGACAGTGTGTCCTGGCAAGGCATATGGGTTTTGGCGGAAGTCCTGATTCAAAGGTCAGCCTGGGCCTCTCCCGCAGAAGTGGAGGAGGGCACTCAGCCTAGCCGTCGTGGCTTCCCTCCCCCCAAAACGGTGGCCTCCGAGCAGCTGTTTATAAAGGTAGAAACCTCTGAGGTCTGGGAGGTTCCTTCCTTCCACCCATCCCTCCGGGATGGGCCCTACAAGGGACTCTGCTAATAGCTCCAGTTCAAGGGTGTGGTCCCTGTCAGAGGCTGTGGAGCAGGGCAGGTGTCCGGCCTCAGAGGGGAGGGATTGGCAAGGACTGGGCAGAGCCCCGGGGTGTTTCCTGGGAGCCCTCGTCTCGTCGACCTGGCAGCCTTGGCCTCGTGGTGTGGGGCCCGCTGGTGGTGGCGGCCCAGTTGGCCCCCTGCAGGCGATTTTCCTTGACGCTGCGCCACGCTCTTCAGCATGCTCATCATGTGTACCATCCTGACCAACTGCGTGTTTATGGCCCAGCACGACCCTCCACCCTGGACCAAATATGTCGAGTGAGTATCCCCAGGGCCTCTCCAGCAGGCCCTGCCCCCTCCGCCTTTCCCATTCGAGACTCCTGGCCTCAAGGTCACCTGAGCAGAGGCCCACAGCTCACCCACCTGGGGCGCCCTTGGCCCAGCCCTCCCTTCCCTCTCTTGCTGCTTCCAGTCCTGCCAAATCTGTGGTTTGATTTGTGTCCTCAGGAGAGGAAGCTCCCTGGGTTGGCAAAAGGAGGGCTTTCTCCCTCACCCACCTGATGGTTTTGGAGAACGTACAGAGACAATACTAATAATGGAATGAACGCTTAGTGCACGCCAGGCACTGTCCTAGAACTGTAAGCATCATGTCCCGTGAACCCTCATGGCAACCCAGTAGGGCAGGTAGAGCTGCTGGGCCCATTTGACAGATGACAGATAACTGGAGAAGTAGCCACTTCAGACTGTGCAGCTGGGGGGAGTGGGCACCATGAAAAGGCCCTGGACTCTCCCTAGCTCAGCGCCACATGCTGCTGCCTCTTTTCTCTAAGTCCTACTTCCTATAGCCAGTTTTAGAAAGCTGCCTGGTTCTTCCTTCCCAAATGAAAGTACCTGACCTATGGGCTCTAGGAGGAGCCAACACCCCTGGTGCGTTTGCCTCTTGTTTTCAGGGGACCACCAAAAGGCTAGGGAAGCCTCTCTTCCCTAAGCGGCTTGCCTTGTTCACACAGGACAAGCAGCATCACTGACGCTGCGCTCCGCATGCAGCTGCTAAGACCCAGGGACCAGCAGGGCTGTGTCCCTTTCCTCATCTGGCCCTGTGGGCCGCAGTCTCAGCATCCGAGCATTTGGGATTGCTCAGCTGGCCCCGAGCACAGAGAATAGCTCTCTTCTAGTCTCAGGTGTTAGAACATCAACCCGCTTTCAAAGCCCAAGGTAGACACCTGTACCCACCTACCTGTGGGTACGGTGGTTGACGATAGACCAGGCTATCCAATGAGAATCCACAAACAAAAGTGCGGGGCCGTGACTCTGAGTGTCCTGCAGCCCTACAGTGGCCACGGCGGGCACTTTACCCTCCACCCCCAGGGCTGAGGTGAGGAGACAGGTGAGGGGTCTTCTTACATCAAGACAACTGAGAGAAGAGAGAGTTCACGTGGGAACGTGGGAGGCCTGTGCACAATGCTGAGTAAACAGGATGATGCATTAGCCAACCAGGTTTTTGGAACAAAGCTCCAGCTCCCAACTCCAGCTCTGCCACGGGGGCTTTGCAGAGAGCCTGGTCTGAGGGCCCTCGCCGAGGGGGAAAGATGCACAGGGCTCATGCCAGCCTGGCCTGCAGGCTTCACCCTCCCGCTGATCTCTCCTCCCCAGGTACACCTTCACTGCCATCTACACCTTTGAGTCTCTGGTCAAGATTCTGGCTCGAGGCTTCTGCCTGCACGCGTTCACCTTCCTTAGGGACCCGTGGAACTGGCTGGACTTCAGTGTGATCATCATGGCGTAAGTACCTCGTCGTTGGGCTGTTCTGGGAGAGGCCACACTGAGGGGCGTGGGCGCCACTTCTGGCCCCAGGCTGAGGCCACGTCGGCTCTGCAGGGGGCTATAGAGCAACCCACCTTCCTGCTCTGGAGGTGGAAGACGGCATGGAGGCCCTCAGCCCATCCTGGTGGGGAGAGATGGGTTCGGAGTAGCTCAGGCTTCCTTAGGGGTCAGGGCCACTGGCTCATCTGTGGCTCCGTGGCAGCCTTGTGCTCAGGGGGCTTCAATAAGATTCGGGTTTTGCATCCTCTGCGCTTTCCATCAAGTAAACCAGTGTTACAACCTGAAATTTCTGGACCACTATGAGAAATTACCTGGATTCCAAGGTGACTTAAACTGCAGGAGAGAGAGAGCAAAGGAGCCCAGAGAAGTGGCCAGACACCCCCAGGAGCCCCTGCCAGGCACCCTGGCGTGGCGTCAATCTGCACTCACAGACCCCACATCTGGCACATTGCGAGACCCCTAGTCACCGACATGATCCACCAGCCAGAGAGGTAGACGGGATTGGGGTTCCTTGTGTCCATTTTACAGATGAGCAGACTGACGCCAGGGACTCAGTGAGCAAATGCGACCCTAGGCCTGTTGCTCCACTGGCTGAAGCCCCACTTCCTTGCCTGGGAGGAGACCTCTTGCTGAGGGGCTGGACTGAGGCATGCCACTCTGGATAGCTCAGACAACGGATGCTGGGTTCTGGCGGGGTTGAGGGATCCGGGCAGGCCTCTCATGCAGGAGTCGAGGTCAGGGGCTTAGCCGTCAAACCCTTTCCGAAAGACTGATATGTGTGGAGCACCCAGTGTGTGTAGGGCTGGGCGCTGTGCCTTGGCAACAGCAGAGCCGGGGAGGGTTATACTCCCTGCCCTTTCAGAGCCTCGCTTTCCCCACTGGTGAAGGGGTGGTGTTGAGCTGGGTGCTATCCGAATTGCAGTTCTGCTGCCACTTTCTAGGTTTCTCAGATTGACTAATTCCACCTGCTCATGACAAAGTCTCCATTGGCCCTTGGACATGAGCGGCTCTGAGCTCAGCCATGTGGTGGAGGAGAGCGGGAAAGAGAGAGGCTGGACTTTGACGGTGGGGTGCTTTCTGTCTGCCGGTCAGAACAGGCAGCAGAGCCCGTTTCTAGGCACGCTACTGGTCAGCTGACTCCAGCCCACCCTTTTACAGGTGGGGAAACCGAGGCTCAGGGAGGGGCTACAAGTCGCCCGGAATCCACTGTCGATTTAGGCCTGGACAGAGCTGAGCAAACAAGGGCAAGAGCCCTGGGCTGTGGGAGACAGACCTCAACCCTACAGGCCGAAAGAGTCGAGTGTGATGAGAGCTGATGGGGGTTAAAAGCAGGGAGGGACGCACTCTGCTTTACCTTCGAGGAGGTGGCCCTGGCTGCCCTGTGGGTGGGACTCTGGGGAAGGGTAAGCGCAGAGGCTGCATTGGGAGCCAGGAGAGAGAGGATGGTGGCTGGGACTAGGGTCCCAGTGGAGAAGGTGCGAGATATGGTCAGATTCTGGGGGTGTTTGAAAGTAGGGCTGACAGGAGGCCTCGAGGCAGCTCTTGGCTTGAGCAGCTGGGTGGCTGGTGTCACCACGTGTCGGCCTGGAGAACGCAGGGCAGAGAAGACTCGAATATCCGGCCTGGAATATGTTAGGTCTGAAAGTATCCAGGGTGAGATACCGAGTCGGCAACTGGATCTTCCAGCCTGGAGTTCAGGAAAGAGGTCCACTCAGAGGTATAAATTTAGAAGCCGTCGGGATACGGATGGTATTTAAAGCCAGGAGACCGGATGAGATCATCTGGGAGAGTCGCCAGGGAAGGGAAGCCGCCTGGGGACTGTACCCTGGGACGCTCCGATGTCCTGAAGTCAGGAAGAGGGAGGATGGAGCAAAGAGACTGGAGGGAACCCCCGGGGAAGGCTGAGGAAGACCAGGAGGGAGCAGTGTCCTGAAAGCCAGCGAGGGGACGTGACTCGAAAGGAACCACAAGGAGGCTGGAGGGAACCGAAATGCACTGTTGGAGTCGACAGCGTAGAAAGGGCGGATGACCTTGACCTTGACAAGATGGGGGACACACAGCTGATTAGACAGGGCTCAAGGCGGGGTAGGAGGAGAGTGGAGGAGGGCAGGTGTACCCATCTGGTCTGTGGCGTTTACTCTAAAAGAGGACCCAAGGTAGGATGGTGATCAGAGGGGAGGATGGGTGAAGGGAGGACCCTTAAAGAAGGGGGCATCTGTGCAGGTTGACGGGAACAATGCAGGAGAGGGGGCAAGTTGGTGATGGTGGAAAGGGGCCGACTGCAGGAGCAAAGCCCTTGAGCTGGCCCCGAGGGGTCGGGAATCCAGGATCTGGGGGGAGTGTTGGTCATAAGAGCAGGAAAGATGGAATTCCCAGTGGCGGTGGGGTGGACTGATAGAGCCGATGATGAGAGAAGGAATCTCTCTTCTGGTTGCTTCTGTTTTCTCTGTGGCAAGAAGCAGGGTCATCAGCTGAGCTGGGAGGCGAGTCCAAGGTGTGAGAAGGAAGGTAGCGTTCTCTGTGTCTGAGCCAGGACTGATGAGAGTGGAGTAGGATCTCCAGGCCCAGGCTCTCAGGTGCTCTGCGGGAGGTGGGCGGTGATCCACAGACCCCTGAGGGCCTGAAGTCACAGGAGGAGGATACCGCATCTGCCTGAGCCTTCCCTACCTTCCTGTCCTGGAGCCTGAGCAGAGAACTGGATTATTGCACCAACATGCCCAGAACCCTGGGCCCCTTGTCTGATGTCAGGAGCCAGGCTTTGCCCTGTCTTCAGCCCGTGACTCTGGGCGGTGCTCTGAGCCCTCTCCATCTAGCTCTTAGGAAGTCCTCCTGTCCTGTCTCGTGAGAGAATCCCAGTCAGCTCCCCACCCCCCCAACCCCCCCACCCACAGAATCCCAAGGGAAGCTACTCCCTTCATTCAGAATCGCAGAGAAGGAATGCCTTGCTCACCAAGGCCTCCTGCCCTCATTCTGTACTGTCCCTGGGCTGAAAAAGCAGAGCGAACCTGCAAGGCAACCAGACTATTTCCACGTTTCTGAGTGTCTCACAAAAAGTGGCCCGCTCACTTCCCCTGGGGCTGCCTGGGCCCACTGGAATGCCAGATTTGCTCTCTGGGCTAGATTGGCCCAGCGCTTTGATGGACGGTGCTCCTGCTTTGTGAAAACAATGAATTATTGCTGTGGTGATGCAGTGAAAAGCATTTTGCTATAACCAAAGTGATTCAGTAATGTGGAGCTCCTAGAATAATCAGAGTGGCAGGAAAGTTCTGTTCAGTGACTTTCCCCCTCCTCCCCTCCATTTTAACGATGGAGAAACTGAGGCCAAAGAGAGCCTACCCCTTGCCACAAATTGTAGGATGAATCAGCAGCAATGCAGGGACTCAAACCAGGTCTCCTAACTTGTGTCCTTGAGAAGCACCCCTAATCTGGTGTTTCTGACTTGGGCTTCCACCTGATCCCCAGTCCCACCTACTTTAGAGATTGTGGAGGGTCAGAGGAGGGTGCCAGGAAGTCTGGCAGGCCCCACTTGCAACCCTCCAGCCAGAGCTCTTCCTGCGGCCCCCCTTTTAGCTGGGCATTACCAGCTGCCTCCCACCTTCTGGGGTTGTTATGGAAACCAAACCTGGAGGGGAAGGGAGGGAGGGCAGAGAGGAGAGGGTGGCAATCACCGCAGCAGCTAACGTGCCGGCTGTACCTCTGCCTCGCAGCCCAGGAGGGGCCATCTGCCTGGAATGGGAGGGCTGCCTGACCGGATGGGGCTGAGCAGGAGCAAGGCTGGGCTCTGCCTTCCTTGTGGCTCCTCAGCCTCCAAAAGCCTTCCTCTTGCACTGGGGCTGGTGTGATGGGGTAGAACTCTCACCCACCACCGTCTGCTCTTTCTGTGTCAGGGCCCACGGTCCCACCCCAGCTGTCTGCCCCTGCCCTGAGGCTTGGCCCCTGCAGAAAGAGTGGAATGGCTTGATGGAGCATCTGGGCAGCACGGATCTCTGTTCCACCCCGCTCTGGGCCACTGTTGAAGCTGCCCCTTTGCTAGATATAGGGTCTCTCCTGCCTTGCCATACTCCGGGGCCCTGAGAGAGGCTTCGGTGAGGGTCTAGGGCCCCGAGATGGGAGGTAGTCAGGCACCAGGTTCTGGGTCGAGTAAAAGAGGCAGTAGCCTTCCATGTCGCAGACGTGCTCACAGACACATCTTGCCCTCACCCTGCCCTGCACCCCACCTTCCAGGCTTCTTCCTCCTCAGTATTTTGACCACTGGCCCCGCCCCTTTCTCAGCCACCCCACTGGCTTTGAAGGCTATGGGAGCATACCCCTTGGGGTCTTGGCTTCCCTGCGCCCAGCAGGTGTTGACTAGAGGGCAAGCACTGTTGGTGCTAGGGACCCTTAGGGGATGGGGGAGGCAGGGTCTTCACTGGAACGGGCACAGACTGGCTAAACCCAAGCAGGAGACGGGCAGGGCTTCACTGGAGACCCGAGGGGACAGGCAGGCTCTGGGAGGGACAAGAGACTGAAGTAGTTGGCTCCCTCTCTGGCACAGCTCTCTGCCCGTTCCCTATACCCAGGAGACACAGCCTTGAAGCCAGTGTCCTCAGCACGAAAACTGAGTTCTGGGGCACACCCACTGGAGTAGCCACAGAAAATGGACCCAGAGCCGCCTACAGGCCAGAACTGTGGTTTCCGTGTAACAGCGACACTGGCAAAGGTCCAGGTTCATCCTGGCAGTCCCATGGCCACACTTCAGGACAGAGTCCAAGCCTGAGAGGAGGATGTGCGACCCCCAGAGGCCTGAGGGTCAGAACCCTCGCAGAAAGTGGACTAGCCAGCCAAAGTTGAGAGGGAGCTTCAACCAAATCAACAGATGAGGTGATGTTTACCTCCCATCGGGAGCCAGGGCTGTATCTGACTGGTGCACCCAAGAAAGATTTTCAGGCTGCCGTGAGTCCAGTGGAAGAAGTGGAAACCACACCATAGCAAGGACCTGGTACAGGCAGAAGGAAAGCTCTGCTGAGAATGAGTCTGCTGACTTCCCATCCCTGAAGGGATATGGAGAGTGAGGAGGGAGCAGGCTTGGTCCACAGAGCCCCATGAGGATGGAGGAGCCCCGTGAGTGGACGGAGAGGAAGCTGGTGTCAGCGCTGGACCAGGCTGGACCCGACCAACATCAGGACACTGAGTCCCTTGGCGTAGCCTGCCAGGTCCCTCCCTGCAGGCCTTGAAGGCACATTCAGAAGCTCTCAGCAGAGTGGACGGGCCTGGAGGGCCACACTGACCGGCAGAGTGAGTCCATCAGCCCTGTCAACCCACCCTCGACACTCACCCAGTGTCACTGGGCTGACACCACTCAGACACCGGGTCGGACACACTTGGTTACACAGGAGCCATCCAGAGTCCGCTGTTCTTTGTCAGACATCAGACACCTTCGGTTAAATGTCAGACACCCTGGATGTGAAAACTTTGATTAAATATCACCAGTCACTTGCCACTCTCCCAACAGCCCCGGGCACACACTGTCCATCCATGCTCAGACATCCTGGTCATGGGACCCATCCACGCGTGTCCTTGTGTTCTGCTTGGGTGGGCGCAGCCCCCCAGCGACTGATGCCTTCCTTCTGGGCCTATGGAATCTGTTGTCCACGTTGTGCCCACGGCCACTCAGCCCAGCTAAGCACCACTCGGGCCCGAGCAGGACATAGCCCCAGAAGGGCTGCTCACCTCCCAAGGTGACTCCTCCCATGGAGACCCATCGTAAGGGGACACCAAGACAGAGGTGGCCTCATGGGAGAGGGGTTGGCACATCCCTAGGACTCCACAACCTGCTTTTTTCCTCTTCTTGTGTTGGTCATTGCCCGTAGTCAAAGAGCTCACTCTGGGCAACCTCCCATCTCGCCTTCCAAAGCATCCTCTGAGTTCTCAGGTCACCGCCACCTTCTGACTTCAGGGACTCCTGAACCAGCCCGTGCACAGAGATTCGTGGTTAGAAGGAGCAAGCAGGCTGCCTTCAGACACCCAGCCATGCCTCCAGGTGGTCTCTGGGGCTTCTGAGTCCCATAGGTCAGAGCTTCAACTGCAGAAGACGCAGGGCACACCTAGGACCAGACAGCCGCTTGCTTCCTGTATCACTTTCCCCCCGGAAAATGGAGTTTCCCTCTTGGCCGTGTCCCCGGCCCCAGACCCCACCATGTGGCCGTGCGACAGTCTCCAGTGGCATGGAGAATGTGGTAGAGTAGCCACCTCCTAGCGCCGGTTGTTCACGGGACCGTCACCGAGAGAGTTGCCTGGGAGCTTGCCCTGTGGACGCTCTTAAGTCATCCTCGCTGAGGTCCCCATGGCAGGAAGGACGAGAGCAGGAAAAAGACCTGGGGGAGGCTGCGGGTCATGCCCAGCCCTTCCCGTGGGAGCGGGAGAAGAGAGAGAGGGCTGGCCGGGGAGGGTGGGCTGAGGTGCCGCTTTGTAATTCCCAATAACTGTGGTTTGATTCTGCAGGTATGTATCAGAAAATATAAAACTAGGCAATTTGTCGGCTCTTCGAACTTTCAGAGTCCTGAGAGCTCTAAAAACTATTTCAGTTATCCCAGGTAAGATGCTCAGCTTTGCTCCCAGATCTCAGCTACAAGTGACTCTCTCTCTGTCTCCCCCACCCACTCCCGACCGTGTGTCCTCCTGGTGTGCTGTCACCGTCCTGTGTGTGAATTTCCCCTGTTACAGATACACCACTGAATTTGTGGACCTGGGCAATGTCTCAGCTTTACGTACCTTCCGAGTCCTCCGGGCCCTGAAAACTATATCGGTCATTTCAGGTGAAAATCAGGTTAAACGCCAAGGCTGGAGGGACACGCTTGGGCCTTTCCAGCCACCTGGGGGCCCGGGCGGCCCTCGGGAAGGTCCCCCCGAATGTGCCTGTCCCCAGAGTACCTTTCCCAGAGCTCGGATGTGGGGGCTATTGGCAGTAGACACGGTTGTCCCCTCGGTGCCTCGAAGGGGCTCCAGGCCCACCCCAGCAAGGCCCACCACCACAGACCCTCAGGGGCCCAGAGGACACCATGGAAGGTCCTGGGTTGAACCCAAATTCTCCCCAGGACAGTGATTGCTTTCCCAAACTGAACTCAACTATCGGAAGAGGTCAAAGTTTATGTGTGTGTTGCTTCCCCTCGAAGCATCATCCTGCGATCAGGACACTAAAAGAACTGTTTGTAGGGAAACCACACCCAGAGCCCAGAAAGACAGCGCGGGCACGGCCGTCCGTGGCTGAGCGCCCCGTCCCTGCCTGGAGCCCCCTTGATACACGCACAGCTGGCACTCCCGCCCCGTTCTGTGATACAGAGCGTACTCTGTGGACAGGTGTCACCGGGCCTTGGCGTCTAACAGCCCTCGCTGCATGTGCGGTAGACATTTAGCAAACCGTGCATGGTAGCCTCGGGAAGAAATTCTCCTTGACAACATGTTGGCAATTGTCCCCGGGAAACCTGCTGAGGCCCAGGTGGCCTCTCTAGAAAGCCAGTCAACCCCATCCATCTAGGAATGTTCTCTAAGACTTCTGACGATGTCAGAGCCCAGAGGCACCTCCCAGCATGTCCACACTCAGAACCGGAGCAGGTGCTTCTTTTGAGCAGGCAGCTGGAAACAGGTTGTACACCACCGATCTGGGGAGATGGCAGAACCAGATGGTGGTATCCACTCCTGATTTGGAAAGCGGATGGGTCCTGGGCCCTTGGCCTGCTTTTGGCTGTTGCTGCCTCCAGGGAGCCAGGGGCCCTGCTCTGAGCTCCCTAAAGTTCAGCCTCCCCTGGTGGGGCTCGTATAAGGGGAGCCCCCATTCATGCTGACTTCACACTGAGCCTCAGAAAGCTCCTTCTGACTCTGATCCCACCATGGGCTGAGCACACCCATGGGCTTGCCCCCACACTCCCCACAAGTGGCCCAAGCATGCTAAGAGCTCATAGTGAGTGGGACAGGCTGCCCCAACTCCCACGAAGCCTCCCCCACCCCACCGTCATAACAGGTGTCATTGGCCTTGGTACACACACATCCTCAGATACCTCGGGGTCTGTCCTCTAGGGCCCCGGGAACTTCACAGCACACACCCGGCAAAGGTAGGAAAGCACATTGACCAGAGCCTTTAAGAAAAGGCATGCCCCAGTTTGTTTTATTTAAAAAGGGTGACAAGAAACTGTTTCTCCATCTGGGGTTAAAGGAGAGGGAGCCCGCCAGTCCCAACCCAGCCCCACTGGATCTCTTCAAAGCTGCCAGATAGTAGCTCCTGAAAGTGAGCATCAGGAAAATGCTGTGGTCAGCATTATGGAAGTCTCCCTGGAGGAGGTGTCCCCTGCGCTGAGGCTTAATAGCCGTGGCTCTCTCCAGTCTCCTTTGCTTTAAAATGGGAAGGAATCGGAATGTTTGTTTTCCTAGGGCTCTTCAGCCAGCCTGTTAGAGCTTCAGTGGAGGGAGACTTTCCCATTTGATCCACCAGGACCCATCCCTTCCTGGGTCTTTTCAGAGAGAACCCCTCTCCCTGGTTAGAATCCTCCTGGCCAGAAGTGGACTCTGTCATCAATCTGAGAAGTGGTTAAAGGGATGGGCCGCCAACTGACTGTTCCCAAGAACACTGTCTCCATAGACTAGGAGGTGTTCAGAGCCTTGGACTGAGTGCTTTAGGCCAAAGATGCTGTGGAGGCAGAGTTCAGTTTGGAAATGCGAGCTGCTGCCCACTGACGCTCACTTTGCCCCCTTCCCCGTACTTCTTTCAGTGGGCATGGTGAGGAGAACCAGATGCCCACCACAGGGTCCCAGAAGCTCTGCTAGAGATGAAGCATAGTCCCGGACTACAGAGGGCTCATGAATCCCATCACCACCACCACTCCGGGCCCAGACCCCTGCGAGGTCCACTCACTGCCCAGGCAGTTGCCAACATCTGCCAGGACGATTTCACAGAGGACGCTGAGTGCCTCCGAGCCCCGGGCAGGCAGCAGCATTGCTGGCACTATGGGGAGGACTTCCTCTCCCCTCTCCCGTGTTTGCCCATCGCTGCCTCCTTGTCTCTGAGTCATGGGCACTGCCACACGGGTGCTCCTAACACATTAACCGGCTGGACAATGGATGGATGGGGCTTAATCTGAGATCTGGCCGCTTTGATGGAGGGAGGAGGGCTGGGAGGAGGGGTGGAGGGGGCAGGTACCCGCTGCTGGCAGAGAAGCTCCCTCGCTCCCAATGCTCTGCTCGAACTTGTGAACTTGTCACAGGCCCACAGCCAAGTGTCACACCAAAGGCGTCTACACGTGCTGTTCTGTGTGGCGCTGGCTTCTGCAGGGAACTGGGCCGTGCAACTAACACATCACAGCCTCTCAGCTCTGGGAGCAGGATGGACGGGGACGAGTCCCCAGGGCGCAGGGCAGAGGAGGAAAGCACAAAACAGGCGCCCCTGAGCCTTTCCCCAAAAGTGTGACCTGAGGCAGAACAGGCTCCTTGGGACATCCCCAACCACAGCCTTGCCGGATCCCACACGCCCACACACACCTGCCTGGCATACACATTCCCCTGCTGAGAATGGTGTGTCTCTTCCCATCTCAGGGTCAAGGCCAAGGTCCTCCATTGCCCTGGCATGGGCCTGGCCCTCTGTCTCCTTCCCAGGGACTACATTTACAGGGATCAGTGAGAGAGGGACAGGCTTCAAGTGTTTAGCACTTCCCATGCTTACATCAGGTATTTGCTATGGGAGAGCAAAGAGAACGAGGCCCCTCTGAAAATACCCAGAGGCACTCCAGGCTGGACTCCCGCTGCAGGGGATCAGGACAGAATCTCGGCAGCATAGGAAGGGGGGAGCTTTGGTCTGAAAAACCTGAGAGAGGCCTCCCTCCCCTGCCCGCACCTCATGATCGCCGGCCCGGCCCCTGCTCACTGGGGCAGGGGATGTGGCGTCGCGGGTGACCCCGCGCTCCGCTCACCTCCCCCAGGCCTGAAGACCATCGTGGGGGCCCTGATCCAGTCTGTGAAGAAGCTGGCCGATGTGATGGTCCTCACGGTCTTCTGCCTCAGTGTCTTCGCCCTCATCGGCCTGCAGCTCTTCATGGGCAACCTGAGGCACAAGTGCGTTCGCAACTTCACGGTGCTCAATGGCACCAACAGCACCAACGGCTCCGTGGAGGCCGACGGCCTGATCTGGGAATCGCTGGACCTCTACCTCAACGACCCAGGTGCCCACTTGGCTCTGTGGCCCCCTGGCAGGGTTCTGACACCCCCACCAGAACTGGGCATCTCCCACCCAAGGCTGGGCATCTCCCATGCAAGCCTCCTTCCGGGGACATCCAAGCCCTACCCGCCCCCCAGAGACCTGGCTGGGTGTCAGGGATCCCCGCCCCTGCCCTCTGGGGCTCTGGGAGAGAGGACAGGAGAGGAGCAGTCTTAGCACTGAGTTCTCAGGCTGTACGGGGAGATGACCCTTGAAGAGCAGGAGGATGGAGAGGTAGATAGGAGAACAGCAGTTATGATGTTTGCAGGGTCAGGAATGGTGAACAAACCAGCCTGCCTGCAGAGGGGGGGGGGTTTCCCTTGGGAAGGGGTCGGGGAACAGAGCTGGGACAGTTTTTGAGGCTTCAGAGTGGAGACCCCGTCTGCTTGGCATGGGCTTTGTCACTTGAGGTCAGTGATCCTTGTCAGGATGTTAATTCCATCCACGTGCAGCCCAGGACAAGCTCTGTGATGCTACAAAGCCATACGGGCCCCTCAGGTTCTTACACTTGCTCGGTGAGTTACACTTCCATAGTCCAGGCTGATGGACAGCACCCCCCTTGTCTAGAGCCATCAGTCTGGACCAAAGGTTGATGGTAGAGGCTGGTACAAGGCCACATGCTCGTCTACAAGGGCCCCAAGGGCCATTCTGAAGTCAAGGCCTCTAACTTACACCACTTTGGAAAAATGAACTAGATGGAAACTCTGTGAGTGAATCTGCTTGTGATTCAGCTGTAGCCATGTAGCAGCAGTTCCAAAACTTTCATGCATGCAAGAGTCACCTGGAAGGTTCCAGGAAACACAGACTGCTGGGCCCCACCTCCCGAGTTTCTGAGTCGGTATCTCTGGGAACTTGCCTTTCTAATTGATGCTGCTGGTCTTGAAAAACTGCTACCTAAGACTGAGACGCTAGTGGGGCGGCAGGAGGACTGATAGATGGCCCCAGAGTGGAGGCAACGGGATTGGTGTCCCATGTCTTGCCTGGTCCAATCCTAGCCCTGTCTGGACAGACCCCTGCCTCTTAGTTCGTGGCCTCTCATGACCGAGGTTGGCCCCTGAGTGATTGGAGCAGGTGTAGAAGTTCCCTGTGGGGACTTCCTGAGTCCACTGGGGACACTGACAGCTGACTGTCTGAGGAGGAGCAAGCGGAAGGCCAGAGAAGCAGCCAGCATCGCCTCGAACCTAGCCGGACAGGAGGCAGAGGTCAGGGCCGGAGTAAAGAAGCAGATGGAGGACACCCAGCGGCGCCTCTGTACCCCTCCCCACGCCCAGGATGTAAGGTGGAAACCCCAGGAGTCTGGACCCCACATGCCCCTCATGATCAGATGCTTCTCTTCCAGAAAATTACCTACTCAAGAATGGCACCTCTGATGTGTTACTGTGTGGGAACAGCTCCGACGCTGGGTACGTACCACCCACCCCCAGGCCCACCTCACCCAGCCAGGGGACTCTCCTTCCAGTGTTCTCTGTTTATGCCCTTGATGCCAGGGACAGCAAGACCTTTCCCTGGCTCTCTTCTCTGCCAGGTCTCTGGTATATTCCCACCACCCCAACAGGGAGACAGCTGGGAGAGGTAAAGAAAGAGAAGGGGGCTCACTTCTGCAGGGAGGGCAGACAGAATGCTGAAGAGAGGACCCAGGAAGCACTTCAGGGCCCCCCCACCAGTCCAACCCTGGCTCCATTCCCTTCCCAAAGCCCCCCAGGGTGGCACCCTCCCCTTCCAGTCTTTGCTTTCTCCGTCTTGAACTGTCCATCAGGTTAAGAGTACGTATGGCCTCCCGTAGCAGCCTAAACTCTCCTCCAGGGCAAGCAGGGTGTGGCTCCCAGAGATGCCCGGCGCCACATGCATCTTCCGGGGCCCTGTATGCGCCTGCACCTCAGCAGGGTAACTGCTCCGCAGGGCCACACAGGCTCACCGAGGGGAGTGCTCTGCAGGGCAGTAGGCCTGCACGTCTAACTGTGGAGATCCAGAGCCCTTCTTGTTGCCAAAGAGAAAGTCTTTAATTTAGCACATCAGCAAGGTGCAGAGACCCCTTGGTTGCATCCTCCTACTTGCCAAGTTTCCCTTGTCCCCATCCTGTCTCACAGTCCACTCATGGCTCCAGCCCAATGCTCCCTTTTGGGAGAGAGGCTGTCCCCTCCAGACGTGGCCAGGCCCCAGCCTGTCCAGCCCGGAGTCATCCCACAACCCCATGGTCTGGCCTTTGCCCAGGTCTGTCCTATTCGGCTCAGCCTCAGTGCTCCCCCTATGTGTCTGCCCTGTGCCCAGCTCCCCTGGGCTGGGCAGGCAGGGAAGAAACCTGAGCCAGGCCCTGGACATTTCCTCTGGGAGGGGAGAGGCAATGCAGACACCAGCTGGGATGGCATGTCATGTGGACAGAGAGAGCTGGATTTAGGCCTGGCAGCAGACTGACAAAGAGAAAGCCTGTCCCGGGTGGGAGGCACAGCATGAAAAATCAGGAAGGCAGGACCCGCTGTGTGGAACTAGAGTCTCGGGGACAGAGGACCCCTCACAGCGTGGAACAGTCGGTGTGTCTGGCCCAGGACGTGTCCCGAGGGCTACAGGTGCCTGAAGGCAGGCGAGAACCCTGACCATGGCTACACCAGCTTCGACTCCTTTGCCTGGGCCTTCCTCGCACTCTTCCGACTGATGACGCAGGACTGCTGGGAGCGTCTCTACCAGCAGGTACGTGGGTGCGCAAGGCCACGAGGATGGGCTGAGGGCCCAGCATCAGGGCCCAGGCAGCCCCAGCAGCTTTCCCACTGGCCAGAACAGAGTGGGGACAGAGGGCTCTGAGGGGCAGGGGCTCAGCAGGCAAAGAAACCTGCCTTTAGTTGGTGACCAAGGACCCAGCCCTCTATATAAGACACTGTGCTCTGTGAGTGGGACGCCAGTTCACCCTATGTGATGCAACACTTTCTCTGTCAACTGGAGCATTCTGCCTCCCTCCACGAGTAGGGCACCGCCCCATGCATGTAGGTCCCTCTCTGTAGGTTAAGATGCTTCTGTCTATAGGTGGGACATGTTCTACTGCCTCCCCATGCTGTGGCCGTTTGAACCCCTGGCACAGCCAGGCTGGGGAACTTGGAATTTGCACCCACGACCCAGATGGAGCCCCAGTGAAGGTGACCTCTGCCCCCTTGCTCCTCCAGACCCTGAGGTCTGCAGGGAAGATCTACATGATCTTCTTCATGCTGGTCATCTTCCTGGGCTCCTTCTACTTGGTGAACTTGATCCTGGCTGTGGTCGCCATGGCCTACGAGGAACAAAACCAAGCCACCATCGCAGAGACAGAGGAGAAGGAAAAGCGATTCCAGGAAGCCATGGAGCTGCTCAAGAAAGAGCAGGAGGTGAGTGAGCAGTGCAGCCAGGGAGCCTCCAGGCCAAGCCCTCACCTGACCATGGTTGCCTACAAGCGTGATACCTGCTGGGTCATAGTGGTGTCTGGGGGCGTGATGCATGCTGGGTCATAGTGGTGTCTGGGGGCATGATGCATGCTGGGTAAAGCTGATCCTGCTGTGTAACACCAGTGTCTGGAGGTATGATGCATGTTGGGTACAGCTGATGGCTGTAAGTGATGCATGCTGGGTAAAGTTGGTACCTGCTGGAAAAGCAAGTGTCTGGTGGGTATAGATATTTCCTGTGAACGTGGTGTCTGCTGAATAAAAATTTGTTAGCTGCTGAGTGAACACAGAGCCGGTTCATGAGGTGGGTCTAAGTGGTGCCTGCTGAGTAAAGGTGGGTCTTGTGAGGATGGTGCCTGCTGGGGGAAAGCTCTTCCCTATGACCATGGTATCTTCTGGGTGAAGTGGTGCCAGGTGGATAAAGGTGGCGGCTCCTGGCTAAAAGCGGTCACTGTGATCCCAGTGCATGCTGGGTAAAAGAGAGTCTTGTGTCCATAGACATAGTTTATCCTGGTCAGGGGATACCTTCTGTTGGGATAGGAAGATCCAAGGGCCAAGGCTCAGGCTCGGCAAATGAGGACTGGTGATGCTGCCGTGGCTGTCCCCGGAGTCCCACACATGGGTGCCGGCAGCCAACTGCAGAACAAACCTTTTAGAAGCCAGGCCAAGGACATCCACGAACTGCCCTATGCCACCTCCTCCAGCACCCATTTTGGCCAGCCAGACCTTCCAGGAGACCCCTGCCCTCTAGCTCTGTCACTGTGCTCATCAGCAACCCCAGTCACACCTGCCCAACACTCTACTCTTTCATGAGCTGCCCACTTTGGCCACTACTCTCCTCCTCCCTGGATCTGGAGCTTTCTCAAAACACCCTGGGTCTGTCTGTGCACACCTCTCCATAACGCCCTCCTTTTGGGGTGAGTGGGCAGGTGCACTTACTGTTGGGGAAAACCAAGGGGCTGATAGTTGCCTGGCCTACCTTGGCCTGAGTCTGCACCCTGTCTCCATGACCACGACATCCCTTCTTCCACCATTTTCAGGCCCTCGCCATCAGGGGTGTGGACACCGTGTCCCGCAGCTCCTTGGAGATGTCCCCATTGGCCCCAGTAACCACCCACGAGAGAAGGAGCAAGAGAAGAAAACGGATGTCTTCAGGGACGGAGGAGTGTGGGGACGACAAGTTCCCCAAGTCCGACTCGGAGGATGGTCCCCGAGCAGTGGTAACCCCCAGCTGCGGCTCTGCCCCTTTCAGGATGGATCTGGCATCCAAAAGCCATCATGCTAAGCCTGGTGCTGTCAGAGCCCCCACGGTTGCTCCCCAAGGAAAATACTCCTTGAGGCCCCTCCCAGTCCCTCCTGTTTCCCATGGCCACTCTTAGAGTGGAGAAGCCCTGGGCAGAGGGATAGGGTAGGTTTGGGTGTTAGCGTATCCCCAACCTCAGCTAAGTCCCCAACACTGGAGCTGGGGGGCACCCCCATCGTGTGGATTGGTAGGAGCTCACAGACATGCCCAGATGAGCAAGGGACATGGCTGATTGCCGAGGTCCTGCTCGGGGCAGGCCTGTCTATACCATCAGGAGCCTTCTGCCTGCTTCTTTCCCATATGAGCTTCAATCTCAGAGCCCCAGGAGCACAGGCCTCAGGTGAGCAGAGATCCCAGAAAATGCAGGATTGCCTGTAATCCTGCACCCCTCCTCGGAGCACCCCTAGTTCAGCCCACTCAGTTCCTATGTGGCAGACAGAAGCCCTCAGTGCTCGAAGTTGAGCCGGGGCTGATACCACGAGTGACAGGCCGGGGGCATGTGAAATGCTGTCCCAGTCCTGTCCTCTCTCCATGCCTCCAGAATCGTTTCAGCATCACCCATGGCCTCAGCAGGACCTCCATGAAGCCACGCTCCAGCCACGGGAGCATTTTCACCTTCCGCCGACGGGACCTGGGCTCCGAGACAGATTTTGCCGACGATGAAAACAGCACTGCCGGGGACAGCGAGAGCCACCGGACGTCACTGCTGGTGCCTTGGCCCCTGCGGCGGCCTAGTACCCAGGGGCAGCCCAGTCCTGGAACCTCAACTCCCGGCCTCGCAGTCAACGGCAAAAGGAACAGCACTGTAGACTGTAACGGGGTGGTCTCCTTGCTGGGGGCGGGCGACCCCGAGGCCGCCTCCCCAGGGAGCCACCTCCTCCACCCTATGAAGCTGGAGCGCCCCCCGGACACGGTGAGCCCGCCCTACCACGCAGCACCAGGCACATCCCATCTCCCAGGCTGCTCACCACAGCCACGTCTAAAACTACATGCCAAGTATTTACTGAGCACCTACTGTGTGCTGGGCTCAGGGATAAATAAGCCTACCAAAAAAAATCTCTCCTTCCTAGACTTTCCAGACAGGCACAAATCAAGAAAGAAAAAGAAGAAGAAAATATATAAATATATATATATAAAAAAATATATATATATATATGCATATCAGGGCTTCCCTGATGGCTCAGTGGTAAAGAATCCGCCTGCCAAAGCAGGAAACCTGGGTTTGCTCCCTGGGTCGGGAAGATCCCCTGGAGGAGGAAATGGCAACCCACTCCAGTACTCTTGCCTGGACAGTCCCAGGGACAGAGGAGCCTGGTGGGCTACAGTCCGTGGGGCCGCGAAGGAGTCGGACACTACTTAGCGACTAAACAACAAATGAATGAGTATACGCATATAATGGTGATAAACAGGGATGAGAGGTAAACATTTAGCAACTAGCACGCACCGAGACACGCAGGGGCACAGGACCGGTGCTCTGGAGGCGCTGTGTGCCCGGCGTGGGCCCCAGGAGGGCTGTGGATCCTGGACAATCTGGAGAAGGGCCAGAGCGGCAAGGGGACATTTCCGAGGTTCTGGGCAACAAGAACCTCATCAAGTTTGAAGCGTTTCAGCACTTTACAAACCAGTAAATGTCGGGGGATACCAGCCCAAACTCTAAGTATTCTGGAAGAACAAAAGTAGGAAAGAGAGAAAGGGAAACCTCCTTACTGCAGGGTATTAACAACTTGAAGGAGGCAAGTAGAGGGGGTGTTATGGCAGACAGGTTAGCACTCAGATTCTAGAGACAAACTGGATTTGAATCTCGCCTCATCGCTTAGCAGCTGGATGGCTGTGAGCAAGTCCTTTTCTTTCTCCGCGCCTCAGATCTCTTGTCTGTAAAATGGATTTAAAACAGCCACCTCAGGGACTTCCCTGCTGGTCCAGTGGTTAAGACTGCAGGCTTCCATTGCAGGGGGAATGAGTTTGATTCCTGCCGGGGGACTAAGGGCCTCACACGGCACGGTCTGGCCAAAAATAAGTAAAATACCCACCTCAGGGTCGACGTCAGGATGAAGGGCTAATACACATAAAGTGCTCAGGACATGCACACATAGTTGATGTGGTGATAACGACGTAGTAACGGGCTGCCTTTGCATCATCTGGGGGAAACATGTTCTAGGCCCGGAGAACAGCAAGTGCCAAGGCCCTGAGGCAGAAGCATGCTTCCCATATGGGAGGACACGCCATGAGGGCAGGGTGCTGGAAACCAGGGAGTGAAGGGGAGAGGTGCTGGAGCAACTGTCAGAAAGGTGACGGGGACGGAGCTGCCAGATAGTGAGAGGCTGGTCAGGGCTTGGATCACTCAATCAGCCGATCCCATGACAGGCTGGTGACCGCCCAGCCAGTCATCGAGTGCCCTTGCTGACCGCTGCCCCCCAACAAAGGCCTCGGAGCAGCCCACCCAGGAAGAGGGCAAACGTGCGGCTCAGACCCTGAGGCCGGCAGGAGGTGGAGAAGGGCAGACTTTCTGAGGAAGCGAACAAGACAGGGAAACCTGAGCAGGAAGGGGGAGGCAGGCTGAAGAGAGAGACTCTTGCTCCAGCTCAGATAGGTGCTGCAGCTGTGGGACTTTGCGGGGGTTAAATTGCTGACCGCTGCCCCCCAACAAAGGCCTCGGAGCAGCCCACCCAGGAAGAGGGCAAACGTGCGGCTCAGACCCTGAGGCCGGCAGGAGGTGGAGAAGGGCAGACTTTCTGAGGAAGCGAACAAGACAGGGAAACCTGAGCAGGAAGGGGGAGGCAGGCTGAAGAGAGAGACTCTTGCTCCAGCTCAGATAGGTGCTGCAGCTGTGGGACTTTGCGGGGGTTAACGAATTGCTCTGTGCGTCCGTGTCCCCACCTACTGGTGGTGGTGGCTTAGCTGCTAAGTCGTGTCCGACTCTTGCGACCCCATGGACTGTAGCCCGCCAGGCTCCTCTGTCCATGGCATTTTGCAGGCAAGAATACTGAAGTGGGTTGCCATTTCCTTCTCCAGGGAATCTTCCCAACCCGGGAATCAAACCGGGCTCTCCTGCATTACAGGCAGATTCTTTACTGACTGAGCTACAAGGGAAGCCCCGTCGCCTGTTAAGTAGAAACAGAATTAATATCCACATCAGCAGGTTGTGGTGAGCCAAGCATGTACCATCCAATGAAGAGATAAAAATTTCGCCAGCACCTCAGGTGCTCCCCCAGCATCCCTTTTCCCAGTTTCCTCCCACCTCCCCACCCAAAGTTAACCATTATCCCAACATCTAACACCAGAATTTCATTTGGCCTGTTTTTTGTATGTTATATAAATGGAATCATAGAGCATTAAAAAAAAAAATGGCAAGGACTGAAAGAGTTAAAACCTGTCTGGTGCTTAGACCAGTACTTGCCTTATGTTCAAGGAATCATTATTATTAGCTATGATTGTTATTAGAGAGCAAGAAGGAGTGGGGACTCCAGGAGCACCCCCAGAGCGCGTGGGGCCCTCACACTGCTCTGGAGTGGGGAGTCAAGGAGAGGGTCCTGGGAACACACTGGGGGAGACTGTAGCTTCTGGGTGGGTCTGAGGAGGCCCCTGGCCGTCACCTGGAGGGTGGGGTGTCCGACTTCCCAGGAACACAGATTTCCAGGGCCGCAGGTCCAGCCCTGGAGCCTCAGCCTTGTGGAATCAGGTCAGCAGCTGGAGCACTGATAGAATTTCCTAATCTCATTAGGGAGAAAATCATCTCATTGTACTGCACATGTCGGGAGGAATCCAAGTTCAAACACTTCATTACCAGGAACTCTGACTTCACCCATTCTCACTTCTGTGGGGCCCATTTGTAACCTTAAAGGGATTAGCAGGCCAAGGGGGTTATTTGAAAAGTTAAAGAGATTAGCGCGCTGTAGTCCCCTGGGGAGGCCTTCCCTGTGTCTGCGGGGCCCCTGGTGACGCTCCGGCCCAGTTCTAGTCTGAAAAAAGGCACAGTGTCGGGCGCATAGTGGGTGCTTCATCAACAGGGAAAGAGCTGACCCGACCGAGAGCTGGCTTTAACTGGGAGCAGAGGGTGAAGGTTTGCTTTGCTTGATATCTGAGTATGTGCCTGGCCCCAAAGGCAGAGGGGGTGTTAGAGGCACCTTGAACAGATTCTTCTCCCTCCTCCCTCCCGCGCCCCCACAGTCATCTTAAGGACAGAGCTAGAATTTAACCGAGGCCCCTGGCCACCACATGTTTATCCATCCATCCATCCAACATCTACCGAGGACCAGCCCTCTGTGTTGAGTGCCAGCCAGTGTTTAAGGCACCAAGGACATGAAGAGAACAGACAAGAGCTCTGACCTCGTGGAGTTGGCATCATAGTCAAGAAGACAGTAAACTGATCAATATTTCTAGGGACCAGTAAGAGTCATGTGACAGAAAGTTGCTAGGGGGAGGGCTGGAAACGGGGAGCTATTGGTTAGAATACACAGGGAAGTCCTCCCCGTGAAAGTAACATTAAAATTGACTGGTAGAAGATTTTAGGGAGCCAGCCACACATATGTTGAAGAATAGTGTTTTAGGCAGAGGGAACAGAAAGCGTAAAGGTGTTGAAGGAAATAAGCTTGACATGTTTAAGGGATAAGAGGGCTGGGCAGGGCTGGGTGTAGTGGAAACAGAAAGGAATATAGAGTGAGTTGGAGCAGTTAGGGTCTAGACTGTGCAGGGCCTTGTAAGCTACGGAGAAGTTTGGATTTGCCATGAATAAGATGGGGGAGCGTTGTTATTCAAAGGATTATCATGAACTGATTTACTTTTTAAGGGTATCTTTTTCAGCTGTGTAGAGAATAGAGGAGAGAGGAGGCCAGTTAGGAGGCTGTTGTAGTATTTTGGAGAAAGAGTTGATGAGAGTGTCACGCGAGTGTATGTTCCTCGGTTCTTTATCTCATCACAACAAAGATTTGGAGCAACGGGCATTAGAGCCCTCGGCGCGTCACAGCTCTCGGGTCTTGGACAAACCGTGTTATAGCTCTTAGGCCAATCAGTGTTGCAGCTCTGTTTTATTTAGAAGATAGCAGGAGAATCCATCCTCGAGGCGTGGGGGCATGCCAACCCAAAGACTTGAAGGGAAGAGAGTGGAGGAGCGCGCGGGAGAGGGGGAGAGAGAGAGAGAGAGTGCACGCACGCGGGAGAGGGGGAGAGGGAGAGAGCGCACGCACGCGGGAGAGGGGAAGAGAGAGAGAGCGCACGCACGCGGGAGAGGGGGAGAGGGAGAGAGCGCACGCACGCGGGAGAGGGGAAGAGAGAGAGAGCGAGGCTCTGGGTCCTCCTTTTATATGTTTTCCTCCGCCTGGGCCTGCCCCATGCAAACTGGGCCCAGCCAGGAGTGCCGTTTGTTCCGCCTGAAGTCTTCACTCTGGTCCTCGGACCTTCTTTTGTTCCATTTTCACGGGCTTTTCCCGTCCTTGTCTTTTAGCCACCGCCATCTTGGACTCCTTTTCCCTGTTCTACCTGCCTAACATTCCCCCCTCAAGAGATGAGGGGCCCAGATCTTTGGGAATAGGGGCGTCGAGGTCTTTCTGGCTGCTTCCTGCTGAACTGGGGCGGCGCGGGGTGTTGGGCCTCCCCCTCTTACTGGTCTCAGGCCTCAGAGTCCTTAGAGCGGTATCCATCTAAGGGTGTGATATATCCGTGGTCGGCTGGAGTTTTCTGTCTTTGTTGAACTGGCACTGCATGCTGTAGCTTGTTGACCTGGGCAGAGACAAAACAGGTCAGACAATTGACAGCACATGGAACAATCATAAGCATCATCAATGTGGCCTAACAGGGACTGGTAGGGGCATTAGTCAATTTTAAATTCACATCGTCAGGACGGCTCAAGTCCCTCCTTGTTCAGGGATCAGAAGATCTATCTCCTGTCTGTTTTGGAGTACAATCTCTGTCAAGCTGTGTTGGCTCTTTAGAGCTATCCTGAGAAATCTTATCCCCAGAAACCAGATTTTGGGGGTGTTCATTAGAATGGCACTCATTGGTAGTCCTGAATAGGCATCTGAGATCTCCCAGGGGCTCACAGGTGTACTGAGTGTCCTCTTCTGTCTTCTTCCATGGCTCGACTCATGAGTAGTGAATCCAGGAGTCATGTCCTGGTACCTTGACTGCTGTGGGGGTAGAAAGTATTACAGGGTAGGAGCCCTTCCATGTGGGCTGGAGTTGAGCTTTTGGGGACCCATCTTTCCAGACTTTAATTAGGACTTGAGTCCCTGGAGCATATAGTGGTGACTCCTTAGAATCTTGTGGGTCCTGGTTTATACCCCACAAGTGCATATCCTGTTGGAATTGCCCAATGGCCATGGTATAAGACTGGAGGGTCTGAAACTCTGGATCTAGGAAGAGGTCATTGACATAAACAAAAGGTCTCCCGTATAGCATCTCATAAGGACTAAGACCAAGCTGTCCTTTAGGGGCAATGCGGGTGCAGAGGAGAGCTATTGGTAAAGCCTCCTTCCATCCCAGGGAGGTCTCCTGGGTTATCTGTTTTATCGCTGATTTTAAGAATTGATTGGCTCTTTCTACTTCTCCCAAAGATTGAGGCCTCCAGGCACAATGGAGATAATAAGTAATGCCCAATGCTTTTGAGACCCCTTGGGTGACCTTGGAAGTAAATGATGTCCCATTGTCACTTTGTAATGACCTGGGCAGACCAAATCTTGGAATGATTTCATGAAGCAGTTTTTTTACCACCTCCTCAGCCTTCTCAGTCTGGGTGGGAAAGCCTTTAATCCATCCTGTAAATATATCTATCATGACTAATAGGTATTTATACCCTCGAGAAACTGGCATCTGGGTGAAGTCCATCTGCCAGTCCTCTCCTGGGTAGGCTCCACGTCGTTGGATGGGCTGGGCCAGCTGGGGTCTTCGAGCTCCCTGGGGGTTGTTTAATTGGCAACTGGGACAAGAGGACCTTTCTAGTAATCTTTGGAGGGCCTTTTCTCTTAAATGAATAGTGGCATGTAAGGAGTTAACCAACTTCCATTGGAGGTTCCCAGGCAGAAAAAGGAGTCCCTCCTTTTGGAGCCACCCCATATGATCTTCTTGAAAGCCCTCGCTCTTAGCTTTAAGAGTCTCACCTTCAGTATATGAAGGAGTTTCTGGAAAATTAGTCTGTGGAACTAGGGTGGCAGCCCCATTAGGTCATGGTTCTGTGATGCTGCTCTCCTAGCTGCCTGATCAGCTGCTTGTTTCCCTCATGCCACTTCTGTGCTCCCTTTTTGGTGTCCTTTACAGGGGGATACTGAAACCTCGGTGGGCAGATGGACTGCCTCCAGGAGTCTAAGAATGTGATCACAATATTTGATTTGGGACCCTCGGGTGGTCAAGTGGCCCCTTTCTTTCCAAATAGCAGCATGTGCACGTAGCACCAGAAAGGCATACTTGGAGTCAGTGTAAATGGCTATTCTTTTTCCTTTTCCCAGCTCTAAAGCTTGAGTCAGGGCTATGAGCTCAGCTAATTGGGCTGAAGTACCTGGTGGCTGAGGCTTAGCCTCTATGGTCTCAAAATTGGAGACTACTGCAATAGCATGCACTAGAACAGTATATTAGTCCAGTTATTTCCATAATACTGCTGTGTAACAAACTACCCCCAAAGTCAATGGCTAACAAGTGAGAAATCACACTCACTTCTCTGCAGGTTGACCATGGTTTGCCTGGTCTAGGTCGACCTTGGCCAGGCAGCTGTGCCTCAGACTGCACATGGCCTGGCTCCATAGTATAGGTTAGGCTCAGGGATGCTCCCCTTGTGTTTGTCCTGAGCTGGAAGGGTGGCAGCTACTCGGGGAAGCTCTTTTCCTGGCGGATTACTGGAACACAAGAGCAAGGTGAATGGCACAAGGACAGTTAAAGCTTCTGTTCACAGCATGTCCACTGACATTCCCTTGGCCAAAAGCAAGTGTATCACCAACAGGACAGGGGATTTTGCTTCAGTCACAGTGGGAGAGGAAAGAGTAAAGTTTGCTGAATGAAAACCCAGACCATCACAGATGATAGAGGAGAGAAGTTGGGGAATTTTAAGACATGTTTGTGAGTTAAGCTGGCCTGATTTGTGGATGCCCTGGACCCAGGGTACTACCGTTCCACCAGCTATGTCAACCCTCTCAGGTGCCTCTGCTTGAAGACTTTCATGACTGGGAATCACTACCTCCCTAGGCAACACTTTAGGGCAATTCCACAGATCACAAAAGCTGACCTTAACTTGAGCCCAGATCAGTTTATTACCCGACCCCAGGCCCTGACCTTCCCACCCTGCGTTGCCTAGGCCCATCTTCCCTCTGACCCACAGAGATTATAGTGTCTCACTCTTGCACGCTGAAGAGCCCAGTGCCTTCATCAGCCCCACCCTGGGCTCACAGACTGGCCATGCCGACATGAAGCCTCTGTGGGCCCCGCTTGGTTCTGTGGGAGGCTCCGAGTGAGCCCAGGGAATGTATATTTTGCCCGTCTTTTCATCAGGACTCACGCCATCTCCATTCACAGGCCTGGTTCTTTTACTTACAGAATTGGTGCAAGCTTGTTGAAAACAAATCTAACAGTGCAAAAGTCCCTGCCCTGCCCACACAGTCCCACTCCCGAATATAGCCACTCGGACGATTTAGCGTGTTATCTTCCAGATCTTTTTCCTGTTTTCTCATCACTCTGTCCTGGAAGTGCTCCCATGGGAACACACGTGCAACAGCCTTGCCCTCCTTACTGTCTGTGTCCGAGTCCGGAGTTGGATTGTATCCGTAACTGATTTTAATATTCTTCCTATTGATCAGTTGTTTTGTTTTTATGGTGTTAGGGACAATGCTGCAGTGAGCGGCACTGCACGCATATTTTTGGTTGCACGTGTATAATTATTTATGAAGTTCGATTATTAGGCAAGGAACTCAGAGCCAACTGAAAATTTTCTTAGTAGATATAGCTAAGTTATCTCCACAAAAGCTCCGACCGGCTATGTCAAAGCATCGTGCTTTACTCTTCCATTAACGTCACCTTAGAACATGGTACATTTTNAGCTGGGGTCTTCGAGCTCCCTGGGGGTTGTTTAATTGGCAACTGGGACAAGAGGACCTTTCTAGTAATCTTTGGAGGGCCTTTTCTCTTAAATGAATAGTGGCATGTAAGGAGTTAACCAACTTCCATTGGAGGTTCCCAGGCAGAAAAAGGAGTCCCTCCTTTTGGAGCCACCCCATATGATCTTCTTGAAAGCCCTCGCTCTTAGCTTTAAGAGTCTCACCTTCAGTATATGAAGGAGTTTCTGGAAAATTAGTCTGTGGAACTAGGGTGGCAGCCCCATTAGGTCATGGTTCTGTGATGCTGCTCTCCTAGCTGCCTGATCAGCTGCTTGTTTCCCTCATGCCACTTCTGTGCTCCCTTTTTGGTGTCCTTTACAGGGGGATACTGAAACCTCGGTGGGCAGATGGACTGCCTCCAGGAGTCTAAGAATGTGATCACAATATTTGATTTGGGACCCTCGGGTGGTCAAGTGGCCCCTTTCTTTCCAAATAGCAGCATGTGCACGTAGCACCAGAAAGGCATACTTGGAGTCAGTGTAAATGGCTATTCTTTTTCCTTTTCCCAGCTCTAAAGCTTGAGTCAGGGCTATGAGCTCAGCTAATTGGGCTGAAGTACCTGGTGGCTGAGGCTTAGCCTCTATGGTCTCAAAATTGGAGACTACTGCAATAGCATGCACTAGAACAGTATATTAGTCCAGTTATTTCCATAATACTGCTGTGTAACAAACTACCCCCAAAGTCAATGGCTAACAAGTGAGAAATCACACTCACTTCTCTGCAGGTTGACCATGGTTTGCCTGGTCTAGGTCGACCTTGGCCAGGCAGCTGTGCCTCAGACTGCACATGGCCTGGCTCCATAGTATAGGTTAGGCTCAGGGATGCTCCCCTTGTGTTTGTCCTGAGCTGGAAGGGTGGCAGCTACTCGGGGAAGCTCTTTTCCTGGCGGATTACTGGAACACAAGAGCAAGGTGAATGGCACAAGGACAGTTAAAGCTTCTGTTCACAGCATGTCCACTGACATTCCCTTGGCCAAAAGCAAGTGTATCACCAACAGGACAGGGGATTTTGCTTCAGTCACAGTGGGAGAGGAAAGAGTAAAGTTTGCTGAATGAAAACCCAGACCATCACAGATGATAGAGGAGAGAAGTTGGGGAATTTTAAGACATGTTTGTGAGTTAAGCTGGCCTGATTTGTGGATGCCCTGGACCCAGGGTACTACCGTTCCACCAGTTATGTCAACCCTCTCAGGTGCCTCTGCTTGAAGACTTCCATGACTGGGAATCACTACCTCCCTAGGCAACACTTTAGGGCAATTCCACAGATCACAAAAGCTGACCTTAACTTGAGCCCAGATCAGTTTATTACCCGACCCCAGGCCCTGGCCTTCCCACCCTGCGTTGCCTAGGCCCATCTTCCCTCTGACCCACAGAGATTATAGTGTCTCACTCTTGCACGCTGAAGAGCCCAGTGCCTTCATCAGCCCCACCCTGGGCTCACAGACTGGCCATGCCGACATGAAGCCTCTGTGGGCCCCGCTTGGTTCTGTGGGAGGCTCCGAGTGAGCCCAGGGAATGTATATTTTGCCCGTCTTTTCATCAGGACTCACGCCATCTCCATTCACAGGCCTGGTTCTTTTACTTACAGAATTGGTGCAAGCTTGTTGAAAACAAATCTAACAGTGCAAAAGTCCCTGCCCTGCCCACACAGTCCCACTCCCGAATATAGCCACTCGGACGATTTAGCGTGTTATCTTCCAGATCTTTTTCCTGTTTTCTCATCACTCTGTCCTGGAAGTGCTCCCATGGGAACACACGTGCAACAGCCTTGCCCTCCTTACTGTCTGTGTCCGAGTCCGGAGTTGGATTGTATCCGTAACTGATTTTAATATTCTTCCTATTGATCAGTTGTTTTGTTTTTATGGTGTTAGGGACAATGCTGCAGTGAGCGGCACTGCACGCATATTTTTGGTTGCACGTGTATAATTATTTATGAAGTTCGATTATTAGGCAAGGAACTCAGAGCCAACTGAAAATTTTCTTAGTAGATATAGCTAAGTTATCTCCACAAAAGCTCCGACCGGCTATGTCAAAGCATCGTGCTTTACTCTTCCATTAACGTCACCTTAGAACATGGTACATTTTTTTTTTTTTTCAGCTTCTGTATGCTCATGACTCTAGGGAGCTTGGGATCATTTAAGACTCCCAGATCGTTTGCATATGTACTAATGTATATGACAGCATCTGGTTAAAGAACTCAGTACATGTCGTTTCCCACCCAGGAATCACCACTAATGAGAGATGGTGCAGGAAAAGAAAACAAAGGAGATAATGCTTGGCGAGAGGGGAAGTGTTAACTGGGAGGGAGCTGGGAGCAGAGAAGCCCAGTGCCCAGGGTCACATCAAGACCCTATGGTGGCCCCTGGGACCTCCCCAGCCTGAGTCTGGGGCAACTGCCCCAGGTCCAGGTGGACCCCCATCCATCCCCAGGCTGATGCAGATCTCCCGGTTACACCCAGACCACACCATCGGAGGAGCCAGGCAGGCCCCAGACGCTGACGCCCCAGGCTCCGTGTGTGGACGGCTTCGAGGAGCCAGGAGAGCGGCAGCGAGCCCTCAGCGCAGTGAGCGTCCTCACCAGTGCCCTGGAAGGTCAGCACCCCAGCGTCATCCAAACACCCCCGCCCCCAACCCCGCTTCTGGTCTGAGCCATGATCCGGACCGGAGCCAGGCTCGCCCGAGCTGCTGAGCCTGCCTTGGACGTCCCCACAGCTGTCCCAGACTTTTCAGTCTGTCGCCTGTCCTGAGTGTCTTTCCATCTGTGCCAGCTTGTTTTGTCCTGGGCATCCTCAGGTGTTTTCTTCCCAACGTCCTTGCAGCCGCCCTGCCCCATCCCAGGTGATCACTGGTCTCATCCTGTCCTCTGCCGAGTATCCCCAGGTCTGCTGGGGCCGTCCCACCCCGAGCAGGCCTGTTCTAGCCTATTCCCCATCATTCCCCATCTATCCCAGGCTAGTCCAAGCATCCCACGTCTGTCTCAGCTAGTCCCACTTTAGGCAACCGCACATCTCGTTCATCCTGAGCTTGGTACCAGCCCCCTGATTTGTTTCCTCCTGTCCCAGGCACCACCCCCACCCCCACATCTCTCCTGACATGTCCCAGATATCCACATCTGTTCCTGCCTCTTGGGTCCTGAGTGCCCTTATATCTGCACTTGCCCATCTCAGATGTTGTCTCTGCCTGTCCTCCCCCGGGGGGCCCCACATCTGTGTGGGAGTGTTGTCTCCAGAGAGCTCACACCTGTCCTAATCTGTCTTGTCCCCATTTCCCCCATACCCATGCTGGCCTTCTGTCCCTGTGGCCCTCTTTCCCCACATTCCAAGAGTAAGAAGTCAGGACGCAGGCCCCTCTTCCCCCTAGCCTTCCCTGGCCCGCTTTCTGTCCCCCTGCCATGTAGCAGCCCTGTCGTCTGCTGGGTGCGTCATACAGCTCTTCTGGAAAGTTACGTGACGCAGTCAACAGAGACAGGCCAGCCCACTGGCTCCCCCGCCCCTGCCCCCAGAGCTGGAGGAGTCTCAGCGCAGGTGTCCGCCGTGCTGGACCCGCCTCGCCCAGCGCTACCTGATCTGGGAGTGCTGCCCACTGTGGATGTCCGTTAAGCAGACAGTGAAGTCAATGGTCATGGACCCGTTTGCTGACCTCACCATCACCATGTGCATCGTGCTTAACACGCTCTTCATGGCACTGGAGCACTACAACATGACAGCCGAATTTGAGGAGATGCTGCAGGTCGGAAACCTGGTAAGTACCGCTGGCAGCTAACTCTCAAATGGGCACCGTGGTGTGAAGGGCCTTTGGCCAGCTGGCACAGCCTTCGTGGGTGGGGGAGGAGGGGCTCAGAGCACAAAAGGGTCTTCTGAAGATAGGCCTGTTTATGGAAGACGTTCTGGTAGGAGCCTCAGGATCAGCTTTCAAGGAGCTGGGAGAGAGAGGTTAGGGATAAAGATGCCTAAAGGCTAGAAAACAAAAGTGAGTTGAGGGGAGCCTGAAACGTGTTGGGGACATGGGCATGGCAGTAATGGAGGAGGAGAATATGCCAAACAGAGACAGTTCACTTAGGGAAAGGATGGATGGATGGTAGGATGGAAAGAAAGGAGGACGGGAAGGATAGGGATGGATGGATAGTGACTGGGTGAATGGAGTGAGTGACTAAATCAGGCAGAGACAGGTTTGAATTCTGACTCAGTCTTACTATATGACCTCGAGCAAATTACTTAGTCTCAGTAATTGGTACAGTAAGTATTTGCTGAATGTAATAAACGTAAAATTAGTATGACAATATCAAACTCAGGAAGCTAATGAGGGTTGAATAAGATAATGTGTGTAATGTGCTTGGCTCAGAGTTTGATAAACAATAAGCACTCAAAATAAATGATAGCTGTGGTTATTACCTTTGTTGTTGTTATTGAAGAGACTATCCCTGGAAGTCAGAATGTGTCAGTTCTTATTCTGATGTTTTTTTTCTTGACACCAAATCAAGTCCTAGCTCTTCACCCTAAACATGGAAAACTGAGGCCAGAGAGGTGACATGCTGGTGGCAGGGCTGGGCATGTGGCTATTGTCTCCGGACCCTAGGGGACAGGGTCCTACTGGCTCTGTCCAGGTAAAAGCAGGGTTGGCCCTTCTGCAGCAGATCCCAGGGCAGGGCTGCAGAGAGCCCACTGGCTTCTGGAAGGAGCTCCTGGGGTCGTTGCTGAGGTTGAGTGGGCAGAGGGCTCATTCAGTCCGAGCCCTCTCCTCTTGCAGACCCAGCCCAGTCTGTCTCGGTCCCAGCTCCACAGTGGCCCCCACGGGCGGGCAGGTCCCCTACACTGTGGAGTGTGAGGACCATTTTCCCTTATTACTTTCCATGTCCAGAGCTCTAGGTAATTCTCTACAGGGTCTGTTCACATTTTTTCACAAATGTGAGTCTGTTTTGCTGTGGTTCTACTTTTCTTTCCTTCTTCTGTATACAAACAGAAGGAAAAGCTAGCTCTCTGTCGGTAGGAGTCTCGCTGCACTATTGTGCCTGCCTTGTGTTGGGTGGCCTCCAAGTGGTGGTGATGTACGGTTTCAGCAGAATGCAGTTTTAAAGGAATGTGACCACTGGGCTGGACCCAGTCAAGGTGATGAAGAGCACAGGTGGCTTCTCTGGGCCACTAAGTTGTGACTGAACTGTGATTGTGTTAAACTTGTGGTTAGATTATTAGTAATAGGTCATGTCATTGGATTACAGCTATTTTTTCCTGTTTGGATAGCTTTATTGTTAGTATGTAAGATTTTAATTGTCTTGCAGTTAATATATTCCAGATGGTTTAAATAGTCAATGTAAGGAAACAAAACCACAAAAATAAGCATGGGTAAATAATCTTGGTGTGAAAAAAGCCTTTCTAAGCATGTCACTAAAGACAAATTCCATAAAAGGGAGAAGATTGATAGATTTAACTAGCCCATTATATAAACAGAGGTAAAAGGCAAATGCTGCTAAGTCACTTCAGTCGTGTCCGACTCTGTGCAACCCATAGACGGCAGCCCACCAGGCTCCCCCGTCCCTGGGATTCTCCAGGCAAGAATACTGGAGTGGGTTGCCATTTCCTTCTCCAATGCATGAAAGTGAAAAGTGAAAGTGAAGTCGCTCAGTCGTTTCTGACTCTTAGCGACCCCATGGATTGCAGCCCACCAGGCTCCTCCGTCCATGGGATTTTCCAGGCAAGAGTACTGGAGTGGGGTGCCATTGCCTTCTCCGAAAGGCAAATGATCCATCTGTTTTTAGCAATACTGTGGACAAGAAAACCTGAGATGTCTCCAACTACAAAACAATTAAAAATATAGCAAATATTCTTTGACACGCATAGCAAAGTTCACGAGAAGGAAACAAAAATCCCCAAGTTCCAAAAACAAAGAGGGACTTAAAAACCGTAGCAGTAAACGTGGGAAATCATTCTGTAGTTGCTTTAGGGGGTGGGACAGGTGCTGATCAAGTAATTTTGGGGGCTTGGATTTCAGTGATCATGCAGAGACAAGACTTGTGTTTGGGACAGTGCAAGTAGGGTTTGGAACCGGGTGGCCCGTAAGAATATGACCCTACATTCAATACAGTGGTGAACTAAAACAAATTCACACGCTGGCCTTGGGAAACGATAAAGAAGGAAGGTTGTCGGTCTCAGTCAGAGCTGGAGAGAGGGGCTGAAGAAAAGTAACCCTTGGAAGCTTGTGACTATGAATTTGGCTTTATACAGATATGGAGTTCGAATTTATACCTGACTGTTCCTGGAACCTGTTTAAAAAATTAACACACAAAGAGATTCTAATAAGCATAGTTAACACTTGTTGAACACCTAATTTTTTATTACAACCAGTAAGGGAAATGCTATTATTATTACCCCTATTTTACTGATGGGTCTTCCCAAGTGGCTCAGTGGTAAAGAACCCAGTGAACTCAATGGTGCAGGAGACCCAGGTTCAATCCCTGGGTCGGGAAGATCCCCTGGAGAAGAAAATGGCAACCACTCCAGTATTCTTGCCTGGAGAATCCCATGGACAGAGGGGCCTGGCAGGATATAGTCCATGGGGTTGCAAAGAATCGGACACGACTCAGTGATTAAAGAAAAGCAACATTTTACTGATAAGGTAACAGAGGCAGAGTGGTCACACAACCAGGAAGTGAAAGACCCAAGATTAAAGTCCAAGCTTTTTGTTTCTAGAGTCCATGCTCTTTGCTAGTAGCTTACACAGCTGTGACGCAGCTCAAGCTTTGTTTCCGTCTCCCTGCTTCCAGTCCAAGCTATACTGGCGTCCTTATCAGTGTAGTAAGAGAAGAAAAAGAAGAAGGAAGGAAAACAGATCCAATGTGATTTTCTAGATTATGTTGTTGTCTAGAGAAATAATCCAAGAAAATCTACAGAAAGAATATTAGAACTAGTAAGAGAGTTCAGCAATACTGGTAGGTACAGGCTCAATATATTAAAATTAATTCTGCTCCAAGCCACCATGAGTGATCATTTGGAGAGAGGAGTTTATAAGTTAACACGATAGCAATAAAAACTGAGGAATATAGGAATAAACATAGCAGAAGATTATAAATTTAATATGAAAAATTATAAAACCATTGAAAAACAGTTGTGCAGCAATATGCCATTTTCATGGATGAAAGTCTGAATATTGCAGAAATATCAGTTCTGATCAAATTACACCTAGATGCTTGGTGTAATTCTGATAAAAGTCCTAACACACTTTTTACCCATGGGATTTGACAAGGCAATCCTATAATTCATATGGAAAAGTAAAGTCTGTCAAGACAAATTAAGGAATTAGGTGAGGAGCTTACCCTGCGTGTGTGTATGCTAAGTTGCTTCAGTCGTGTCCAACCCTTCTGTGACCCTATGGACTGTAGCCTGCCAGGCTCCTCTGTCCATGTGGATTCTCCAGGCAAGAATACTGGAGTGGGTTGCCGTGCCCTTCAGGGGATCTTCCCGACCCAGGTATCGAACCCGCATCTCCCGCATTGCAGGCAGATTCTTTATCACTGAGCTCCTGGGGAAGCCGGAGCTTACCCTCCCGTGTATAAAATTTGTTGTGGTATTTTCATGCGGTGAAACACTGTGCCCAGCTAGAAGGAATGCATATATATCTTTCAATGTGGATAAATCTCATAAACGTGATGTGAAGAATAAAAGGAACTGGCAAAAAAGGAACACATATGGCCTGGCCCCTTTATAAAAACCTTAAAACCAGGCAGAAATACTATATGTCAAAACTGTAGGAACATGCATGATAGCGATTACCTTGCAGTCAATGTAGTTCTGCGGAGTGGGTTGCCATTTCCTTCTCCAGGGGATCTTCCCGACCCAGGGACTGAGCCCGAGTCTCCCGCATTGCAGGCAGATGCGCTACCATCTGAGCCACCAGGGAAGCCCAAATAGGTACCTGCAAGACTCAGTTAGGTATTTGGCTATGTTCCTCTAGAAGTGAGGTGAAGTCACTCAGTCGTGTCTGACTGTCTGTGACCCCATGGACTGTAGCCTACCCGGCTCCTTAGCTTTACCGTCTGAAGTCTCCCGCATTGCAGGCAGATGCGCTACCATCTGAGCCACCAGGGAAGCCCAAATAGGTACCTGCAAGACTCAGTTAGGTATTTGGCTATGTTCCTCTAGAAGTGAGGTGAAGTCACTCAGTCGTGTCTGACTGTCTGTGACCCCATGGACTGTAGCCTACCCGGCTCCTTAGCTTTACCGTCTGACCCACCAGGGAAGCCCTTCCCGTGACTAAGGGTGCAGCAGAGAGAGCTTCCTTGGACACGCCTCCTTGCACAGACATGTGAGACTTTCTTAAGAATATACATATCTGACATTGTTACAGCTTAGGGTGTGCATAGCTGAGACTTACCAGATACTGCACAACTGTTCCCTGAAAGGGTTGTACCAAATCCACGCTCTTACAGAGTGTGAGTTCCCACTGTTTCATATCGTTGCCAACACACAGAAGCTTATTTTTGATTCTCTTATGGGTGAGAAATAGTAACTCAATGTTGATTTAATTTGCATTCTTCCGTGTTTTGTTTATAACCATCTGAATTTCCTCTTCTGTCACTTCCTCCATCCAGTCCACATCCTTGTGGTTGTGTTTTTGCCACTGAGTTGGCCCTCTTCTCCTTATGGATGTGTAGACAGTCAATATATATTCTGGATCCCATGTCTTTCCAGTTAAATACTTTTCATAACTTCAATTTCCAATTTGTGGTAGTGATTTCACTTTGTTTACCATATCATTTATTAGACAGATATAAATTTTAATGTATGTAAATTTAGCAATCTTTTCTTTCATGGTACAAACTTTCTGTGTTGTTAGAGAAAGCCTTCCCAACCTCCAAATTTTTAATATTTCCCCCCCATTTTTATTCTAGAAAGTTTAAATTTTTATTGTATCTGAGTATTGAATCCATTTCCCTGCAGCTAATTAATGAATGTAGTGTGGGGTAGGAATCTAAACTCATTTTCCTCCATAGATAGCCATTCTTCTTAGCATTGTTTACTGAATAGTCTGTCCTTTTCTTACTGATTTAAAATGCCATCTCTGTTATTTATCAAGTCTCCAAATATGCATTTCCTATTTCTGAGTTCTTAATTCTGTTGCTCTAGTCTGTTTTTCTGTATTTGCACCAATATTATAAGAAAATCGCAGTGTATACAGTGCATTTACTGCAAGGCATAAAGTACATTTATTTATGAAAAACACCTAGAAAAGGCAAACACCCTAACAGGAAAATAAGTAAAGGATACGAAGAGGCAACTTTACAAAAGGAGAAATTTTAAAAATTGAAGAAATGTCCAACAAAACAACAATAAAAAATGGCCTTTGTCCTGTTGGACTGGAGGGGTGAGTGAGACAGGAATTAGCATCTTTATGAGGAAAAGAGTTTTCCTATGTGGTTCATGGAATTGGTTAAAACCTATCTCTGAGGATCATTTAGCACCTATGTGTCAGAATCTCTGAAAATGCTTGTTGACTGTGCAGTTCCGTTTCCAGAAATTTATAATAAGAAATGAATTGGACCAAGGATCATCACTGGCATTGCAAGGGCATGAGAGCACAGCTGGATAGTTTAAGACGTGCAGAGAACAGCAGCCAGACCTGGGTTCCAGAGCAGGATCTGCCATGGGGGAATCTTAGGCCAGTTTCTCCATCTCTCTGAGCCTTGAGTGTCCTCATATGTAAAATGGGGAGAATAATAACTCCATAGGCTGTTTATAAGAGAGTTCAAGGATGTCAAGTGGATGCTACCTATCCTGCTGCTGTTGCTGCTGCTGCTGCTACTGCTAAATGCTTCAGTCGTGTCCGACTCTGTGCGACCCCATAGAAGGTCTCCCACCAGACTCCCCCTTCCCTGGGATTCTCCAGGCAAGAACACTGGAGTGGGTTGCCATTTCCTTCTCCAATGCATGAAAGTGAAAAGTGAAAGTGAAGTCGCTCAGTCGTGTCTGACTCAGCGACCTCATGGACTGCAGCCCACCAGGCTCCTCCGTCCATGGGGTTTTCCAGGCAAGAGTACTGGAGTGGGTGCCATTGCCTTCTCTGTGCTACCTATGAGAGGGTGGTTATTGTTCTCTTTGGCCTCATTTATTATGACTGCTGAGATCTCCAGCCCCAGCAGGGGCTTCAGATACAAACAGCTCTTCATGTGTTATAAGCTCACTGGGATCTGACAGACAGGCTGTGAGTGTGGGCACCCACCTCCCCTGACTCCCAGCAGATGGATCACAGAGCCCTGAGTGCTAATAGTGGCTTCCCAGGAAGTGGGAAGATTTTGCCTACAGAGGTCTGTCTAGTCAAAGCTATGGTTTTTCCAATAGTCATGTAAGGATGTGAGAGCTGGACAATAAAAAAAAACTGAGTGCTGAAGAATTGATGGCTTCAAACTGTGGTGCTGGAAGACTCTTGAGAGTCCCTTGGACAGCAAGGAGATCAAACCAGTCAACTCTAAAGGAAATCAACCCTGAGTATTCATTAGAAGAACTGATGCTGAAGCAGAAGCTCCAGTACTTTGGCCACCTGATATGAAGAGCCGACCCATTGGAAAAGACCCTGATGCTGGGAAAGATTGAGGGCAGGAAGAGAAGGGGATGACAGAGGATGAGATGGTAGGATGGCNAACCCTGAGTATTCATTAGAAGAACTGATGCTGAAGCAGAAGCTCCAGTACTTTGGCCACCTGATATGAAGAGCCGACCCATTGGAAAAGACCCTGATGCTGGGAAAGATTGAGGGCAGGAAGAGAAGGGGATGACAGAGGATGAGATGGTAGGATGGCATCACTGAGTCAACGGACCTGAGTTTGAGCAAACTCTGGGAGAGGGTGAAGGACAGGGAAGCCTGGCGTGCTGCAGTCAATGGGGTCGCAAAGAGTCAGACATGACTGAGTGAGCAACAGCAGAACTCCCTAACCTTGGCTTATGTCTATAATGGGATCATACTGTACACAGTGTAAACTTACTTTTGAAACATAACACCTTGTGAATGTCCTTTCATACTAATTAAACATCATCTGCTGCTGCTAAGTCACTTCAGTCGTGTCCGACTCTGTGCGACCACATAGAGGGCAGCCCACCACGCTCCACCGTCCCTGGGATTCTCCAGTCAAGAACACTGGAGTGGGTTGCCCTTTCCTTCTCCTACAGCATCATTTTTTTTTTTCCTGTAAGAAAAATAGCTGTGGGATATTCTACTGTACAGCTGAGCCATAAATAGTTTAACCATTTCCTTGTGATGGGCATTCTTTTGTCCCTATTAAAAACATTGCCATAATGTTCTTCTCCTGGTTCTCAAATTTATGAGCTACTTGACTCCAAGCATATTACTTAATCTCTCAGTGCCTCAATTCCCTTACCTGTAAAATGGGCTTAATGCTACTTTTCTTACCTGGTTTTTAGGCAGGTTAAAAGAAGCGACTTATTCTAAGCATTCTAGCCCGGCTCTAGGCACATAGTCAAGCCTCAAGAAATGGAGGCTGATTGTTGTTACAGTGAGAAAAGTCATCACACGGACAGGGAGGAAGTGGGAACAGCATGGTCAAAGGTGCTGAGCCACGGAAGCATGAGTGTTTGTGGAAATGTGTGAATTTGGTGTATGTGAAGCAGGGAAAATCTCCTGCAGCAACATGGGCTTGAACAAGTCTGGAGCTGGATGGTGTCGAGGTCCACCCCAGCCTCCCCTGATCCCAGGTGCCTCCCAGAATCATCAGTCTTTAGAGCCTGCAATGGGCTCGGTTGTTTTTGAGGCCCAGGCCGGTGGGTCATATCTGGGAAACAGCAGAGTTGGCTGGAGGCATCAGGTTGGAGGTGTCCCCAAGGAAGTGGGCCAGGGCCAAGCAAGCACCACTGGGATTCTGGGCACAGTCAGAGCTGGCAGCCCTGGAGGGGGACCCTCCCGGAGCAAGAGTCAGGAGGTAGGGAGACCCTGCTGCCAGAGGCTCTTTCCAGCCTAAATGCTGGGAACTGCTCATTCCCACTCCTCCCCAGGTCTTCACAGGGATCTTCACAGCAGAGATGACCTTCAAGATCATTGCCCTGGACCCCTACTACTACTTCCAGCAGGGCTGGAACATCTTCGACAGCATCATCGTCGTCCTCAGCCTCATGGAGCTGGGCCTGTCCCGCATGGGCAATCTGTCGGTGCTTCGCTCCTTCCGCCTGGTACCCGGCTGGGC
>SJYX01013560.1:40554-147829 GCA_006410675.1 Oreotragus oreotragus | reverse complement strand
CTGGCAGGGTGGGTGGGCGGGGCCCTGGGGCCACTGAGGCATGCCCTCTCGGAGCCCATGCCTCAGTGCCCCCTGCTCTGATCTTTCATACCTTCACCCAGAAGCTGCTCGCTAGGCACAGCATAGGCTAGTATGGGCAATCTGGGGGACACAGAGGTGGGCAACGGAGCTATCCCTCCCTCCAGAGGGGCATTTGGGGTGGTATCCATCCTGATGATTTGCAAAGCCCTTTACGGCTCACCATGCCCCCTTTAGTCCTCACAGTATCCCAGGAGAGGAGCTAGTGTTACTGCATTCCCTTTCTACACATAAGGAAACTAAGAGGTGGAACAGTTCTCCAAAGTCACATGGCAGGTAACAGGTGTAACCAAGTCTCCTGACAGCTCACCTGGGGCTCTACCTGCTGGTTTTAGAATCCGCATTTCTGAAACTTTACTGTGCACACAAATTACCCGGTGATCTTGCTGAAGTTCCAATGTGGATTCGGCAGGTCTCAGATAATATCAAAGCCATGAGTCTGTGGACCGTGCTCTGAGTTCGCACTGTCTCAGAGGTCCAGGCCTGGGGCCGGAAGTAGATCAGGGAAGGCTTTCTGGAGGAGGTGGCTTCAACTTGGGCTAGGAAAGCAGAATGGTTGGGGCAAAAGAGAAAGCCCAGGCTAGGGATTCTAATCCCAACTGCACTGCCAAGATCCAAGGGATTTAGACAAGTTACTCCACCTCTAAATTTGGCTTCTTTATCTGTCAAATAAGATAGTGATAGTGCCACCCTCGTGTAGTTATTTGGAGTTCCTAATTAGCTGATCCAAGCATAAGGCCCGACACAGTAGGTGTTCAATAAATGCTAAGCACTGGCTACCTTTCTCTGTGATGACTGAGAGGAGGAAAGTATGGAGTTGACTGGGCAAGTCAGGGATGGTTTGAGCCTGCCTGGAAGGACCCCTGATGAGGAAAGGTCTGCAAAAGGGACATTCCATGATGGGGGACTCTCCTGGGTGGTTCCTAGAAGTGAGGCCAAGGTGAGTAGGAGGCTGGTGTGGGGACAAATAGAAGGGGTGGCTGGGGAGACGTGTCTGGAGCTGTTGGCCTGACTCCCAGATCAGAGCCCAGTGAAACTACCCTCAGGCTCTGGAGAGAAACAGTAGTGTGTGCTCTGGGAGAAAGGGGAGAAACAGGTGTTGATGTCCTCCAAGGGAGCCCTGGGTTTTCAGGCAGGAGCTAGGGGCGTGAGGATGTCCATGGGCAGTGAGAGCCAGAGGCCCTCACAAGGATCCTCCCTCCCTAGCTCCGGGTCTTCAAGCTGGCCAAATCCTGGCCCACCCTGAACACGCTCATCAAGATCATTGGGAACTCAGTGGGCGCGCTGGGCAACCTGACGCTGGTGCTGGCCATCATTGTGTTCATCTTCGCCGTGGTGGGCATGCAGCTCTTTGGCAAGAACTACTCAGAGCTGAGGCACCGCATCAGTGACTCAGGCCTCCTGCCCCGCTGGCACATGATGGACTTCTTCCATGCCTTCCTCATCATCTTCCGCATCCTCTGCGGAGAGTGGATCGAGACCATGTGGGACTGCATGGAGGTGTCTGGGCAGTCACTGTGCCTGCTGGTCTTCCTGCTTGTTATGGTCATTGGTAACCTCGTGGTAAGTTGGCCAGAGGCCTCTCTCATACTCACTCACCTACCCGTCCATTCATCTACCTAGCTACCCACCCACCCAGTCATCCATCTGTCCATTCACTTACTCTTCCTTCCATCCATCCACTCCCTCTGTCAGTCATCTGTCAAATCACCCATCCACCCATCTCATCCATCCACCCATCCACCCATCAGTCTCATCCATCCATCTACTTGTTTACCCATCCTTCCACCTATTCATTCATTCATGGGCTTCCTTGGTGGCTCAGTGGTAAAGAATCTGCCTGCCAACGCAGAAGACACACAATCGATCCCTGGGTCTGGAAGATCCCCTGGAGAAGGAAATGGCAACCCACTCCAGTATTCTTGCCTGAGAAATCCCATGGACAGAGAGCCTGGCGGGCTATAGTCCATGTGGTCACAAAAGAGTCAGACATGACTTAGCAACTAAACAGCAACAGCAATATTCATTCATTCACCCATTTACCCATCCATTCATGTATCTGTTACCCATTCATTCTTTTCATCTCTCTACTCATCCATCTCTCTACTCATCCATCTACTCTACCTATCCAGCTGTCTACCCACTCATCAACAACCCATCTGTCTATCTCTGTCTCTATCAGTCTATTAAGTTACCAATCTGCCTATCCATTTATCCACCCGCTCACCCAGCCATCTACCCATCAACCCCGCCATCCACCCATCAACCCCATCTACTCATTCACTTACCCATCCATTCATCTATCGATCAACTATCCATCTATCAATCCCCATTCATTCACACACACATGCATCTGTTCATCCATCCATTTGTCCATCTGTCTACACATCCAGTCACTCACCCACAAATCCATCCATTCATCCATCACTCACCTTTCCAGTCACTCATCTATCCCTCCACTCATTCATCCATCTCTACATCCATCTATCAGTCATCTGTTCATTCGTCAGTCCCATCCATCTACTCATTTATCCAGCCAGTTATCACTCATTAAGCTATCCATTCATCCACATCACTCTTTATTTGCTTATTCATTCATTTACCCATCTGTTTACCTATTTATTCTTTATGTATTCAGTTTATATCCATTAATTAATTATTTGCTCAGCTACTCATTACTTTATTAGCTATTCACTGTCTGATTTATCACCTGATTCAATTCAGCTTAACAAACATTTACTGAGCCCTTGGTGCATGCTAAATATTGTGCCAGATGCTGTTGTGTATACAGAGGTGAATGTGGCCCTGACTTTGCTCACCACCTTGAGAGAGTGAGCAGGTGGAGAGTTCAAACAGGCCTGAATGAAGCTGGTCAGAATGATCAGAGCCATTAAGGGGGAGACCATGGGTACTGATCCCTTTCAGCTAGGGAAATCAAGGAGGCCTTTCTGGTAGAGGGGACTTGTTGCTGACCTGATAGACAAGTGCTGCTAGAGAGGGAAGAAGCAGGTTAAGCAAAGCACAGGTGCAGGCAGGTGGAACGTGTGTGGGGCCTGAGGGAGCCTTGTATGTCACCCTGGGTAGCTGTGGTGAGAGGCCCTGCTGTCCTGTCAGGAGCCCAGGTCTTTGCCCTCTTGGTCACCTGTCTGTCCCAGGGCGAGTGCATCTTGCCTTGTGTCTTTACAACGTGGGAAATTTCTGGAGTTGAGAGAGATCAAAATCTAAATGCTAGAGATGGAGGCTTTTGAAGAAGCAAGGCTGAGAGGGGGTCAGTGGTTCAGGGAGAAGTCAGTGTCCGCTGTGGACATGCAGCCTTCTTCCTGGGTGTACAGGGGGACCACACACATTCCACCGTCACAGCTGCAGGGTCTGGCTCCCGCTGCCCCTGGTGTGGGCAGTGCAGGCTCCACAGCCACTCACAAAGAGGTTTTGGGTGATGTGAATACCACGGGCCGCAGATTCCAAAGCGCTTCTCAAGACCTGCCTGCTTTCTCCTCCCACGTGCCTTAAGCAGGCCAGATTGGGCTCAGTCTGAATTGAGGTCCATCTCCCTCAGGCTCCATGGATGGAGCCCAGAGAGGAAGCAGGGTGCTCAGTGCCCATGGAGTCCAGCTCTTTCTTTGGCTGGTGCTGCAACCCCCTCCCATCCCTTCAAACACACCGCCGCCACTCGGGGTGCCCCTCACTCAGCCCCTGGCCCAGCAGACTCTTGTGTGTTCCGAGGAGGATGTGAGTGCACAGGGCTCTCAGCCCAGGGCCAGGCCGAGCTGCTCTCAAGCACACACAGCCTGCGATTTCCAAGCGGATCTGCCTGGGGATGAGAAGATTAGAGGCTGCTGGAGGAGGGAAGCAAACGCAGCCCACGCAGCCCCCTCCCTGGCCGCCTCAGGAATTGGGCCGCTGCCGGGCGTGGGCGGAAGCAAGATTGCCATTGAAATGGGAAGTGATGATCAGGCAGGGGCCAGGGAGCAGCAGCGTGTGATTGACGGGGAAAGCACCGGAAGCCGCCGAACTTCCAAAGCCGGCAGCAAGGAAGGCCCTGGCACACTCTGTGGGCAGACGAGGCTGCCCAGGCACCCCCTGCCCCACCCCCAGCCTGGCCCTAGATGCCTGATGATCAGATGTTAAGCCAGGCGTGAGCGAGGGCTATGGTGTGCATATCCAGGGTGGGCTACCAGGAACAGAGGCAGGTCAGGCCCAGGCCAGTGTGGACAGAGGCCAGGGGCCTGGCCAGGGGTCAGTGTAGACAGCAGCTCTGAATCCCATCACATGCCTCACCCCTCCAGTGACGACATTAAAAAAAAAAAAAAAAAAGCCTGCCAGGTGTCACAAGCGATCATCTCTCTGTGGATATAGGACAGGAGAGCCCACTTCTTAACCTTTCCATACTGTCCACATGAATGAGTGTTAATTTTGAAACCAAAGGCAGGTTTCTGAGGCCTGGCACGCCAATCTTGCCCACTGCCTTCATCAGAATTCTCCTTCCCAGCTTGCTGACAGACGTGTCTCAGGGGCTTGTAAGAAGCCAGGGCAGGAAGGATTCAGATTGAGTGTCCACCTTCATACACCACCCTGCTGTAGAGGCCCCCGTCCGACTGGACTCCCTTCTGGGAGTGGCTGTGGGGAAAGAACAAGCCCAAGGTGAGGGAGGCTGCTTCTCTAGCCCGTCTGCCTGGTGGTGCCCGGGAGCCAGTCTCCCCCCTGTGTGGAACAAGCCCGCTACCATCTTCACTTACCCCTCCCCCAAGACCCAAGCCCAGTCCCTTGTCACTCAACAGAAGTTCGCCTTTTTAACCAAAACTAAAGCTTCAGACTTGCAGGGTGGTTTAGCAACAAGCAGTAGTCAAGAACCATCCAAAGACAGGAGGAGTTTGCAACCCCTCCATAGGCGTCTCAAATCCATAATAGTAAGTCTGTGTCTTCTGGCACCTCTGAGGCCTCAGCCCCTCCCCTGCCTCCCTGCAGCATACGGGCACTGGGGCCAAGGCTGGCCCCTGGCACCAGCCCCAGGTCTCTCCACTCTATCCCAGCTGTCCATTGTTACACAGCACCCACCTGAGCACCAGTGTTACACAGCACCCACCCGAGCACCCTTCCGCGCCTGGACGCAACAACCCGCTCTCAGTGGCTTGACCCTGCAGTCAGTCCCGAGAGCTGCCACCTGGCCTCTTCTGCCATCGCCCTCTTCTGTACTCAGTATCCCATGTCGTTCACCTGGGGAGCATAGTGAGATCTGGGGACACCGGCGGAGTGTGCTGCGCAGCAGGAGCCCCCAGATGTTTGAGTGGGGAACTAGCTTCAGTGGGGAACTTAGAGGCACATCAGATGCCAACAGATGCACAGGCCCCTTCCCAGGAGGTCCCCAAGAGCAGATGAGCGATGGATGGGTGGGCGGATGAATGGATGCCCTGGGTTGCTTCTGGGTGGGAGTCTGTCTTTTCCCTGGTAATCCCAGCTTGGATGCCACTCCCCAGGGAGCAGTCCTGTGCTCACCATCACTGCATGTGTACATGCTAAGTTGCTTCAGTCATGTCTGACTCTTTGTGACCCCATGGACTGGAGCCCGCCAGGCTCCTCTGTCCATGGGATTTTCCAGACAAGAATACTGGAGTGGGTTGCAATGCCCTCCTCTAGGGGATCTTCCCAACCCATAGATCGAACCTGTCTCCTGTACCGCAGGCTGGTTCTTTACTGCTGAGCCACTAGGGAAGCCCTCACCGACTGCATGGCCCCCCATTATTCCTAAGACAGTATGGCAGTATCTGCAGGCTTTGACATCAGAGGAATCCACAGCTCTCCCACTGAATGTGCACCAACACCCAAGAATCCTGGGTCTGCACGCCCTCAATTCAGACTTTATCTGAACCCTTGGGAGAAGGGGTGAATCGGGCAGTTTCCGCTGGTGCATTTTTTTCTAGCCAGTCATCTCCATATCTGTTCCTAGTGTGGACATGCATCTCTCAGCCAAGATGGGTTCTAGCTGGCCTATTCTCACTCCTTTTGTCCTTCCCTGAGATTGAGGGCCTTCTCTGCACACGTGTGGGGCCGGGAAACCCATGAGAACACGCCCAATCAGCACCCAGCGCTCCCGCCGGTCTCCCATCTCGAAGCATCAGCAGGAGGCCAGCTGCAGCTGCTCAGCCCAGGGCCTGTGTATCTGCTACCTCAGGATGAGAACTCGCCTTTCCTTTCAGAGCCAGACTCTTCATATTGAAGGGAGTGAGAGCTTAGAATGAGGCCCCAGGGTCCGAGCCTTGCACTCTTGGCTTCTGGCCCTCCTCACGCGTTCTTCATCCTGAGCACCCAGGGCTTGGCTCTGTCTCCACAGGTCCTGAACCTCTTCCTGGCTTTACTGCTCAGCTCCTTCAGCGCGGACAACCTCACAGCCCCCGACGAGGATGGGGAGATGAACAACCTCCAGCTGGCCCTGGCCCGCATCCAGCGGGGCCTGCGCTTCATCAAGCGGGCCACCTGGGGCTTCTGCTGTGGCCTCCTGCAGCGGCCGCCTCAGAAGCCCGCGGCGCTCGCCTCCCAGGGCCAGCTGCCAGGCCATATCGCCACCTCCAGCCCCCCGCCCCCGCCAGAGAGCGAGAAGGCGCTCCCAGCCCGCAAGGAGACGCGGTTTGAGGAAGGCCAGCGGCCAGGTGAGGGCGCACCCGGGGATGCCGAGCCTGTGTGTGTGCCCATCGCCGTGGCCGAGTCAGACACGGATGACCCCGAGGAGGACGAGAACAGCCTGAGCACAGAAGAAGAGTCCAGCAAGCAGGTGAGCCCCCAAACCCTGCCCTTCGTGTGCATGAGCGCCTGTCCAGGGGACCCAGCTTCACTCGGAACAGTTGCCCCAGTAGGGACTGGCCTGGTTGGGGAACACAGGCCACCCCCCCAGAACCAGCCTCGTGGAGGCATGCTGAGACCAGCCATCAACCCGTGTCCCCAGCCCAGCCCAGGAGGGCGTCTTCAAGGGACTGCTGTCTGTCATTCGTCCCCTGGCTGGACAGAGGGAAACTGAGGCACAACTAGAGAGACAGACTTGCTAGGAGTTCCTCACAGGTCTAGGACAGAGCCAGGAAGCCTGGCTCCCAGACCCAACCCTGACCTTATTCCCTCCAAGACTAACAAGGCAGAATGTCTTGGTGAGTGGGGGAGAGTGGCCTCCTGACCTCACCACTGCCCCTTCCCCTCCCCCCAGGCCCAGGGCTCATTCTGAGGTTTAAAAATAAGCATCCCTAAGATGGCAGGTGTCAGAGACAGCCCTATCTTATCTCCCAACCTGTTATTTTTAACACTTAGGACTGGAGTCTGCACAAAAGGGACAGTGCACCCCGCCCCCTCCCCAGCTCCCTCAGTGTTCTCACGGCCTGAGCCCGGCTCAGGTGGCTTCTCCCGAGGTCCTCCGTCAGACAGTGAGGACGGAGTCTCTCGGTTTTGCTGGGCCCGCGCTGGCCGCCTCCTTGGGGCCTGCACTGGCTGGGTCTGGCTGAGAAGGGCAGCTGCTCCCCTGCATGGAATTTGATCTGTGGCTCCAGGCTTGATTCCACAAACTCCTGCCTTCCTGTGGTCCCAGAGGCCAGCTCCTGCCCTTTCAGGCAGGCAGGACAGCCACAGAGTCGGCTGGGGGAGGGGAAGGGTTGGTGTTGCCAAAACCTCTGCTTAGAATTAGCTCCAGGACGCTTCCAGCACAGGAGTGGAATTCCGGCTGCCCCTGCTGTTCCTGCTCCTCTCCTTCCCTTGAGCCTGTTGCCCCTGAGACATGTGTGGTGTGTGTGTGTGTGTGTCTGTGCGTGCGTGTGTGTGTGTGGTGTGTGTGTGTGCGTGCGTGCGTCTGTGGTGTGTGTGTGTGCGTGTGTGGTGTGTGCATGTGGTATGTGTGGTGTGTGTATGGTGTGTGTGTGGTGTGTGTGGTGTGTGGTGTGTGTGTGTGGTGTGTGTGTGTTGTGGTTTGTGTGTGGTGTGTGTGTGGTGTGTGTGTGTATGCGTGCGTGCGTGTGTGTGTGGTGTGTGTGTTGTGTGTGTTGTGTGTGCGTGTGTGTGTGTGGTGTGTGTGTATGGGGTGTGTGTGTGTGTGGTGTGTGTGTGGTGTGTGTGTGTGTGGTGTGTGTATGGTGTGTTTGTTTGCGCGTGTGTGTGTGTGTGTATGGGGTGTGTGTGTGTGTGGTGTGTGTTATGTGTGGTGTGTGTGGTGTGTATGGTGTGTGTATGGTGTGTGTATGGTGTGTGTGGTGTGTGTGGTGTGTGTGTGTGTATGTGTGCGCGCATGCGTGCGCAAGCTGAGCTGCCATGGGAACTCCTGGGGAAAGCCTGTCCCCCTAAGCGGAGCTGCCAGCACCTGGGAGCTGGACATCGTGGCGCACTGACACCCTTCGAGAAGCGAGAGGAGGGGGAGATTTGTGCCAGCCAGGCCAGAGGCTTTGTTTAGCTTTAGGCCCTTTGCCTGGTCCTCTCAGGAGCTTCCATCAGCCTTAGAATGCCTGAGGGAGGGGTCTTCAGTGAGATGATGCCTCTCGAAGAGACTAGTGAAGCAGAGCCAGGATCCTGGAAACACTGGCTGGGTAGCTCACGGGCTGGGGGTCTCTTCAGCAGGAATCCCAGCCTGCGTCCGGCAGCTCAGAGGCCCTCCCGGAGCCGAGGGTCTGGAGCCAGGTATCGGAGACCACCTCCTCTGGGGCCGAGGCCAGTGAGGCTCAGGCAGACTTGCAGCAGCAGCAGCGAGCAGAGGCCCCGGCCCCAGGGTGCAGTGAGGTAACGCACACCTTTGTCCCCGTAGCCACTGGGTCACTGCCGCTGGGGCTGGAGGCCGTGAGAGGCCCCCAGACACCAACCTTCTGGTGGGAGCCACAGCCGCTGTCACAGCCAGTGTGGGAGACCCATTTGCAGAGTGGCCCCATCCTGACAGGGGAGGGATGGTTTGGGGCCCAGAGCCACGCGGAAATTCAGGAAGCAGCCCCCAGGGGCACGGCGCAGGACTAACCCCAAACCCCTGCGTGTTCACCCCTTCCTCACTGGGTTCCTGTGCTTTGGTCCTCTTGACAAACGTCTGTCCTGTGAGTCAGCCCATCCTGGGGGACTGGGGGAGCTCTGAGCACAGACTCTTAACACGTGAGCCACTAGCCGCTTCTCACCGGGATGGAAGCTGAGGTGCCGAATACAAGGCCTGTCAGAGGAATTTGTTCTGGACATGAAAGAGTTCTAATTTGAGCTCATTACCAATACTTTGGCCACCTGATACAAAGAGCCGACTCACTGGAAAAGACCCTGATCCTGGGAAAGATTGAAGGCAGGAGAAGGGGATGACAGAGGATGAGATGGTTGGATGGCATCACTGACTCAATGGACATGAGTTTGAGCAAGCTCCAGGAGATGGTGAAGGACAGGGAAGCCTGGCGTGCTGCAGTCCAGGGGGTCACAAAGAGTCAGACACAACTGAGCTACTGAATAACAAGACAACAGCGATTAACATTTAAAAGCCAGAGGCTTTTCTATAAAAAGTCTGCATTCTGGCTTGTCTTGGAAAAAAATTTTGGAAGAACAGCTTCCCCGCTGAAGAGTGTAACCACCTCCTTGGCCGGCCAGAATGCTGCGATTGGCCAGATCGCACCGGCCTGCCTGCATTCCATCACCTGCCTGGCCCCGTAAGCACTTGGGTTTGCAACCCCTGAGCTAACTGGACTGTGGCTACACCCCACCCCTGCTCTGCCAAGCACCCAGGAAGGTGGAGGTCATGTGCTTGGAGACCGTGCCCAGGGCCCTTGTCCTGCAGCCTGATCTCAGCCTCAGTCCGGCAGCTGTGACTTGTCCAAGGCGACATTCTCCTTTGTCTTGTTCCTTTCATGGGAAGGGCCCATGGGAAGCTTTGTTTTCATGGCCAGTTTGGGAGTACAAGGGCCTAATGGAGTCATCGCCCTGACTGTGCAGGTCACACTTGTCCTCCTGGAGGGTCTGACACAGCAAGGCGGGAGGAACAGAAAGACACAGGAGGGACAGAAGGTCACGGACAGAAGGGGCTCCCTTACTGGAATGCTGACCTTTGAGCAAGTCTGGTCCCTCCATCACCTCTTCAGATCAAGTTACAGTGGAAATGAGACAGCCAGGTGGGCTGGGACTTTCGTAGGAGAAGGACCCCTCATCTCACTTGCCTGGGAAATCCCGAGAACTTGTCCTCCCCCGTGACAGCTCTAGTGTCTGAAAAGAAAAGGCGCCCAAAGGCCCTCCACTGTGCCTTTCCCAGCTCAGCACTGCCCGAAGCTGGAGTGAGGACACGACCCTCAGAGCCACAGAAACCGCCCTGCACCCCGGGGCACTCCACATTTTCACCAGTCACTCCTTACAGCCAATCTCAAGGTGAGACAGCAGCGGACTGAACTGTGGAAGGACGAGAAAAGAAGGCAGCGTTGAGAGCCGGGGCTGCCCAAGAACCCTAACCAGTTCTCCCCGAAGTGGAGCAGAGCCTGAGCCGCGTGAGGTGGACAGCTGAGCGGGGTGTTGTAGATGTGACCTGAAGCAAATGAAGGCTTCCTTCCTCCTCAGAACCCTCTTCCCTGCCATGCTTGTCATTAAGGTGGATTCCCAGAGGCAGAGCCAGAGCCCAGCTTCCTGTGCAAATGATTCATTGAGAGGGCGCCCTCAGGAGAGACCCGTAAGGAAGTGAGAAAAGCAGGATAAGGCAGAAGCAGCAGTTCCAGATGTTAGGCTGGATCCCAGCCTCAGCTGGGCCTCTTCCATGTCAGCCACTCGCTGGGTGTCAGCCGCCCTGGACTTGGGTTGTAACCCCCGAGCCATTTCCAAGGATGGCAGGTCCCTGGCGATGGGGTCGGCTAAACAGTATTCGCAGCCGCTGAAGACAGGTGCACTGGCCCAAGGAGGGGAACTGGGCAGAACTACCGCACTCCTACACAGGTGCCCACACATGACACACAGAGGTGCCCGTAAGGGCAGCGGCACATACCTGTCACCATCAGGTTATGCGGGGTCAGGGCCGCAGAAACCTGCGTGACCAGGCAGGGAAGGTTCCAGCACCTTCTTGCTCTAGGCCTCACACTAGCACCCGTATGAACGGAGGGAGGAGTGTGGGCTGGGGTCCCGCCTGTTCTTGGCATGTCTGACGCGGTGCCTGTGTGTGCCTCTGACCTGGCGCTGACTCTCTTCTGGGCGCAGCCTGCCTGTTTCCTGCGTGTGTGCTGGGCACATCCCAGCGTGTATCCCTGTTGCACTTCATGCCTGTTTCACTTCCACCTGGATGCCTTCCCCATTCCTGGGGTTTTCCCAGAACCCTTGTCCCACCCCTGCACCCCTGCCCTAGACACCAGCAGCCCAGAATCACTGACCCAGGGGCCCTAAGGTCCAGCCTCGGTGAGCTTTGTGGCAGGTTCCCATCCCCCTGGGCTCAGATTCCCCAGGTGTGCTGTGGGGGATGGCCTAGGCACCTCCACTCTGGGAGCCCCAGGCTGGAGGCTGCTACAGAGCCCACACTCATGCGCTCACCCACCCCACCTCATGATCCTGCCTGCAGCTTCCCGAAGACAGTTACTCTGAGGGGAGCACAGCAGATATGACCAACACTGCTGACCTCCTGGAGCAAATCCCTGACCTCGGAGAGGACGTCAAAGATCCAGAGGATTGCTTCACTGAAGGTACGGCCCCGGCTGGCACTACGGCCCAGCCTCAGCCCTGCGCAGAGGGCAGGAGGACCCATAGCTCCTGTGTCACATCCCGCTCTGGCCCAGATGCCTGTTATCCTTTCCCCGTTCCTCAAGACCCTGGGGGCCTCCCCACCTGCCCGTGACGTGAGTTATGGCAGGTGTGCCTTCAGATGTGTTTGGCTGGACCACTGTGGAGTGTAGAGAGTGTTTGGCTGTGTTTGTGGAGTGGTGGTATGACTGGGGGCCCCCATAGCGGTAGGGACTGGTCTAATTCCCCCATCCCCTCAGGCTGTGGCACAGCGCTTGGCACGTAGTAGGCCCTCTGTAAACATTCAAGGTGGGTGTGACATGTGGCCATGTTGATGACAGCATCTGGAGCTTTTATGAATCCATGGTATATTTGGAGGGCAGCTGGGGATAAAATGAGGGTTTGTCTTCCATGTGGCACACCCTTTGGGAATGTCAGTAAGAAGTCTGCCCTTCCCAAGGCTCAGAAACTGCAAACATGGAGAAAGTCCAGGGACCGAGCACCCCAGGGGATTCTGGAACATTCCCCCAGGGGGTGAGTTGCCCAGGTGAGCACGGGACAAGCTGGAGCCCAACCCAACCCCAGCCTTGCCCCGGCCCAGACCTGCCAGGCCCTTCATCTACTTACTGGTAGCCTAGTCCATCTACCCTCTCCATGGAGTACCTGCTGCATGCAGCCTCCCGAGGGCAGTTCCCACAGTCCTCACCCCCCGCCATGGACCCGCCTCCTACATGGCCCAGTTCGTTATCCATCGTTGCAACCACTCAGTCATTTGTTCAAGTGCCCGACTTCCCGCTCTCAGATGTGGCCGTTCGCAGGTGCTGGGCTGGGCCTGAGCCCTCTCCCTCCCCACAGGCTGTGTCCGCCGCTGTCCCTGCTGCACTGTGGACACCACGCAGGCCCCCGGGAAGGTCTGGTGGAGGCTGCGCAAGACCTGCTACCGCATCGTGGAGCACAGCTGGTTCGAGACCTTCATCATCTTCATGATCCTGCTCAGCAGTGGCGCGCTGGTACCCTCCTGGGGGTAGAGGGTGGGCAGGGAGGCATGAAGGAGAAGGGGTAGGCAGAGAAAGGACATCCCCAGCTGGAAAGTCAGGTTAGAAACTGGGGCAGAGCCCTCTGCTGAAAATGAACCCTGCCCCCAGGGCCCCAGATGAAGACCAGCTCACAAACTGTCAACACCCACAGCACGTACGGAGGTCAGAGCAGAAAGGGATCATGGCAGAGGGCGTCTGTCCAGGCCTCCTTGTTCCACAGAGGGAAGTGACTTTCCCAGACCCCAGGGCACAGCTGGCACAGGTCTCGGGTCACCAGCCACCTGCACCTGACCCCTGGTGACACACCCACCTGCACACAGCATCAGACACTCCGTCGGGCTGGTTCAATGCAGTTAACAATGCAGGCTGACTGTCCACTGGTAGCTCCACTCATGTCTTCTAGGGCTAGAGGCCAAGCTATGTGGTTCACACATTATCACATCTAATCCCCATAGCAACACTTTGTAGGAACATTAAGTAACTTGCCCAAAGCCCCACCACTCACAAGCAGCAGATGTGGCATTTGAGCCCAGAGAGTCAGATTCCAAGTCCTTTGTCTTGACTTTCCATTTGTTCAATAGATCTTTACTGAGTTCTCCTTGTATCTACTGGTCCTGTGATGCGTGGAGGGGCAATAGGAGGAAAAGACCCCGGCTCTGGCCTCAGGGACTCCTACTCTAGTTGGGGAAACCAGATTCAGCAGGTTTGAGATAGTCAGAGATCAGCTCCAGAGAGAGGAGAACAAGAATGTAGTAGGTGACTCGAGTGATGGAAGGTCAGGGGGAACTAGAACAATCAGGAAGACTCCTTAGAGGAAGCAGATGGAGCTGGACTATGGAAAACAGGGAGGTTTAGTGAGACCAGGAGGAGCAGCGAGGCCCTCTGGAGATGCCCCAGCTGGTTCCCAGGCACCCTCCTCATCTCTCGGAGCCCTTCTGGAAGGAGATGAAACAGCCCTGGAGAGAGTTGTGAAAGGTACTTGTGAACAGGGAGAGGGGTGATCAAGAAGGCAGAGGAAGCAGAAGCTTCACTAGCCCAGAAGGAGCAAGAACCCAGTATTGTTGGGGGGATGAAAGCCCCATGAATGAGCAACAAGGAGTGCTTTGGACTTTAGATGGGGAGAGTGAGAGGGCTACTCTGATCCTAGGCAGTCTGCCTCCAGCTCATGCTGCTGCTGCCTCTGAGACTTCCCTGTAGCTCAAATGGTAAAGAATCTGCCTGCAAGGCAGGAGACCAGGGTTTGATCCCTGAGTTGAGAAGTTCCTCTGGAGAAGGGAATGGCTACCCACTCCAGGATTCTTGCCTGGAGAATTCCATGGACAGAGAAGCCTGGCGGGCTACAGCCCATGGGGTCGCAAAGAGTCGGACACGACCAGGCTACTAACACCGCCCACACGCTGCCTCTGTGGGGCCAGGCCATGGGGAGACTCTGCGGCTGCCACTTCCAAACCTCTGGGCCTCCCACCCCCCTGTCCTATCCTGCCGCTGTTCCAGGGTGGGCCTGGAGCCGCTGCTTGCAGCTACACGCTGTTTTACCATCGGCTAGAGCCAGATCTCTGTAGGCTTGAGAGAAGGAGGATTTGACAATATGTTAACGAGTTTTGTTTTTAAACAGCCACAAACAAGGGCAGCCAGGACCATTTAGTCTGAGCTGTGGAGGAAAAGCTCAGCCTGGCATAAGTGAGGAGGTGTTTTGGCAAGCAAATGGTGTATCTCATCATGGTAGACAGCCAAGCACTGTTTAAAAAAAAAAATCCACATCAATGACATATTGAGAAAAATAAGTCAGAGTGTGTTATTTAAAGTTATAAACTTGTTTAACAGAAAGCAGACTATGTATCACTTTGAAATTGCTGAAGGGAAAAAAAAAATTTCTTTTGAGAACACAGATTTTATAGCAAAAGATAGGGAGAAAAGAAGGAATAAGGAAGCATTAAATCAGGAAACAAAATAATATGGCAAAGACAAGATCAGACATGTGTTTTACTAATAAATGTAATTGGATAAAATTCATCATTTTAAAAGGAAAGGATTCTAAGTGGATCAGAAAAAAAAAAAAAAACTACAGCTGTGTGTTCTCAAAGTACAACCCTGAAACTCTGAGACTCAGAAATATTAAAAGTGAAATAATAAGATATAGCAGGAAAGTGTAAACAATGACAACAAAAATCAGAGTGCTTTTGTTTGTTAATGTTAAACAAGGTTGAACTCAAGGTAAAAATCTTAAGATTAAAAAAAGGTCCAACCTATAATACTATTATGAATATATTTATTTGGGGCACTTATATAAACTAAAATCGGAAAAAAGTGTCAACAGTACAGTAATACTGTGAGATTTTACCTCATTTGTTTAGTACTTGGCAAGACTATGCCAAAGCCTTTGACTGTGTGGATCACAATAAACTGTGGAAAATTCTGAAAGAGATGGGAAATTTCAGTGTGTCTGCCCTCTGATGCTCTCTTGCAACACCTACCATCTTACTTGGGTTTCTCTTACCTTACAGGAGATAAAGATCTTAGTCTAAATCTCATTGTTCATGAAATAAACTGTTTATCTCTTTGAAAGTTTTAGGATTTCTTCTTTATCCTTGATGTTAGTAATTTCTTCAAATTGTACCGAGCTATGTGTCTTACAGATTTTTCAGGTACTTGTTGGAGTCTTTAAATCTCAAAACTTGTTCAACTCTAAGAAATATTTGTACATTTTTTTGTTGGTGTTCCTTATCTGCCTATTGACCCCAATCTCTTCTTCAAGGAATCTAATCAATTTGTTTGGCTTATATACATATTTTGATGTCTTAAGTTTTCCCTCACTTCTAATTTCCTTGATTTTGCCTTATAGACCACAAATAATTCCTTCTTTACCTACTTTAAGTCAATAATTTAAAACTTCAGATGAAACCTCTAGTTATAAAAATCATACATATGCATGATTATATATATATATAGCACATAATTTTTTAAACTTCTAGAAAGTTTTGCTCTTTTTTCCTAACAGCCTATTCTTGTTTTATTGATGCAGTATGCACTTGAATCTATCTAAAGCTCATGACTGCAATTCATATTGGCCAGATGATTTTCTTAGGTATATATATATATATACAAATGACATGTATTTTTCCAGAAATAAGGCTTTTAATATAAAAATTTTGGAGAAGGCAATGGCAACCCACTCCAGTACACTTGCCTGGAAAATCTCATGGATGGAGGAGCCTGGAAGGCTGCAGTCCATGCAGAAAGTGAAGAGGAACTAAAAAGCCTCTTGATGAAAGTGAAAGAGGAAAGCTAAAAAGTTGGCTTAAAGCTCAACATTCAGAAAACAAAGATCATGGCATCCGGTCCCATCACTTCATGGGAAATAGATGGGGAAACAGTGGAAACAGTGTCAGACTTTATTTTTTGGGGCTCCAAAATCACTGCAGATGGTGACTGCAGCCATGAAATTAAAAGACGCTTACTCCTTGGAAGAAAAGTTTTGACCAACCTATCTATTCAAAAGCAGAGACATTACTTTGCCGACTAAGGTCCGCCTAGTCAAGGCTATGGTTTTTCCTGTGGTCATGTATGGATGTGAAAGTTGGACTGTGAAGAAAGNAATAGTGGTAGCCAGTCATGTCCTAGAATATTCAGAGGCATAAATTAAGAGGATGAAAATGTAGCTGAAATCTGTCTCAGATTTTTACCTTATAATGCTATTCATGGGTGCATGTAGCTATAGATTAACTATTAAAACATACAGAAAGTGACAAAAAAAATCAAAGCAGAAAATATCAAAAAATTTTTAAGAACCAAATCTAAAAATTAGCAGTTTTTTCCTTTTTGTAATGAAATATAACATTATAGATACAGCTGAATCCCTCTTCCAATTCCCTTTCCTTCCCAAGTCTCTTTCCTCTCTCCCTAGTTGTCAACACATACATAACAATAGACAGTATTGACTAAAATAAATAAGATGTGGCATACTGCAAGTGTTCAGTTCAGCTCAGCTCAGTTGCTCAGTTGTGTCCGACTCTTTGCAACCCCATGAATCACAGCATGCCAGGCCTCCCTGTCCATCACCAAGTCCAAATGCAAGGGTACCCAGCCTTAAAATATTACCTATTTTAATATAATTAGATTAATTTAATATCAACTACTGTGTAATAAATTATTAATTGAACATTATATGAGTATGGCTTCCCCTGTGGCTCAATGGTAAAGAATCTACCTTCCAATGCAGGAGACACAGCTTTGATCCCTGGGTTGGAAAGATCCCCTGGAGAAGAAAATGGCTACCCTTTCCAGTATTCCTGCCTGGGAAATCCCATGGACAGAGGAGCCTGGGGGGCTATAATCCATGGGGTTGCAAAGAGTCAGACGTGACTTAGTGACTAAACAGGAACAACATATGAGTATAGTAGCTTGTTTATCCATCTCAATGAGCATTTAGGTGATTCTGCCATTTTGTAATTACCAACGATGCTGCTATGCACTCAGTGCCCAGGTCCTTGTTAATGTATGCAAGTGTCTATGTGGTATATACTTAGAATTGGAATTGGTGCATTATAAGGGATGTGATTTTCACCTTTAGTAGATAAATGCCAAATTGCTCCCTGAAATAGTCTGCTCATGTATAGTTTACCTTGAAGAGTACAGATTTTCTGCTTTCACATTGAGAAATGTGACACTTGGCATTTCCAAATCTTTAAATTTTTGGCAATCTGATATATCTAATGGGGGAAGAGGCAATACCCAATGAGATATCTGAGAGGTTTTGATAGGAGAGAAAAATATAAATCCTTAGATTTATTATTCACAATAAACCCTAAGTGTAATTAAGGAAACTATGTTAAAATTTTAGTGCTGTAGGCTAAGTCACTTCAGTCCTGTCCAACCCTTTGTGACGCTGTGGACGGTAGCCTGCCAGGCTTCTCTGTCTGTGGGATTCTCCAGGCAAGATTACTGGAATAGGTTGCTATGCCCTCCTCCAGGGGATTGTCCCTGCCTAGGGCTCTAACTTCATATAGGGCATCTCTAGTATTGGCAGGTGGGTTCTTTACCACCAGTGCCACCTGGGAAGCCAGTTAAAATTTTAGGGATAACCACTAAAAGAATAAGAAAAGATTATATAAGGTACAACTAGTCTAGGGGAAAAACACTGTAAGTGTAAACTTATTTTAACTTTTCAAGGTATTCAATAACAGAACTAAAATAAATTTTCAGCCAATAAGGGTTGAGAGTGGAGGGCAGTTGTAACATATTCAGCGATAATTTCCCCTCCCATATGAGTCCATCTTTCTTTTAAACNTGTAAACTTATTTTAACTTTTCAAGGTATTCAATAACAGAACTAAAATAAATTTTCAGCCAATAAGGGTTGAGAGTGGAGGGCAGTTGTAACATATTCAGCGATAATTTCCCCTCCCATATGAGTCCATCTTTCTTTTAAACTGCAACGTGGGTTTATTATATCTTCTCCATTTTATTATTAGTGCTTGCATATATTTGCCAAAATACTTATCGATTCCTTTACTTGTCACTGCTTATGTGTCATTTTTCTTCTATTATTATTATCACTATTATATTACTAATATTATTACTTTAAAGAAGTACACTCTTTAATAATTCTTGGGTGAGGGTCTATGGGCAGTAAACTGTAAATCTTTGTTATTACCATGATTAAACTATGGCTTAGATGCCTATAAAAGTTCCAGCTGATGTTTATCTTTTCTCAGTCTTTTGGAGTCATTTCACTGCTTTGTTCATTTGACAACTCTAATCTGAGATCAGCCCTGGGATTTCTTTGGAAGGAATGATGCTAAAGCTGAAACTCCAGTACTTTGGCCACCTCATGCGAAGAGTTGATTCATTGGAAAAACTCTGATGCTGGAAGGGATTGGGGGCAGNCTTTGCCAACTAAGGTCCATCTAGTCAAGGCTGTGGTTTTTCCAGTAGTCATGTATGGATGTGAGAGTTGGACTGTGAAGAAGGCTGAGTGCCGAAGAATTGATGCTTTTGAACTGTGATGTTGGAGAAGACTCTTGAGAGTCCCTTGGACTGCAAGGAGATCCAACCAGTCCATTCTGAAGATCAGCCCTGGGATTTCTTTGGAAGGAATGATGCTAAAGCTGAAACTCCAGTACTTTGGCCACCTCATGCGAAGAGTTGACTCATTGGAAAAGACTCTGATGCTAGGAGGGATTGGGGGCAGGAGGAGAAGGGGACAACCGAGGATGAGATGGCTGGATGGCATCACGGACTCGATGGACGTGAGTCTGAGTGAACTCTGGGAGTTGGTGATGGACAGGGAGGCCTGGCATGCTGCAATTCATGGGGTTGCAAAGAGTCAGACACAACTGAGCGACTGAACTGAATCAAGTATTAATAGAAAGAATGAAACAATGAGATATCTTAAAAGATATAATTAATAAATTTGATCTAACCTGGTGGGCTGCCATCTATGGGGCCGCATGGAGTCAGACACGACTGAAGCGACTTAGCAGCAGCAGCAGCAGCAATATTGACAGGGAGGCCCAGCATGCTGCAGTCCATGGGATCACAAAGAGCTGGACACAGCTGAGCGACTGAACTGAGCTGAACTGAATAACAATAATAGCTAACACTTAAATAGTACTGACTGTGTGCTAGGCTCTGTTGTAACATTTTACAAGCATTAATACATTTAGTTCGCGTGAGGTAGGTACTATATTACAGATAAGAAAACTGCTATATGTAGCAAAAATAGAAAGATTAAAAATAAACCTGTAGAAACATAAAACATATTCTTAAACTCTGGATTAAACAAAATAGTTTCATGGAGGGTTCATGGGCGTTCATTATATTATTAATAAGGCGTGCTATGATTCATGAGGTCGCAAAGAGTCGGACACAACTGAGCGGCTGAACTGAAAGAAGTAAAGAAACTATTCATGAACCAAATATGGGAGTGTGTCATCAAAGATTACGATTCAACCAGTTTTGTTCTCCTGATACCTAAAAAAATAAGAAAGGAAAAATAGAAGTAGAGAAAAAACTTTGACTTGGGGCCAGGGAAGAAACTAGAAAGTAACAATATTGCTAATACTTTATGTGGGCTGTAGCCAAAGCTGTAATGACTGAAGTTCATAGACTTAACATTTTCTTTGTTAAATAGAATAAGTTTATTAACTCAAGAAATTAGAAATATAACAACAAAATAATTGTAAAGAAAGCAAAGGAAATAATAAAGTAAAAACATAAATTAATGAATTTGAAAATAAATAGTAAAATTGATAAAATTCCAAAGCTGATTCCTTGAAAAATTAAAGTGATCAATAAACCACTAGCTAATCTAATCTCTTAACATCTCCAAGAGTGGATTCTTTCATATTTTCAAGGAAGAAAATAATTTAAATTCTATTTTAAAATCTTCTGGAGTATGAAAAAAGATGGAAAAATCTATCAATTATTTTTATGAAAGCTAACAGTGCTGATTTTTAAAACTTAAGTATACCAAAAGCAAAACAACACACTAGTTTTCATACTCTATCCTTGTGAGTAGTGATGCAAAAATATTAAAATACATGCAAATAGGATTCAGTAAAATATTTAAAAGATTAAATGAGTCACAGCGAGGTATATCCTAAAAAGTCAGAAGGACGCCCTGTTAGGAAATCTATTTACATGAATCAGACAAAAATGAAGAGCCATATAATTATCTCAGTGAATGCTTGACTTTTAAACTTTGGTAAGAGTAGACATAAAATAGATTTCTTTTACTTAATGAAAAACTTAATTTCAAGTTAACTTCTACATTGTCATTAGTAGTAAGTAAAGCACTAGTAACATTAAAGTCAAGGATAAAGAAAAAAAGATGATGTAACTACCTTTTAGCTGTTTTTCATTATTTAATAATAACTTTGAAGTACTAGCCAGTGCCGTTAATCAAGAAAACTAAACATGCAGCATAAAAATAGGAAAATGGAAGAAATGAAGTTAATCGAATCAAGTATAAAATGAGTTTAAAATAATACAAGTATATCATTGCTTGTAGATAATGATTGCTTAGAGAAAAGTTTAAAACTCATTAAAAACATTATATGGCTAGTTATAAAACAAATGTACAATTAATTGTTGCTGTTGGAATAGAAACATTTAGTCACAAGTAACGTTTCTCCAATAGTCCTTGGATACCAGGCATTGTAACCATAAAATAACTGAGGATAAATGTAACGTGAAATGTATAATAGAGACATGAAGAAAACTATTAAACTTTCCTTTGGAGTGTAAAGGAAGACAAACAGATAAACACACGACAAATATACTCCAGCCTTGAGCAGAAAGACTGAATTAGTTCCTGAAACAGTTGATAAACTCAATGCAGTAATAAATTTCTAATGTTTTAAAGGGAATTTGACAAAATGTTGTTTAAATGTATCTTAAAAATTATGAAAAGTGACCCGGAAACTTTGTGTGACACTAATTCAGAAATAGACCAGGAGAACAATGGAACCACACAGAAGCCGTAAGCAAATACAGAAGTGTAGTAGATTATGGTGCTGACTTCTACTCTGTGGATTTAGAGTGGGTTCTTTAATGAACTGCTAGGACACTTGACAAGTCATTCTGGAAAAAATATTAGATATTTACTCCTTACCAAAATATATTAGATAGATGTTTAAAATTATGATATAAAACAATGAAACAAGAAGGTAAGAAATAGAAAAGAAAGGTCATTTTTTTTCCAGCCTTTGGAACAGGGAAGGGCTTTCTTTTTTCTTTTTTCTTTTACTTTCTTTTACATGTGTACCTCATTATTTTTATTTTTAACTTTTTGTAGTCTTTTTTAAATTAAATTTTGATTTTATGTTGGAATATAGTTCATTTACGATGTTGTGTTAGATTCAGATGTACAACAAAGTGATTCAGCTCTAAATATACATATACCCATATTCTTTTTCAGATTCTCTTCTCATATAGCTTATTACAGAATATTGAGTAGAGTTCCCTGTGCTATACAGCTGGTTCTTGTTGATTGTCAGTTTTATATAGAATAGTATGTACATGTTAATCCCAAACTCCTACTTTATCCGTCCCCCTACCTTTCCCTTTGGCAACCATGTTTGTTTGTGTGTGTCTAAATCTGTGTCTATTCTGTAAATAATTCGTTTGTATCATTTTTTTGGCTTTTTTTTAGATTCCACATTTAAGTGGTATCATATGATATTGTCCTTCTCTGCCTTAACCTACTGTGATAATCTCCATGATCCATCCATAACGCAAATGGAATTTTTATTCTTTTGTATGGCTGAGTAATATCCCACTGTATATCCGCATTCCTCTGTCAATTAAGAATTTAGGTTGTCTCCATGTCTTGGCTGTTGTAAACAGTGCTTCAGTGAATGCTGGGGTGCTTGCATCTTTTCAAATTATAGTTTTCTTCAGCTATATGCCCAAGAGTGGAATTGCTGGATTATATAGTAGTTCTGCTTGTACCTTTTAAGTAACCTCAACACTGAATACGTAGTTGTTGTACCAGTTTATACTCCTACCCACAGTGTGGGAGGCTCCCTTTTCTCCACACCCTCTCCAGCATTTATTGTGTGTAGACTTTTTGGTAATGGCCATTCTAAGCAGTGCAAGGTGATACTGGTTCCATTGTGGTTTCTCTTTGCGTTGCTCTGATAATTAGTGGTGTGGAGCATCTTTCTGTGTGCATTTTGGCCGTCTGTGTGCTTTGTTTGGAAGTGTCTGTCAGTCTTCCGCCCGTTTTCCTTTGGGATGTTTGGCTTTTGGGGGGTGTTGAGTTGAATGAGCGGTTTGTATATTTTGGAGATGAATCCCGATTGTTGATCCCTTTGTTTGCAAATATTTTCTCCCATCCTGTGGGTTGCCTTTTTGCTTTGTTTATGGTTTCCTTTGCTGTGCAACTCCTTTTGTGTATAATTAGGTCCCATTTGTTTATTTTTGTTTTATTTTCATTACTCTAAAAGGTGGATCCAAAAATACATTGCCACGATTTATGTCAAAGAGTGTTCCGCCTATGTTTTCCTCTAAGAGTTTTAAAGCATCTGATCTTACATTTAGGCATTTAATACATTTTTAGTCTATTTTTGTGTATGGTGTTAGAGAATGTTCTAAATTTCATTCTTTGACATGTAGCTGTCTGGTTTTCCCAGCATCACTTATGGAAGAGACTGTCTTTTCTTCATTGTATAGTATTGACCACAGGTGTATATAATTGACCACAGGTGTGTGAGCTTATTCCTGGGCTATCTTGTTCTATTGATCTATATTCCTATTTTTGTGCTAGTACCATACTGTTTTGATTTCTGTAGCTTTGCAATGTAGCCTGAAGTCAGGGAGCTTGATTGCACTAGCTGTTTTTCTTTCTTAAGACTGCTTGGCTAGCTGTTTTACACATGGTAGTGTATATATGTCAATGTTACATATGTATATACATCTCCCAGTTTGTTCCACCCTTCCCTTGTCCCCACCACCACCTTTTCCACATGTCCATTCCCTACATCTGCATCTCTGTTCAGTTCAGTTCAGTTGCTCAGTCGTATCCGACTCTTTGCAACCCCATGAATCACAGCACGCCAGGCCTCCCTGTCCATCACCAACTCCCGGAGTTCACTCAGACTCACGTCCATCGAGTCGGTGATGCCATCCAGCCATCTCATCCTCGGTCGTCCCCTTCTCCTCCTGCCCCCAATCCCTCCCAGCATCAGAGTCTTTTCCAATGAGTCAACTCTTCGCATGAGGTGGCCAAAGTACTGGAGTTTCAGCTTCAGCATCATTCCTTCCAAAGAAACCCCAGGGCTGATCTCTGTTACTGCCCTACAGATAATGCTGCCCTGCACCATTTTTCAGCCATCCAGCCATCTCATCCTCGGTCGTCCCCTTCTCCTCCTGCCCCCAATCCCTCCCAGCATCAGAGTCTTTTCCAATGAGTCAACTCTTCGCATGAGGTGGCCAAAGTACTGGAGTTTCAGCTTCAGCATCATTCCTTCCAAAGAAACCCCAGGGCTGATCTCTGTTACTGCCCTACAGATAATGCTGCCCTGCACCATTTTTCTAGATTCCATATATATTGTTAATACAAGATATTTGTTTTTCTGATTTACTTCATTGTGTATGACAGACTCAAGGTCCATCCCCGTCACTACAAATGACCCGATTTCATTCCTTTTTCTGACTGATACCCCATTGTAGACATGGACCACGTCTTCTTTATCCATTCGCCTGTTGATGGACGTTTAGGTTGCGTCTATGTCTTGGCTGCTGTGAATAGTGCTGCCATGAACATAGAGGGTGCATTTGCCTTTTTGAATTAGAGTTTTGTCTGGGTCTTTGCCCAGGAGTGGGATTGCTGGATCGTATGCCAGTTCTGTTTTTGGTTTTCTGAGGAACCTCTGCATTCTTTTCCTCAGTGGCTGCACCGACTTACAGTCCCACCAACCATGTAGAAGGGTTTCCTGTTCTCCATACTCTCTCCAGCATTTGTTATGGGCACACTTTTTAATGATGGCCATTCTGATCGGCGTGAGGTGGTACCTCACTGTAGTTTTAATTTGCATTTCTCTAATAATGAGTGATGTTGAGTATCTTTTCATGTATTTGTTAGCCATCTGTATGTCTTCTTTGGAGAAATGTCTATTAATGTCTTCTGCCCATTTTCCGATTGGGTTGTTTGTGGGGGAGAGGTGGTTGTTATTCTTGTTTATTCTCTTTTTTATAATGTCNTAATAATGAGTGATGTTGAGTATCTTTTCATGTATTTGTTAGCCATCTGTATGTCTTCTTTGGAGAAATGTCTATTAATGTCTTCTGCCCATTTTCCGATTGGGTTGTTTGTGGGGGAGAGGTGGTTGTTATTCTTGTTTATTCTCTTTTTTATAATGTCTGTATTATTTCATTTTTTATAAAAGACATATATTTTTTATAATCAGAAAGAAAAATGCCTACTTTTTATCTTGAAGAATCCCCAAACCCCATCTGGGGATCTGAATTATCCTTTTGTCCCACCTACACGGACCAGGTTAACCACGTGTTGCCTGGGCAGTGCATCCTTGGGCACTGCTGACGGCACTGGGCCCCTGGATCACTGTAGCTCACAGAGGCCCTGCAGTCGCACAGGGAGCCCCAGAGCGAAAGATGGGGACACTCCCCAGGGCCCTCAGTGACGCGTTCAGTTGCCTAGACTGGGAGCCTCAGAACACATCCTGGGGGAGGGGCAGATACATGTCAGAAGCCTGGAGTTGGAAGAGGGCAGCAGAGGCCATCCTCTCGGCCCAGGGATTTGGGTTGAGGCAGGAGTGAGGAGGTGGGGAAAGACCAACAGCTAGCTTGTTAGCCACACTGACTCCCAGATTCTGAGGATTGCAGAAGGTTTGACTTCATCTAGGCCTGTGTTTCCTAATCTTCATATCTATTTTCTGCCTTCACTATCAGTTCTGTGAAATTTTGCATTAGATATAAACACTCACTGGTTTTTTGTTTGTTTAAATATATTTATTGTAAAGGGCAACTTTGAATGATTGTCATCATTGGAAACCAATATTGTTTCCTATGAAAAGTAGGTAAATGCCAAAAGTAAAGAGAGTTAAAACACGGTGGAGGGGGGCGGGGGGCAGATAGATGTATGCTGTTTCCGACAATAGGCGGTGAGCTGTTTTAGAGAGATCGTAACGACGGATGCACCAGCCCTGACCTGAGACTTGCCCTTCTCACGACACGGTCTTCCTTGTTGTCCACACACCACGTAAATCATTTCCTGACCCAGCAATGGTGCCCACAGGGCTCAAAGAGCACGCCGCGGAAGCCCTGCCACTGTGCGGCCTCCCCCGCCCTGCCCTCCTGGGGGAGGGAGGCCATCAGGGATGAAGGCTCGTGCGGGCTGGGACCGGCTGGGCCAGGACGCCATGTCTGCCTTGCCCACCCTGGTCTGCAGGCCTTTGAGGACATCTACCTGGAGGAGCGGAAGACCATCAAGGTCCTGCTGGAGTACGCCGACAAGATGTTCACCTACGTCTTCGTGCTGGAGATGCTCCTCAAGTGGGTGGCCTACGGCTTCAAGAAGTACTTCACCAACGCCTGGTGCTGGCTTGATTTCCTCATCGTGGACGTAAGTGTGGCCCCTGAAGGGAAGAGAGGGGAGGGGGCGCCCTTTGCCAGTGCGAGAAGGAGCTGAGGCTGAGGGATCGGAGGACAGAAGGACGGGTGGCGGGAGTTCGGCAGGCTGACGTGGAGGCTCTTGGCTGTGCTGCAAGGCAGGCGGAGGGGCAGACCGAGTCTGAGGTCACGGAGGGGAAGCAGTCAGAACCCCCAGCCAGGGACACGGAAATCTAGGCCCTGCTCCTGGGAGAAACTGGACTCACCGTGGGGGTCAGTGTGTATAGTCCTGGCAGGGCTGTGAGCCAGCGCAGGAGTGAGTTCTGGCCCTCTCAGGACCGCCAGAAGCAGGGCGCTGACGCGCCTGTGTTACAGCCCTCACCACGCCACCTTGTGAACTGTCCATCAGGACCGCTACCCACATGGCCAGTTAAGAGCCTACGTGTCTACACACGAGAGGGGTCCGTGTGTATCGGAGATGGAGTGAACCAAAGGCCAGAGGGCATGGGGTTGGAGAAGGGGTGCAGGGCAGGTGGGAGATCGTCCTGGCTCAGCTAGAAGGTACCACAACAGGGAGGATGAGTCGGGGTGGAGTCATCTGCGAGAAGGAGGAAAGCCATGAACGTGGGCTGGGTGAGGGGTTCTGGCCAGCTGCCCCGGGTCATCTGGTAGCTGGCGGGCCATGCCAGTCTCTGATGTGTCCAGAAGGGCCTGGGGTAGGAGGCTGGCATGTCCTCTGGGCACCCGGTGGGCAGATGGAATGCAGCCCCCTCCCCACAGCTCCCCAGGCCCCGGAACCTTGTTGGGTGCAAGCAGGGTGAGTTCGGGGTCTTGCGGGGCTCCTGAGTACAGTCAAGTGGGAGAGTAACCAGAGGGTGACGGGGGAGAATTGAGGCTCAGGGTGCGGGCAGCCTTGGATCTGTGCTCCCTGAGCACAGAGGGAGCACGGCGAAGGGCCAAGTGAGGGCTCACCGTCTGGCTGTGGTGCTTCTCCCACAACAGAACGTGGGCCAGGATGTGCAAGCTGGGAAAAGCTTTCCAGAAGACGCCCGTGGCTTCTGGGCTTTGCGTCAGGCTCTGCCCACCTGCAGGGGCTGTGCTTCCTGGAGTTCTAGCTTAAGCCTGCGCTCAGTCCCTACCGCAGCCCCAGAGGCCCAAGGCAGGGCTCGATGGCCAGTGGGCCTGGCCAGGGTCAGGCCTCGGTGGGAGGTCAGGCTTGAGTGGCCCCTGAGCTAGAGCATGCGTGCAGACACAGAGCCTCATGGGTGGGCCTCCTCACAGGTGACTCCAAGCCACCACAAGTGGCTGAAAAGATGCTAATGTTGGGGTAAGGGATGCTGGGGTGGCAGTCAGGGAGGGGCTCTGGGTGAGCTTATAGCCCGGGGCCCTCAGAGGCTCCCTGAGGTGATGGAAAGGGAGCCTCTCTGCTAAGGGGCTGTGGGAAGGCCTGGGAGCCTGGCAGCTCTGCCCTGGCCGCCTCACCCACCTGTTCCTGCAGCTTCGTGGGACTGACTCCCCCAGGGCAGGCCAGACAGACTCTGCAAAGATGTCTGGGGAAGCCCACCCCTCTCCCACCCCCTGCCACTTTGGAGAACTTAGCTGAGGCCAGGCCTTAGGGCCTGAAATTCCCAAGATGGGAGAATCAGCCTGTGGAGAGGAAAACTGAGGGGCGCAGCAGAGAAGGGCCTGGCCCAAGAAAAAGAAGAAAGTGGTGCTGGAATCCAGCTTTCCTGACACTGGCCATGCCCCCCCACCCCCATCCCCACGGAAATGGTGGACTTCAGGCCTCAAGATCTGAGAAAGGGGTTTCCATGTTCAATTCATGCAGTTTTTAAAAACTGCCGAGCATCTACTATACGCAGGTGCTATAGGAGATGCTGAGGACCTCAGGGAGCAAAATAGACAAAGTCACTGCCTGCGTGGAGGAAGGTGCTGGGAACCAGAAACAGAACACATGAGCCGGCTTTATATAATATTACACTGGTGGTGTACACATGGAGAAAAAGAAGTGGAAAGGGAAGGGGATTAGGAGGGCCTGGACTCAGGGAGAAGGGAAGACCCAGATTGCAACTTTAAACAAGCTGGCTAGAAATAGGCCAACTGTGGCGATGTTTGAAGGAAGTTGGGGCTAGCCAGGCAGGTATCTGCAGAACATTTCAAGCAGAGGTTGGAACAGCAGTGCAAAGGTCCTGTGATGGGAGCGTGCCTGGGGCCCTTGAGGAACCACAAGGAGCGCAGAGTGGCTGGAGCAGAGGAGAGGGGACGCGAAGTGCAGCAGTTGAGGCCAGACTGCATGGGGTCGAACGCATGCAGCCTTAGAAAATCCATGGGCTTTTATTTAGAATGAAATGGGAGGCGCTGGAGGGCTTTGGACAGAAGAGTGACATCATATGACTCACTAGGAAAGGATCACCCTGTCCAGGGAGGGGAAGTGGAAGCAGGGGGAAGGTTGGGAGGCCAGGGCAGTAATCCAGGGGAGAGATGACGGTGGCCTGGCCAGGATGGCTGCAGTGGAAGCGGTGAGAAATATTTGGACTTCTGACGTATTTTGAAGGCAGAGCCAACAGGAAATCCTGATGGGCTGGATGTTGGTGTGTGAGACAGAGAGAAGGCAGGGATGATGCCAAGGCTTGTGGCTTGGGCAGCTGGAAGGATGGAGCTGCCATCAGCTGAGATCGGGTGGAAAGGGGGGGCAAGCTTGGGAAGGAACAGACAAGGGCAGCCTGCTGGGGACTAGCTTGGGAGCCTGGCCAGACCTGGTCCCTGGGACCCTGGCCTCAGCAGCAGGCCCCTCGCCCTCTCCAGAGTGGGGACCAGCATCCTCGAGGGGTGAGTCGGGGGAGCACAGAAGTCTATCCTGGAAGTCCTTGGAGGAGGCAGCTCCTCCAAGCTCTTCTGCCTAGCCTTCTCCCAACCTGCGCTTCCAAGCCTGAGAGCAGGCTATGGGGGTCACACCTACCCTCCACTCCCCATGGCCCCTCACCACGCCCAGGCTGCCCTCAGAGCCTGGGTGGTGGAAATGGTGATAGCTGGCGAGGTCAGGCAGGAGGCCACTTCCAGCCTGTGATCACTGGCCAGCAGTGACATAAGAAGGGATTGGATGCCCATGGAGCTTTAGAAGGATAAAGTCCGAGGGGTAGAAATGTGCCGGTGGGGGCAGGGCAGAGGAAGCAGAGAGCAGTCCACAGGGGCTCCATCTGAGCCTCTCTTCCGTGAAGATGATAGAATGTTGCAAGGTCCAGCCTTGAGGAAGTGCCCCAGGATGGTCTGTCTGCTCATATTCAACTCAGGATGGTCCTTCTTCCCACAGAGTCTACTCTGGGGGAGGGGAGGGGCCAGCCCAAGAATCTGATTTGAAGGAAAGCGCATGGGGACCTAAAGCCACCCAGGCTTTGTGGCCCTGCTCTTCCACACTAGCAGGTGGCTTTGGAACTCCGTTTTCTCATCCATAGAATGGGGAGATGCATTCCAAGGCCTGGGGTGAGTGGAGCTATCACAGACATGTGTGTGAAGTGCACACAGCGGCCCTTGGTGAAGGCCTGAAAGCTGGGATACGCCTGGCCTGTCTCCAGCCTCTTGGGCCCAGGGAAGGCTGACCCAGCACAAGACAGCCTGTGAAGACGGTCCAGCCGGAAATCATAAAGCCTGGACATGGGGAGGCTCTCTCCTGTCCAGGAGAGAGCTGAACTCTCTCACTGGCTGGCTCTCTCAATGAACCCAGCCTGAGTTCGGTGGGCCAAGAGCCCTGCCACCAGTCTCAAGCTGGCCTCATGGCCTCACCGCCCTATCTCCCACAGGTCTCGCTGATCAGCCTGGTGGCCAACGCCCTGGGCTTTGCTGAGATGGGCCCCATCAAGTCACTGCGGACCTTGCGTGCTCTCCGACCCCTGCGAGCCCTGTCACGATTTGAGGGCATGAGAGTAAGAGGGGTGGCTCTCCTCGTGGGAGCAGTGGGTGATGGCTCCATAAAGGGAACCCCCAGACTCACTTGCTGACCTGCTGCAAACATGTGTGAGATCTCCAGGAGGTACGGCTGGGCTTAGAGGTGCCTGGAGGTGAACTGTAAGAACCTCCCCCCAGGCCTGACGCCTCGGCCCTGTGGGCTCCACGAAGGCCAGAGAGCACTGGACAAAGGAAAGGAAGCAAGGGCTGGACCACGAGTGTCTCAGCTGCAGTCCAGCCCCACCAGCCTGGGGCCCCTGCAGCTTCTGCTCTCCCATGGGGCCTCGTGTCTGTGTGTGCCCTGGCTCCATGTGCCCGTCTGTGTCCCCCGCCTCCTGGCAGACACAGGTTGCCTCCCTTCTATCCAGGATGGGCAGTAGGGCAGGGCTGGTGAGGATAAAGCAAGCAAGGAGGCAGCCAGTAGTCCTACCGATCAGAGAGCAGTTTGATTTGCTTAGTAAACTTTTGGGCACTATTTTCTAAGTGCAGAGAGCTCTGCCTTTTTTCCAGTCACTAAGTTTTACCGAAGAGTGTGCACATTTAAGGCAAATTTAAAAGCCCACCAAGAAAAAACATTACCCGTGATATATAGCAAGAAAACAAGCCTATATGTTTGTGTGAGTATGTTCTTTGTTTTTTATTGTTTGTATGAAATGTGCACGGTTCTGTTGTGACTTTAGCAGACACCTCTGTGTGTCTCTCACTGACCCAGAAGACGCCACTATGCAGCCCCATTCGGTTGATGGTTTTGAACTTTGCCCACACCCCAACCCATGGAGAAACAAACTGCTTATTTCTGGTGGGAAGCCATTCACAAGTGAATAATCCGACCTAAGTTAGATGCTCCCAAATGTCCAATAGGAGAAAAAAACACTTGGTTCTGGGGCACGGGGCCATAGGGGAGACACTAGTTACCAGGATCTCCTCTGCTGTGGCCACAGAGCCAGCCAAAGGCAAGTGCAAGAGTTGGTTTCCGCCCTGTTCCCATGTTCATCGCATGCTGGGCCAGGGCACCCCCCGCCGACTTCCTCTGCATGTGTCAGTGTGACCCGTCCTGGCACCACACCCACCACACAGTCCCACGCCAGCTCCAGTATGTGTGGCAAACATGTTCCTGGCTCACAGACAGCTGGGGACCAGGTCCCTCCCTGGAGTGAAGTCCCCAGTTCTTTTTGCCAAGGATGCCTCTCCTGGGAGCTGTGAGTTTAAATGAAGAGAGCATGGGGCCGTGGCTCCACAGAGTCAGAGGGCTGCTCCCTGGAGAGGGCAGAGGCACAGTGCACGCACACCGCCCTGCCAGCCCTGATCCCATCACAGCGTGAGGGGGCTGTCAGAGCACCCTCCACTCGCACCACGCAGAGATCCCCCGGGCACACTTTGCGGGAGAACACCCATCCATCTCAGGAGCAGCAGCCCCAAAATGAACCAGAAACTCAGCTCAGAGAATGTGTCTCCAGAGACCCTTTCTTCCCCATCAGATTTCTGGCGTACTATCTAGCAGAGACCATGTTGAAAGTTAAGTTTGAAGGTCATGGATTCCAGGCAGGGCTATGAAGGATAAGAAGAGGCTCTGAGCTGTGTGAGTGGGGGATGCAGAGCAGAAGGCACATGTGTTCTCTCTCACTGCCCACAAGAGCTTCCAGCCATGGGCTGTCCCTCCTTGGTGACAGGAAATGTTCCCCACCCCTACCCCAACAGGGACCTATACCCAGGGGGTTCAGTAGGTTTGGGGGGTGTGTCTTACAAAGGGCGTGCATGCTGAGCACCCCCAGAAACTGAGTCTGTTCTGTGCCCACTTGAGGTTGTGGTCAACGCCCTGGTGGGCGCCATCCCATCCATCATGAACGTCCTCCTCGTCTGCCTCATCTTCTGGCTCATCTTCAGCATCATGGGCGTGAACCTCTTCGCGGGGAAGTTTGGGAGATGCATCAACCAGACCGAGGGAGACCTGCCCCTGAACTATACCATCGTGAACAACAAGAGCGACTGTGAGTCCTTCAACGTGACCGGAGAACTGTACTGGACCAAGGTGAAAGTCAACTTTGACAACGTGGGGGCCGGGTACCTGGCCCTTCTGCAGGTGGTGAGTCCTGTGGCAGGCGGCGGGGGACTGCCTTCCTCTCACTGGTTGACCAGCAACAGGCACCTTCCCCCGGGCTGTGGGCAGGAGGCAGACAGCGGGGCCACTCTGGATCCTCACGATAGGGTTCTGTCGCCCAAAGACTCTCCAGAGACTTCTTGTCTGTTTGGGAAGGTGCTAGGTGTTCCTTTCTAAGGAAGATGCTACACTTTCCCAGTATGGCGTGGGACTCCATGCTGCGGCCTTTTACCCAGCTCACTTTCACTTTTCACTTTCCTGCATTGGAGAAGGAAATGGCACCCCACTCCAGTGTTCTTGCCTGGAGAATCCCAGGGACGGGGGAGCCTGGTGGGCTGCCGTCTCTGGGGTCGCACAGGGTCGGACACGACTGAAGCGACTCAGCAGCAGCAGCAGCAGCCAGGCTGACTCCTCACACTGTCAGCTTGGCAGCGGGATAGCGCAGGTTGCAGACAAACGACCACAGACACCCAGGGACTGAGCTGTTAGCAAAACTGTGATTCTGGCCACCCCTCTGTTATACAAGGCAGTGATTCCTCCCGCATTGTTTCAAAGAATATATTTACTTTCACCTCTAACGTGCAAGATGTTCAAACACTCACGGCCCTACCGAAGTTTCTATTGATTTGTGAAGATGATGGCTTCAGTGACTATAACGCATAGCATACCAAAAGCCTTGACAGCAGAAATGCAAACAGAACTGTAAGACGTAAAGCTGCCCACACACCTGTCTCTAGCGCTGAGCAGAGGGAAACTCGGCACATGCCCTCACACCTCCTCCGTTGTTTCTGTCGTCTAGTCGCTCAGTCGTGTCCGACTCTTTGTGACCTCATGGACTGTAGCCCACCAGGCTCCTCTGTCCATGGGATTTCCTAGGCAAGATTACTGGAGTGGGTTGCCATTTCTTTCATCAGGGGATCTTCCTGACCCAGGGATCAAATCTTAGCCTCCTGCACATTTTCTGCATTGGCAGGTGGGTTCTTTACTTCTGAGCCACCAGGGAAGCAACCCCACCCATCTCTTAAATCCCAGGAGTAGCTCTCTCCAGAGTCCCTGAAATACTTCATGGGGAACAGGATTAGAGCCCAACCCAGAGAGCCTTCCCTTCTGAATGTCAACATTTGTTGGAAGGAAAGCCCCCTGTTGTAGTCTGGGAGCTGCCTGCCATTGCAGACACAACCACACAGTGGCTAGAAAGAATTCGGTCGTGGGCACCTCGTAACCTTGGGGGGGTCCCCAGCAGGTCCCACCGCATCTCCAGGCCTCTCTGTGCGGGTGAGGCCCCATGGCACAGGAAGCTGAAGCAGTTGCCTTCTCTGTGGCTGCTTTGGTTTCCCCATCCACCCTTCCTGACTCATAAAAACTCTCAGATGTGGGAAATCTGTGTAGACCAGCTTACACCCTGAAAAGACTCATAAAAACTCTCAGATGTGGGGAATCTGTGTAGACCAGCTTACACCCTGAAAAGACTCATACAAACTCTCAGATGTGGGGAATCTGTGTAGACCAGCTTACACCCTGAAAAGAGGCTCAGGACACAATAGGATTATGCTGAGGACGCAAATGAGATCCGCTAGGTAGTCAGTCTCACCACCAAGCGTGTCCCTCAGCTCCGAATCATCCTAGCAGCCCAGACTGGGGCCGTCCATGCAACTGGCGCCAGGATCCTGTCCTGTCCGGCCTCCTCTTTCCTGCCATGCCAGAACCAGTGAGTGTGGACTCGCAAGAGCCAGTTGTATTTTCCGATATTTTGTGAGCCATTATTAAAAATTAGATTTATAGACTTGTAATTAACTCAACGATATTGAGACAAAATAAAAACTTACCATTTCCGCTTGTTATCATCTATGCTCTTGAGGTTACGCACGCCTATTGTAGTCGCAGCGTGGAAACACGGCAATGCTGTGGTCCTATGCCTCTCTTCCCAGCACTGAGTTCAGTAACGACACTTTGGCAACTTGAGGTTGGCCATGATGGGAATGTTTACACAGAGAAGTTGGCAAACACAGTCAGGGCTTTTTCTGTGTATAATTTGATGTGTTTATTTTTAGCTGTGCTGGGTCTTCATTGCTGCCCGGGTTTTTCTCTAGTTGTGGCAAGCGGGAGCTACCCTCTAGCTGCCGTGTGTGGGCTTCCCATTGGCTTCTCTTGCACAACCTCTAGGGTTCAAGGCTTCTGTAGTTGTGGCTCCTGGGCTCTAGAGCACAGGTTCAACAGCTGTGGCAACCGGGCTTAGCTGCTCCTCGGCATGTGGGATCTTCCTGGGTCAGGAATCGGACCCATGTCTCCTGCACTAGGGGGCGAATTCTTCACCACTGAGGCACCAAGGAAGCGCAGTCAGGGCTTTTATTTTTCCTTCCGGAAAGCCATTTGTTGTTAGTCATTTGCCAACACACCACTAGCAAAAGGACCCCCTTAAGTATGAGGGAACATTAGGATTCTTGAGGGACGTCCTTGGACAGCCGTGGAGCAGAAGCCCCAAGGCTTCTGACAGAGAGGACCAGGTCAGCACTGAGGCCCGCCTTAAACCAGAGCAGAGAACCCCAGTGCCCCTCTCTGTTCTGGACACCCCTGTAGGCCTCTGTGTCAGTTCAGAATCTGAAATGAATGCACATCTGAAGGGTAGTCTCTTGGCCAACATCAGAATGCTTATTCCCCCACGAAATGACCTTCCTGGAGTGTCTGCTTGGCTGCCTCCCCTCCGCCTCAGCCCTGAAAGAGAAGGCCTTTCCCCGACTGCGCAGCCACCTGGACACTGCTGGAAGGGTTAGCTTCTAGTGGGAGGTTACTTCCCGGTCCCATCTGTCCCGCTAGGAGCCCGAAGTAGCTCCACAGATGCAGAATTAAATTTCCTTACTCTTGTCTCTTTCTTCCAGGCAACGTTTAAAGGCTGGATGGACATCATGTATGCAGCTGTAGACTCCAGGGGGGTAGGTTGTCACACTGGTCTCTCTCCTTGAATCAGTCAAGGTTCCAAGCACCCAAGGTTCCCAGCTGCTCAGCCACCACGGAAACAGGGTCTGCATCCCATAAGCGCCAGGTCTTTTGTGTCAGCCCAGAGTTGAGCCTCTCTGGAATGCCCTTGGCTGCCCCTGGGACAGGGTCGTATGGTCTCCCAGGGACGCCCCAGATTCTCAGATATCTTGTGAATGGCATTCACTGTAATGTAGTTGAACCAAAATCCTACCCCTGGAGGATGGGGTGGGAGCAGCAGAGACCCAAATCAAGTTTCTCTGTGGTCCTGTCCTCGCCCCACATACATATACCAGCCACCATATCACACTGAAAGCTGAAGGCTGCGAGACACCCCCATATACTCAAACCTTGCAGTGGCCCAGGGGCAGGAGCCACGCATGGGCACAGCGCCAGCTCTGAGCCCGGCATGCCTGGCCTCCTCAACTCCATCCCCGCCCGCCCCTCACATGCACACACACACCCCCCGGGTGGTGACCTTCCTCTGACACGCCCTGCCAGCCCGTCCCCCGTTCCTGCCTGCCTGACCTCCTGTCTGCTTTCTCCCCTCTAGTACGAGGAGCAGCCCCAGTGGGAATACAACCTCTACATGTATATCTATTTTGTCATCTTCATCATCTTTGGGTCTTTCTTCACCCTGAACCTGTTCATCGGTGTCATCATTGACAACTTCAACCAGCAGAAGAAAAAGATACGTAGAGCACAGGCCCACCAGGCTGCAGGGCAGGGCTGGGTGCCAGGCACCTGGCAGCCTCGCTGGCTCCTGGCCCCATTCCTCCTTCCTGCTGGGGACTACGCTCCGACCGGGATGGGGTGGGAGAGGGGTGTATCCATGATGTGGCCTGCTTAGGCCCGTAAGTGTATAACGAAGGGCCCCACGCCTGCCCTAGTCTGAGAGAAGAGGCTCCTGAGGGGAGCTGGGGTGAGAGTTGGGACTGTTCACCTGGCCCGTGATCAGGGATCATGGGGTGGGGGTGGGGAGCAACTGCACAGAGGCCTGGGTCTTCCCAGAGTTCCATCATAGAAGCTGCGATCGGGTGGCAGGCAAGCCAAGTGGGCAGAGGGAACTTCCAGGATGGCTGAGCTGGGCAGGGGAGAGGATGGAGGTCGGGGCTGCATTTGCAAGTCCCAAAGTCAGAGAGGAGCTCAAGGTGAATGGGGAAAGGGGCCCTGGGGAAGCACGTCTGGGGTGGTGGTTGAGGGGGACTCTCTGATGTAGGATAAGGCATACTTTTCTCCCCTAGGAGAGGCAGTGAGGAGGAGGGCCACCCTGGCACCCTCACCAAGGAGGCTAGATCCCCAAGAACCCCCAGATGAGGCTGGTGCCTGTCTCTCTGCACTTAGGGGGCCAGGACATCTTCATGACAGAGGAGCAGAAGAAATACTACAATGCCATGAAGAAGCTGGGCTCCAAGAAGCCCCAGAAGCCCATCCCACGGCCCCTGGTGAGCCAGGCTCTCAATTCGGTGGGCGTGGGGAAGATCTGCCCGAAGGGGGCCCTGGGAAGCTCCCACGCCACAAGACCAGCTATCGGGGCCTCTTCACAGTCTTTTGGTGCAGCCCTGGGGCCCTTGGCCTGTCCAGGGAAGGAGGGACCTCCAATCATGCACAGGGACCTCAGTCTCATGGAGGTACAGGGGAAGGCATGAGACAGCCTGGGAGCCCAGGGATGATCCTCTCCCACAGGAGCTTCTGAGTGAGACCCCTCCTCCCCTACAGCACTGGAGGCTTTCCCCAGGGAGGGCTGGGCAGCCCTGTGTGTAACAATGCACAGGGACCTCAGTCTCATGGAGGTACAGGGGAAGGCATGAGACAGCCTGGGAGCCCAGGGATGATCCTCTCCCACAGGAGCTTCTGAGTGAGACCCCTCCTCCCCTACAGCACTGGAGGCTTTCCCCAGGGAGGGCTGGGCAGCCCTGTGTGTAACCACATCCTTGTAACTCCCTGAGCCGTAGAGTCCCCAGGTGTGTGTGTGTGTGTGTGTGTGTGTGTGTGTGTAGCCTAGGTTATGCAGGTGATGGTACCTAAATCATTAGCTTGGAAGGGGCAGCCCCAGTTTTTGCATCCAGTTCATCCATGTCATCTGACTCTTTCCTGTTCTCCATGCTCTGGTCTAGGTTAGGAGTGTGTGTTTTTTCAATTATTTATAATCATCTCTCTTCCCCAAAATGGGGCTCCCCTGGTGGATCAGATGGTAGAGAATCTGCCTGCAATGCGGGAGACTGGGGTTCAACCCCTGGGTTGGGAATATTCCCTGGAGAAGAGCATGGCAACCCACTCCAGTAGTCTTGCCTGGAGAATCCCATGGACAGAGGAGCCTGGCAGGCTACAGTTCGTGAGGTCACAAAGAGTCAGACATGACTGAGTGACTTACACTTNCGGGAGACTGGGGTTCAACCCCTGGGTTGGGAATATTCCCTGGAGAAGAGCATGGCAACCCACTCCAGTAGTCTTGCCTGGAGAATCCCATGGACAGAGGAGCCTGGCAGGCTACAGTTCGTGAGGTCACAAAGAGTCAGACATGACTGAGTGACTTACACTTTCCCCAAAATAATCTTACAATTCAAGACAGACATTAATACAGTTTCAATGGAATAAATAAATTCCACAGAAAGAATGGAGAAATTTTGTTAACCTGAGGGCTGAGACAGTTTCTAGAGCTGAACTTTAGATCTGACCTTGAGCCTTCAGACAGTGGGAACAAAAAGAGAAGCTTGATGAACAATGGGCTGAGGAAACTTGGGGTAAGAGAAGTCCTTTCCTGAAGCACCACGAGAGATGGTGTCTGGGACAAGGAGCTTTCGGCAGGGAGCCAGGCTGTCCAGCACCCTGCCTTTTTCCTCCCCCCATGACAGTCTGGGAGCACTGGACTGTCCAGAGGGTGGAGTAGGCGGGCGGGTGGTCCGGGCTGAGCGGCAGCAAAGGAGGCCTGCCAGCCTGCCCCAGGCCCCTGCTGAGCCCTCCCTTTGCCCTTCTTTTCAGAACAAGTACCAGGGCTTCATATTCGATGTTGTGACCAAGCAGGCCTTCGACGTCTCCATCATGTTTCTCATCTGCTTGAACATGGTGACTATGATGGTGGAGACAGACGACCAGAGCCCCGAGAAGGTCAGCATCTTGGCCAAGATCAACCTGCTGTTCGTAGGCATCTTCACGGCCGAGTGTATCTTCAAGATGGTTGCCCTGCGTCATTACTACTTCACCAACAGCTGGAATATCTTCGACTTCGTGGTTGTCATCCTCTCCATCGTGGGTGGGTATGCAAGTCGGCTGGGCAGAGAAGGCCTCCCCAGCCAGGCGTCTCCCTCTCCCCCGGCTCCTGATCTGTGCTCCATGCCAAGTACACCAGCTTCCTGCATTCTTCGCTCCCTACAGTCCTTCCTACCCCCACCCCCCACAACCACACACACACATCTGGGAAGGCCACTCGGGCCAAGGGGCCAGCTTGGTAGAGGACCCAACACCCGCTCCTGGTCCTGCCCTCCCTGAGCCCCTGGAACACAGCTCTCTGTTTGGAGAACTTCAAGGGTGAGTCTAGGAAAGGGAATGGGGCCTGTGGGGGTTCCCTGCCTCCCCAAGGGAAAGCCTTCAAGCCCAGGGAAGAGTCTCCAGAGTTGGGAGGCAGGTGGCCCTCTAAAGTAGACGTTAACCCTGGAGATGGACCTTCTGGAGTTGAGAATTGCCACCTGGCCACCCTGGTGTATGCCAGGCTTCTTCAGACATCACTTGCCTCATGCAATTCACCATATAAAGTCAGCACCAAGGCAGGGAAATCGTTCAACGAGGGAGAAGCTGAGATAGGAATCACACATGGTCTACTCAGGCTAATACAACAGAAATAGCAGACTGGGCAACTCACAAGCAGCAGGAATCTGCTTCTCACAGATCTGGATGCTGGAAGTCCGAGAGGAGAGCACCAGCACGACCAGGTTTTCTGCTGAGGGTCCTTTTCCTGGTGCATAACCCACACCTTCTTGCTGTGTCCTCAAAAACTGGAAGGGGCTAGGGAGCTCCCTGAACCTCTTCTATAAGGGCACTAAGCCCATTCATTCGGGCTCTACTCTCGTGAAATTAAGCCCCTCCCAAGGCCCCACCTTGGGGAAGAGAAGGCAATGGCACCCCACTCCAGTACTCTTGCCTGGAAAATCCCATGGATGGAGCCTGGTGGGCTGCAGTCCATGGGGTCGCTAGGAGTCGGACCCGACTGAGCGACTTCACTTTCACTTTTCACTTTCATGCATTGGAGAAGGAAATGGCAACCCACTCCAGTGTTCTTGCCTGGAGAATCCCAGGGACAGGGGAGCCTGGTGGGCTGCCGTCTGTGGGGTCGCACAGAGTCGGACACGACTGAAGTGACTTAGCAGCAAGGCCCCACCTCCCAATACCATCATCTTTGAAGGGGGGAGTTTCAACATACGAATTTAGGAGGAGGCAGAAACACTGAGAACAGAGTACACACCCATATCTGTTTGACCTCAGAGCCCAAATTCCTTCTTTAAAGAACAGTTTTATTAAGATATACTTTACATAACACAAAACCCACCCTTTCAAGTGTCCAATTCAGTACTTTTAAGTATATTCACATGCCTGTGCAACCATCATTATGCTCTAATTTTAGAATATTTTCCTTACCCCCCAAAAGACACAGCACCCACTGAGCTCACCAGTTTCCCTCTCCCTACCCTCTGGCAGCTCAGCTGGTAAAGAATCTGCCTGCAATGCAGGAGACCCCAGTTCGATTCCTGTGTTGGGTAGATCCACTAGAGAAGGGATAGGCTACCCACTCTAGTATTCTTGGACTTCCCGTGTGGCTCAGCTGGTAAAGAATCTGCCCACAATGCAGGAGACCTGGGTTCAATCCCTGGATTGTGAAGATCCCCTGGAGAAGGGAAAGGCCGCCCACTCCCGTATTCTGGCCAGGAGAATTCCATGGACTGTATAGTCCATGGAGTTGGAAAGAGCTGGACATGACTGAGCAATTTTCACAGTCACAGCCAGCCAGCCCCTGGCAGCCACTAATCTAAAATTTTGAGGGACTGCCAAACTATTTTCTGAAGTGACTGCACCACGTTACAATCCCAAATTCAATGTAGGAGGGTTCCAGTTACTTCATATCCTCACCAACACTTGTTCCTGTCTGTATATTTTAATTACAGCCTTGCTAGTTGGTATGGAGTGACATTTCACTGAGGTTTTTCTTTGCATTTCCCTGATGACTAATGATGATGAACATCTTTTCACGTGTTTATTGGGCATTTTCCTTGGTATATAACAGGAGAAGTGTCTTGGAGGAATGTCTGTTCCAATCCTTTGCTTAATTTTTCAATTGAGTAATATGTGTTTTTATTGAGTTGTAAGAATTCTTTATATATTCCAGAGGCCAGTCCCTTATCAGATACAAGATTTGCAGATGTTTTCTCCCATTCTGTAGGTTGTCTTTTCACTTTCTTGGTTGTCACCTCTTGGAGCACAGAGGTCTTAACTTTAAGTCCAGTTTATCAATTCTTTCGTCACTTGTGTTCAGAGCCCAGTCTGGACCCTGCTCCCACAGACTTCTGCCATAACTGGCTTTCATCTTTCTGCCATATATAGCCTCTTCAGTGGCACAGAGGGAAAGACAGGGGCCAAGAGAGAGGGGCTGCTGTGGCTATAGTGATGTGCAGATGCTTAGAAGCCAGAAGTGGGCTCAGGAAATGCTCCAGGAGGTCTCAGGCGGGGATGAGGCTGAGACCATGCCTGGGGGGACTAGAGAGGATCTTTTCTCTAAAGCAGGTGTCAGGAGCTGGAACGGAGCCCTGAGGGACAGTTTCAAAGATTCCAGGAAGTGTAGACTATATTCAGGAACTACTGGTCCCAGAGCTTGGTTAACAGCTCAACTTGGAGCCAGAGTGTCTGAGTCAAATCCCACTTCTCACCGACTAGGTGGCAACTTGAATAGGTTAACTCACCTCTCAGTTTCCTCTTCTGGAAAATGAGGATGACAGTATCAGCTTACCTACTCGGGTAACCGGAAGGGGTAAATGGACATGTCAGTTGCTCAGCCCAGGGCTCTATCGACAGTGAATGCTTGACACACGTTCGTGAGTGGCATTATTATTAGGTTGGTGCAAAAGTAATTGCCGTTTTGGACCGTGAATTCTAAACCATTATAACTAGGCTCAAACACATCTTTATTCATCAACACAGGAGCCATTGCAATCAACACATTTTTGCCGACGAGAAATAAGTGTTTATTCCTATAGCACCAAAATCCATGCCTTGGGATTCGATGAACTCTTGGAAAGCATTTTCTGCCTCGTGCTGGTTGTGGAAGTGTTTTCCCTGCAAAAAGTTATCGCGCTGCTTGAAGAAGTGATAGCAGGTTGGCGAGAGGTCAGATGAATATGGCGGATGAGGCAAAACTTTGTAGCCCAAACCGTTCGACTTTTGAAGTGTCGGCTGTTCTCTGTGTGGTCGGGCCCTTTCTGTTGACCAATGCTGGCTGTAGGTCTTGCAGTTTTCAGTGCATCGCGTCCATCTGCTGAGCATGCTTCTCATCTATCATGGTTTCGCGGGGATTCCGAAAGCTGTAGTGGGTCAGATGGGCAGCAGACCTCCAAACAGTAACTGTGACCTTTTCTGGTATGTTTGGCTTCGAGGAGTGCTTTGGAGTTTCTTCTTTTTCCAGCCACTGAGCTGGTCATCACTGGTTGTGGTATATAACCCGCTTTTCATCGCATGTCACAATCTGATTGAGAAATGGTTCGTTGCTGTTGCATACAATAAGAGAAAATGACTTTTCAAAAGGATGCTTTTCTTGATTTGCGGTCAGCTTAAGAGGTACCCACTTATCAAGCTTTTTCACCTTTCCAATTTGCTTCAAATGCTGAAAGACTGTAGAACGGTCAACGCTGAGTTTTGGCAACTTCTCATGTAAGAGGATCAGCTTCAGTGATCCTCGCAATTGGTCACTGTCAACTTCCAATAGCCGGCCACTGTGCTCCTCATCTTCAAGGCTATTGTGTTGCCCTTTGCAAAACTTCTTGAACCACCACTGCCCTGTGCATTTGTTAGCAGCTCCTGGGCCAAATGTGTTGTTGATGTTGCAAGTTATCTGTTCTGTTTTACAACCCATTTTGAACTCAAAAAAGAAAACTGCTCAAACTTGTTTTTCATCTAACATCATCTCCATAGTCTAAAATAAATATAAAATAGCAAGTAATAAGTCATTAGCAAAAAAAGATAAAGTGAGAAATGCACACTAAAATGATGTAGAACCTAGCTACGTTTATTTAAAATGTATTCCAATACCAAACGGCAGATTTCAACAATACAAAAACCACCATTTCTTTTGCACCAACCTAATATATGAGAAGTCTGGAAAGTTCACTTGGGCTAATACAAGGCAAGTATATTCCATTCTTTCTTCTATAACTTACATCCATGCTCCTTGAAACTCCAAACTCAGAGTAGTCAGTAGAGACAAAGCGGGCAGGCCTGGCAGCTAGCAGGGCTGGGAAGGTCATAGGAAGCACCTCGGAGAGGCTGACTTGTGACAGGTGAGGTGTGAGGTGTGCCAACTGCCTGGCCGGTGCCTCTTGTATTTCAGTGTGCACATGAACCACCTGGACTTGTTAAAACACAAGGGGTCTGGGTGCGGAGCTGAGATTCTGCATTTCTGATAAGTGCCCAGGAAATCCCAAGGCTGTTGGTCCTCAGATGACACTCTGAGCAGCAAGGAGCCAAAAGTTCTAGAGTTCTGGTCCAAGCTAGGCCACCAGGGATGCTGAGCAAGTCCGCTGAGGCCCCTGAGACACAATCTGGATAGTGGGCCTCGTATGTGCAGGTACACTCAGGAGACCAAGGAGCGGAGGGCTGAGAAGGCCCTTTGCAAAGGATGCAGGAACTGTGGGTCCTTTTCTGGACCATAAATGCAGAAATGGAGACTCGGGTGGGTGGAGGCAGGGTCCTTACAGGCCCCAGGTGACCCGGGCCTCCACTCCCAGGCTCCGTGCCCCTCCCAGCGAGGCTGGGCTGGAGGGGGACAGTGACGCCACCGGCAGCCACAGTCTCCGTTGTTTCCCACAGGCACTGTGCTCTCAGACATCATCCAGAAGTACTTCTTCTCCCCGACGCTCTTCCGAGTCATCCGCCTGGCCCGCATCGGCCGCATCCTCAGGCTGATCCGCGGGGCCAAGGGCATCCGCACGCTGCTCTTCGCCCTCATGATGTCCCTGCCCGCCCTCTTCAACATCGGGCTGCTGCTCTTCCTCGTCATGTTCATCTACTCCATCTTCGGCATGGCCAGCTTCGCCTACGTCAAGTGGGAGGCCGGCATCGACGACATGTTCAACTTCCAGACCTTCGCCAACAGCATGCTGTGCCTCTTCCAGATCACCACGTCGGCGGGCTGGGACGGGCTCCTCAGCCCCATCCTCAACACGGGGCCCCCCTACTGCGACCCCAACCTGCCCAACAGCAACGGCTCCCGGGGCAACTGCGGGAGCCCCGCGGTGGGCATCCTCTTCTTCACCACCTACATCATCATCTCCTTCCTCATTGTGGTCAACATGTACATCGCCATCATCCTGGAGAACTTCAGTGTGGCCACGGAGGAGAGCACAGAGCCCCTGAGTGAGGACGACTTCGACATGTTCTACGAGATCTGGGAGAAGTTCGACCCGGAGGCCACCCAGTTCATCGAGTATTCGGCCCTGTCCGACTTCGCTGACGCCCTGTCGGAGCCGCTCCGGATCCCCAAGCCCAACCAGATAAGCCTCATCAATATGGACCTGCCTATGGTGAGCGGGGACCGCATCCACTGCATGGACATCCTCTTTGCCTTCACCAAGAGGGTCCTGGGCGAATCTGGGGAGATGGACGCCCTGAAGATCCAGATGGAGGAGAAGTTCATGGCGGCCAACCCGTCCAAGATCTCCTACGAGCCCATCACCACCACGCTGCGGCGGAAGCACGAGGAGGTGTCGGCCACGATCATCCAGCGGGCCTTCCGCCGGCACCTGCTGCAGCGCTCGGTCAAGCACGCCTCGTTCCTCTACCGCCAGCAGGCGGGCAGCAGCGGCCTCTCGGAGGAGGACGCCCCCGAGCAGGAGGGCCTCATCGCCTACATGATGAACGAGAACTTCCGCCGCCCCGGCCCGCCCTCCAGCTCCTCCGTCTCCTCCACGTCCTTCCCGCCCTCCTACGACAGCGTCACCAGGGCCACCAGCGACAACCCCCAGGTGCGGGCGTCTGACTACAGCCCAAGCGAGGATCTCGCTGACTTCCCCCCAACCCCCGACAGGGACCGCGAGTCAGTCGTGTGAGCGCGGCCCAGGGAGGGGCGCCAGTGCAGAGCATCCCGGCAAACCCAAAGTCAGCCCCAGCCCAGCAGCCGCTGAGCCGCCGACCTCTGCTTTGGGCTTCGCGAATGAGACAGGAGCCTCGGCCCGTGGGCCTACACGGCAGAGTCCTGTGGCAGAGTCCTGTGCACCGCGCTGATGGCTGGAAGCGCTTGGCCGAGCTGTCCGTTTGGGGTCACCAGTCCTGGGGCCCGGGTCTGGTCTGGCCCTAGAGCTCTGACCACCACCTCCATCCCAGCTGCTGAGACAAAATGCGAAACCAAGACTGTGTATGTTGTGAATGGGCTTTCATAAATTTATTATATTTGATATTTTTTTACTTGAGCAAAGAACTAACATTTTTTTGTTCACGGGTGGATCGGCAGCGATTCACACTGCCTCTTCCTAACTCTGAACAAGAGTGTCTATGGAGCTGCTGGGGCTCTGCCGTCAATGCAAAAGTGAGATCTGGTGTGGGCCCCACGGGCCTTCACTGCCTAGGGACAGAAAGGGGGTCCCCTGCCGCTTGGGCTGAGGTGCCAGGAGGGCTGAACCCCTTCCCATACACACGTGGGCACACTCTCACACTCACAGAGGCCAGACACAAGCCACATGTGGCCTGGACTCCCTGAGACGAACGAGGTGACCGGCCTTTCCCCCCAGCCCCCAACAGGTGGGATTCTTGTCAGCCAGGACTCACTCACTGCCCCATTTCCCGCCCCTCCCCCGTATGTTTATGCAGGCCACCCTGGAGTCAGGCCTATAAATACAACAAAGCTTCCAGAAGAGAGTGGCCTGGCTCCCAGGGCTTGTCCTCGGCACTGACACTGCCTTTCTTCCCTGTAGAGCTTGGCTTCTGTTAGAGTATTAACTTTAAGGGGAGGGCCTGAGGGAAGCACATACGTCCAGCCACCCAGCTTGTCCGTGCTGCCCAGCCTGGCTGGCCCTGCCCCACAGGCCAGGAAGAGAAGGCTGAGCCCATGGGGTTGGGGTGAAGAACCCACTCCACAGCCCCCAGTATGGTGCCCCCCAGCCCGTCTGGAGAATGGAATCCACTGTCATCACCCAGGCTCTCTCTCCAGACCTTTCTGCCTCTGCCCGGGGCTGAGGGGGTGCCTGTGTGGACCCCAGCTCCTCTCGAGCTGCGAAAGCACGGGAGTGGGGAGGGCTGCCCGGGCCCCGTGCACCGAAGGGGCTGCAGGATGCTCAGCCCAGTCCCGGGGCCCTAGGAGGGGAATAGACCCCAGGTCTCCCGGGAAAGGGAGTCGAGTGACCCTGGACCAGCGCCCCCCTGCTCAGCCCAGGGTCCCGGGGACACTGCATGCAGGACCTCCTGGGGCAGGGTCCAGGCTGCCCATGGGTCTTGTGAGCAGGCCTTTTCAGGGAAAAATACATTTTTCTAGTCCAATTACCACCACCCTCCCCAACCCCTCACCCCGCCACAGGGCCTCTTCAGCTGCTGACAATCCTACTGAGCATATGCAAATCTTTCAACATAGAGAACTGTCACCCTGAGAGGCACAGTGGTGGCTGGTGGAGGCTGCAGGCAGGGGCTCGGCTGCCCAAGTCCACTCTCCAGCAAAGCCGCCCTCCACCCGGCAGCCGCCTCACAGGCCGCCTCTCTGGGCAGCCCTGGAAGCCAGAAGCTGGCTGTCCTAACCTACCTCGCCGAGCCGTCGGGGGGGCCGGCCGTGGGGAGCTGAGGGGGAACCGCCAGCGGCGAGTCAAGTATTAACGTTTCTTCTTGTCACTCGAGTTCCCTTGGTGGCAGCCCCAGCCGCCCGCCGCCCCCAGCGCTTTCTCTTCTCTCATGTTCCCTTGAAGTCGGCATGGGACGTGGTTTTAACTGTCCCAGCACCACTCCTCCGAGTGGAAATCTTATTTTTGTAGCTCTCTGTGCCGTGCTCTCAAGGCTTGGAGAGGTGTATGCCCTCTGCGACACCTGGCACCCTGCATGGGCAGGGAGGCAGCGGGCAGGCCGGCCGGGCTGCAGGCCCAGCTGACCGGAAGGAGACCGGGGTTTTGCGTGTGGGGACAGCCCGGGAGCTGGAGGCAGGTGCCGGGGCCAGCCACTGACTACAGACCGTGTGGCCGAGGGCAGGGCCGAGCGAAGCCGACTCCTTAGCTTTTAGCGTGTCTCTCATTGCTTTTTTTCCAGAACTGCACAGTGACCAGCAGGATTGGAGGAGGAGGGGAGGGCACAAGAGGGAGGGACAAGCGCCAAGTGCCAGCCGTCGTCGGAACCACCCGAGCACTTTGCACCAAACTTCGTGCATAAACAAGATACATATTTTTAACACAAACCAATAAATGGCTTACATGACCTGGTCTGGACTCTGTCCATTTTTTTTTTTTAAGTATACAAATTGATAATATTGTGTTAGTTTCTGGTATACAGAAAAATGATTCAGTTGCACACACACATATATATTTGAGCGGGGAACAGATACCTGTAAAGTTGGTGTGTGAAGAGACATGACCCCAATGTCATCAAATCCAGCCTTTGTTTTTGCCTCTCCCTGTCCCCTTCAACTTGACTCAGTGGAGATAAACTTCCTTGGCCCCAGATCAAAACCAGGCCAGCCCTGGGGCTTTTCCACTCAGGTCTTGCTGAAACAGCAGCCTTCAGCCACCCTGTGTTGTAAATACCACCTTAGCCTCCTTCTGAGCATGTCCAGTCCCATGACAGTCAGGGATGGGGTGGCTGGACAGGCACCACGCGGGTCTCTTCAGGCTTGTGGGGCCTTCTCCCGGTGGTCTCCCAGCCCTGGGGATGCACTCTTCCGGGTGCCCCATGACCCCTCCTTTGCCCATGGGTACCTGTGGGTCCATGCAGCCTCTTCCTGCCAAGCCCCTGGGCTCCCCTAGTAGCCCTGCTGTGGTGGCTCACACAGGCCCTCTCCGCCGGCTGCCCCTGCCCCACCCACACTGGCCTGCGGCCCGGCCCTGGCAGCGCCGCGCTCCACAGCCACCGCCAGAGCAGCTGGCCCACAGCCCTCCGCCCAGATCCCGGAGCTGGACTCAGATCCCTGTCACTGGTCCACCTGAGTTTTCTCAGCCCCAGGGTGGGGCCCAGTCCTCACTTGGAAAACAAATTTATGGTCACCAAAGGAGAAAGGTGGGGGCGGGGAGGGATAAATTAAGAATTGAGGATTAACCTATACAGACTCCTGGGCTTCCCTGGTGGCTCAGACGGTAAAGAATCCACCTGCAATGTGGGGAACCCCAGCTCGATCCTTGGGTTGGGAAGATCCTCTGGAGGAGGGCATGGCAACCCACTCCAGTATCCTTGCCTGGAGAATCCCACGGACAGAGGAGCCTGGTGGGTTACAGTCCATAGGGTCGCAGAGTCAGGCATGACTGAGCGACTCAGCACAGCACACTACTATATATAAAATAGATTATCCACAGGGAACTGCTATAGCGCAGGAACTCTACTCTATACTCTATAGTAACCTATACAAGCAAAGAATTTGAAAACAAACGGATGTATGTACATGTATAACTGGATCACTTTGCTGTGTACCTGAAACACAATAAACTAGCCAACACTGTAAATCACCTATCCCTCCAACAGAAGACATTGGCCTGGGAGGTGCAGGCTGATCCAGAGGGAGGCAAGGGGGGCCTTGCGGTCACTGCACCACCGTAGCTGTCACCCAGCCACTCTGGGGTGAGGCAGGGGTCCAGGCTCCATGAGGGAATGGACGCCGGCTCCTGTGTCAGAGGGAAGGCATGCGGCCCGGGATCTCAGCCCTTGGCAGGGACAGAGATGCTCCTGGACAGACGTCAGCTCTCACCCTGGGGCCGCGGCCCTGGCAGCTCCCTGCCCCGTGCCGGCCGCTCTTCCACCTTAGCCCTGACGGCCACGGGACCTGGTACCCGGAGGCTGGGAGGGGCAGGGAGACAACCAGGCACTCACTCCTACAGGTGGAGATGGAGCGGCCAGCAGCCGAGAGCCAGGAGACGCCGAAGGCCAGCTCTCACGGGCTGGGGGTGCCATGGGATTGTACACCCCTCCAGCACACTGTCCTCTGTGTATGAGCTCCCTGAGGGCTGGGGAAGGCCCAGCCAGCACCCCCATACCGCCGTCTCCAGCCCTGCCCGTGCCCGACACAGGTAGGAGCCCAGGAATGTTAAAACAAGAGGCACCCCATCAACCCAGCTCTTCAGTGTCCACGGGGTTCACCTGGACCCTCTCCTCCGTCTGAACCCTTCCTGCCTTTCTGTCCTATGAGACCCTTGGCCCTGTTTCTCAGCCACATTTCTACCTTCCATTCCTTGCTCTTCTGGAAGGAGGTCACCTACATGGGCAGATTCACACACAGGGTACACTCAAGGCACAGTAGCCAGTGTCTATGTTGATGAGGGGGCAGGTGTGCCCACAGGGAGATGCCTGAAATCCTAACACTGAACCTGAGGCTTCCTGTCCCAACCACCCTGGACCATGGTCCTCGGGATAGGGGGAGGCAGACAGCCCAGAGGTGGGGGGCAAGGGACTTGGTTTAGAAATGACACTCAAAGCCTGGCAGCTGCCAAGCTCTGTCGGGGGGAATCCCAAGAGGCCCTCACCTGAGTCACCTCTCTTCTGTGGGTGTCCCAAGTCAGCGTAAATGGCAGGGGAGGGGGCTGGGCCAGCCCAAGCCCAGCATGTACAATCACCTCTGACAAGCCCTTCCTCCCATGCCAGCTCACAAGGCTGGCATCCACAGTCAGCTGTCAGGCACCTGCTGCCGGAGAGAAAAGGCCCATCACCCCAGCCTCCGTGGCGGCATGAGCCGGCTCGGGTTCCGGAGAGGCGTGCAAGTTGCAGCAGAGCCCCCTTCCCCGGATGTGGGCGAGCGGCGGCGGTCCGTCCCTGCCTCCCGCCCCGCCGTCCTGTGTGTCTGGCCGCCGTGGGCTGAGTCTGCCTCCCGGATTTGCTCTTGGAGCCATGTCTCCTGGGGACCATCTGTCTGCCACTCACCCTCTCGGGCTGCACTTCCTGGACAGCCAGGGGCCAGGCTGCTTCTGCGTGCGGGGCTGAGGGAGGTTCTGCAAGGACAAGCGGGCAGGCAGGGCTTGACCAAGAGGAGAGGCCGGCTCAATGGAGATAATTGGGCCTCCTGTATCCTGTATCAATCCATCACGTTTATAGTCTCCCTCCAGACAGGAGACAATGAGGAAATGACAGAAGCCAATAAGGCCAATAAATGAGGGGTAATGGAATAACCAGTATGTGCAGCCCCGAGCCCCAGAGCCAGGAGCAGGCCGAGCCCCTCCACTCCCCTCCCCACCCCCCCACCGCCGGTCTCTGTCCTGACTTCAGCCACAGGCCCTCAAGGGACAGGCAAAACCAGTCAACAGCCTCCACGGGGGTGTCCGGCTGGAGATCCAGCTATTCAGTTCCAGCTGGCGTCCTCCCCGCCTCCTCTCTCTCTCTCTCTCTCTCTCTCTCTCTCACACCCGACATCCAAGCCCACAGGAAATCCTGCTGGCTCTGCCTTCAGAATGCATCCCAAGCCTGACCCCTTCTCAACACCGGCACGGCCACCATTGCTGGTCTGAGCCACCGTGGCCTCGCCTGGAATCTCCCAAAGGCCCCCTGCTTGGTCCTGGGCCCAGACCATGCTCAACACAGCAGCCAGTGGGGTCTATCAAAAGCCACGCTGTCAGCTCAGGCTGCTGCTTCACACAGAACCCCAGCAGCCCCCAGCTCACTCGGAGAACAGACTTAATGTTTTCTCTCAACTCGTCAAGAATTTACTGACATATCCAGTTCCCCTCTTTTTCACTTTTTTTTTGGAGAGATCTTCACTCTCTGCTTGAATTGTTTATAAAACGAAATAGGGGCTGAGGTCTGACAGCACTGGCATTTCACTGTAGAGGGGACCTGGATACCTTGCAGGGTCCAGACTACCAAAAGGCAGTTGAGGTTGTTTAGTCACTAAGTCATGTCCAACTCTTTGCAACCCCATGGACTGCAGCCCACCAGCTCCTCTGTCCCTGGGATTTCCCAGGCAAGAACACTGGAATGGGTTGCCATTTCCTTCTCCAGGGGATCTTCCCGACTGAGGGACTGAACCCATGTAACCCATGTCTCCGGTACTGTCGGCAGATTCTCTACTGCGGAGCCACCTGGGAAGCTCCCCCAAAGGCAGCACCATTCCTCACGGACGTGGGGCGCTGAAGGGGTGAGCCCCGCTGTGACTCTTCTCTAGGGGACAGTTCTGTGGATAAATAACCACAGTCTCCAGTCAAGCGCACAGGCCCAGTTCAGCACCTCCCAAAAGTGGCCTCACTCCACCCTGAAGCCAGCCTTCCCCCCGTAAAACACAGGGGAGCCCTGCCACCACCACTGACTTCTGCTTCCCCAATCATTTCATCTCAGAAGCCCCTGGCCCAGGGCCTTTACGTGGCCACTCCACTGCACCGCAGCCTCCTTCCCTTCCCATCTCAGGAAGCAGCAGGTGGATACTGGGTCCTTCTGTGAACTGATGCAGTTCCGCCAGAGCCCAGCTTTGCATACCTCAGATTTCAGAGAGAGGAAGCCTTGGATCTTGTCTCAAAACAGCTAACTAACTTCAAGTGGAGGACTGGGGATACCCACTCACCTTACGTTTGCATAACTAACAAAGCCAGCAAAGTGGCCTTCACTGACTCCAGGTACTTTCTTTCTACCTGCTCCTTGTGGACATGGCAAGTGGGCTGTGCTAGGCATGTCTGCGCTGGTCCCCCGAGCCTTGCAGAGGCTTATCCAGAGAGCAGACCTCCAGCAGCACCCCAGCCCTAACCTCAGCAGAGGCTGTGTGCTTTTCGTGCAGGAAAAAGGAACGTTTCCAGGTGGAAATCTTCCAAATGTGTCTTCCCCAATCACCCTGTCACCAGATTGTTCTAAGCAAAAACTTTCTCGTAAATTATCTTTGCCTTTGACTGTTCACACACAAAGGTCACGTAGTTGCCTGCCTCTGGTATCACACACGTAGCTGGGGAGTTGGTTTCAGAGGTTCCCACAGCTGGAATCTCCAGAGGAATTCTGACCAAGAAAGGGAACATGGGGTCATGATGAAGAGGGAGAGAAGGAGAGAGAAGGCAGGGAGGACTCAGACAGCCAGAGAGGGGAGGGACCCTATCCAGCCCACCTTGCCCCTCCCATCTCCAAGCTGCCATTTCTTTGCCGTTGCTCCCACCACTGCATCCAAATGAACAGACGATAAAATGCTCAACTAGGAACAATAATACACTGGTATCAAAGAGCACACGTAGCACCCGAGTCTTGCTTTCTAAATACTATTCTGGGGACTTCCCTGGTGGTCCAGAGGCTAAGACTCTGAACTACCAATGCAGGGGGCCTGGGTTTGATCCCTGATCAAGGAACTAGGTCCCACATGCCACAGCTAAGAGCGTGCATGCTGCAGCTAAGACCCAGCATACAAATATTGTTTACAAAGATTACAAATACCATTCTCCATTCAAAGGAAATAGGATTGACTCCTTGGTGAAACAGCTGATTCACTGTTAGAGCAGAGAAAAAATACAAGATGAGCCCTGGACCATCCTGGAATGTAAGAGAGTACTTAGGCTGACAGATACACATCAGAACACACAGGAGGCAGTTTGGATGGGCCAGTTAGTAAGTTCAGAAAGAGGAAGGGCGTAACATCATCAATAGATGAAAATTAAGGTAAAAGTGTGATGAGCAACCTAGTCTCAAAGTATCCTCCCACAATTGCTTTTTATAACTTTCTTAATTTAACAGTGGAGAGGGGGAGTTTGGTGCTTACCTCCTAAACCACCGTGATGGAAGACAACATTTCTAGCAAATGAGAAAATGTACATTGCATGCCTCCCCATGTGATTCTCAGAGAGACACATCATAACCTATGTGGTAATCTTACCGAAAATGCACAACCTGAAAGTAATCATGAGGAAACAGCAAACAGAATTTGAGCAGCATCACTCTACAGAATAACTGGCCTAAACCCTTCAGAAATGTCAGGTTCAAGTAATACAAGGAAAGGCTGAGGAATTCTTCCAGATTAAAGGAGTTCAAAAGGACATGGCAGCTAAATGCAACTGGTGACTCTGGAAAAGGGAAAAAATAAACATAGAAGACAGGATTGAGACAATGGATGAAATCTGAATGTAGCCCAAGGATTAAATAACGCATTTTCTAATTTTGTTGACTGTGCTGTGGTTTTGCAAAAGAATATCCTTATCCTCATTAATATACTCTCAAGTATTTAGGAGTCAAAAGGCATCATGTCTTCCACTTACTCTCAAGTGATTCAGAGAAAGAAATGTGTATACTGTGCATAGTATATTACAATATAGAATATATAGTGTATATATAGAATATATATAGTATATACACTATTTATAGTATATTATATACATAATATATTGTATATGTAGTATATACATATACTGTATAAAATAATTAAATATACTATATATAATACATTATATATATACTATATATACATTATATTATAGATACATATATGTAGAGAGAATTATAAAATAAATGAGCAAAACATAAATAACTGGTGACTCAGTATAAAGGATATAAGTGAAATTAAAGTAAAATTTACACAAATGATAATAATGGCCAAAACTCCATGGTGTGTGCTGTGTGCCAGGCCCTATCCAAATACTTTACATGTAGTGACTCATTTGATACTTGCAAGAGTCCTACAATGTATGCAGTACTGTCATCCCTGTTGTCATGGAGATGGGGAAACTGAGCCCCAGAGCAGTTAGGATGGCAGAGCTGGGATGTAACACCAGGCGCCCTTAGACCGTGGGCCCCAAAGATGCACAAGCCGTGCAGAAGCTGAGAACGGAACCCAGGGACGGGAGCACAGAGGACCCCACACTCTTATGCCCGAATGCACGTGGACGGGCTGCCCGATGCAGCGGGCTGCACCCTGAGAATCAAAACAACCTCCAGCTCTGAACACATCAGCGAGCCTCTGGGAAAGCAGAAGGAAGCTCCGAGTTGAGTGCCTTAGGCGTGGGGGTCTTTGTCCCTGCACCTCTGGAAGGGGTCCGCGCAGCCTGTAGCCCAGAGGGTTGGCCTTTCCCTTCCCCATCCCGAGAGTTCCAAGCTCTGGTTCTCTTCCTCCCTGACCCCTGGCCCACCACCTGGAAATGAAGGTTCTGGCCTTGGCCTGCTGATGATGATCACTGCCTGGGGCCATGGAGGAAAGAAGGTGGCCCCAAAGTCAGAGCTGGTGAGGGGCGGGGGATGACTGAACGCTGGTGGCCACACGGCTGCAGGAGATGGGGTGAGGGGACGAGGTCCCTGCAGGAGCAGCTGGGCAGGGGCGCCATCCTCCTGGGCTCACTGCCAGAAAGGACGGAGGGAGGTCTGCTCCCTGCACCGAGCAGGCTGGGCCTCGCTGCCCAGGACAGTCTCCAGGCCGGGGCGGGAAGGGCTGCGCAGCCTGTCCAGCCTGCCAGGGACGAGGGGAGGGGGAGGAGGCTGCTGCTGTCCAGGCTTGCCCGTGGATGGACCCCCCATCCCCTCCCCGCTGAAGGGCCTGTCACATGGCGGCCACGGCTCACACCCGCTTATCGGCGCCCGGGTGTGGAGAGGGTGTCGCGGACAGGAGATAGCGCTGGGACAGAGCTGTCCGCACCGGCCTGCTCTGCCTCCCTCATTCGCACCTCCTCGGAGGCCCCCAGCCCGTGCATCCCCGGGGCCTCCAGGCTGCCCCTGCCTGCCTCCCCGCAAGCCCCCTCTGCAGGCTGCCTTTGAGAAGCAGAGCCCTGCCCTGGACAGTGAGAACGCTGGCCACCGAGCGACCCTGGAGGGTTTCTGGCCCTCGTTACACCTAGGGGACCAAGCAGATCTCACTCACCTGAAATCATACTGCAAGCAGGCAAAGGAGCAGAGCTAGGCTCTGACTCTGGACCAGGGCAGGTGAGGGTTCGAGCCTCTGCCTGGGACCCCAGAGGCAGGGTCCTGGGGCCACAGTGAAGGAGCAGTGAGGGGCACGCTTGTCCTGTTCAAGCTTCAGCCTCATATGGGGAGTGAGGACACAGACACGCCATTCTGTCCTGGACTCCACTGACCTTGGAGAAGATCCAAGGTCTCAGCCTGTGTCTGAATGGCAATGATGGCGAGAGGCTGAAGGCCTCCTCTGCAGTGTGGGGACTGGGGGACGGGGGTGCAGAGAAGCGAGAGGGGACCCACTGCCCAGAAATCAGGAGGCTGGGGTAGAAGTCAGGGGCCCACTGTGAAAGGTGGTGGGAATGAAAACCTGTATCCTACCTGATGGCCTTCCCTGGTGGCTCAGATGGTAAAGAACCTGCCTGCAATGTGGGAGATTTGGGTTAATCCCTGGGTGGGAAGATCCCGTGGAGAAGGGAAAGGCTACCCACACCAGTTTTCTTGCCTGGAGAATCCTCATGGACAGAGAAGTCTGGCGGGCTACAGTCCATGGGGTCACAAAGAGTCGGACACGACCAGGTGACTTTCACTTCACCTGATGACCTAAGGTGGGCCCCTGACTGGGCCAAGGTCTTGCAGGTGTGGGGTTGCTGCTGCTGCTGCTAAGTCACTTCAGTCGTGTCTGACTCTGTGTGACCCCATAGACGGCAGCCCACCAGGCTACCCCGTCCCTGGGATTCTCCGGACAAGAACACTGGAGTGGGTTGCCATTGCCTTCTCCAATGCATGAAAGGAAAAGTGAAAGTGAACTCACTCAGTCGTGTCCGACTCTTCACGACCCCATGGACTTCAACCTACCAGGCTCCTCCGTCCATGGGATTCTCCAGACAAGAACACTGGAGTGGGGTGCCATTGCCTTCTCCAATGCATGAAAGGAAAAGTGAAAGTGAAGTCACTCAGTNATACATTATATTATAGATACATATATGTAGAGAGAATTATAAAATAAATGAGCAAAACATAAATAACTGGTGACTCAGTATAAAGGATATAAGTGAAATTAAAGTAAAATTTACACAAATGATAATAATGGCCAAAACTCCATGGTGTGTGCTGTGTGCCAGGCCCTATCCAAATACTTTACATGTAGTAACTCATTTGATACTTGCAAGAGTCCTACAATGTATGCAGTACTGTCATCCCTGTTGTCATGGAGATGGGGAAACTGAGCCCCAGAGCAGTTAGGATGGCAGAGCTGGGATGTAACACCAGGCGCCCTTAGACCGTGGGCCCCAAAGATGCACAAGCCGTGCAGAAGCTGAGAACGGAACCCAGGGACGGGAGCACAGAGGACCCCACACTTTTATGCCCGAATGCACGTGGACGGGCTGCCCGATGCAGCGGGCTGCACCCTGAGAATCAAAACAACCTCCAGCTCTGAACACATCAGCGAGCCTCTGGGAAAGCAGAAGGAAGCTCCGAGTTGAGTGCCTTAGGCGTGGGGGTCTTTGTCCCTGCACCTCTGGAAGGGGTCCGCGCAGCCTGTAGCCCAGAGGGTTGGCCTTTCCCTTCCCCATCCCGAGAGTTCCAAGCTCTGGTTCTCTTCCTCCCTGACCCCTGGCCCACCACCTGGAAATGAAGGTTCTGGCCTTGGCCTGCTGATGATGATCACTGCCTGGGGCCATGGAGGAAAGAAGGTGGCCCCAAAGTCAGAGCTGGTGAGGGGCGGGGGATGACTGAACGCTGGTGGCCACACGGCTGCAGGAGATGGGGTGAGGGGACGAGGTCCCTGCAGGAGCAGCTGGGCAGGGGCGCCGTCCTCCTGGGCTCACTGCCAGAAAGGACGGAGGGAGGTCTGCTCCCTGCACCGAGCAGGCTGGGCCTCGCTGCCCAGGACAGTCTCCAGGCCGGGGCGGGAGGGGCTGCGCAGCCTGTCCAGCCTGCCAGGGACGAGGGGAGGGGGAGGAGGCTGCTGCTGTCCAGGCTTGCCCGTGGATGGACCCCCCATCCCCTCCCCGCTGAAGGGCCTGTCACATGGCGGCCACGGCTCACACCCGCTTATCGGCGCCCGGGTGTGGAGAGGGTGTCGCGGACAGGAGATAGCGCTGGGACAGAGCTGTCCGCACCGGCCTGCTCTGCCTCCCTCATTCGCACCTCCTCGGAGGCCCCCAGCCCGTGCATCCCCGGGGCCTCCAGGCTGCCCCTGCCTGCCTCCCCGCAAGCCCCCTCTGCAGGCTGCCTTTGAGAAGCAGAGCCCTGCCCTGGACAGTGAGAACGCTGGCCACCGAGCGACCCTGGAGGGTTTCTGGCCCTCGTTACACCTAGGGGACCAAGCAGATCTCACTCACCTGAAATCATACTGCAAGCAGGCAAAGGAGCAGAGCTAGGCTCTGACTCTGGACCAGGGCAGGTGAGGGTTCGAGCCTCTGCCTGGGACCCCAGAGGCAGGGTCCTGGGGCCACAGTGAAGGAGCAGTGAGGGGCACGCTTGTCCTGTTCAAGCTTCAGCCTCATATGGGGAGTGAGGACACAGACACGCCATTCTGTCCTGGACTCCACTGACCTTGGAGAAGATCCAAGGTCTCAGCCTGTGTCTGAATGGCAATGATGGCGAGAGGCTGAAGGCCTCCTCTGCAGTGTGGGGACTGGGGGACGGGGGTGCAGAGAAGCGAGAGGGGACCCACTGCCCAGAAATCAGGAGGCTGGGGTAGAAGTCAGGGGCCCACTGTGAAAGGTGGTGGGAATGAAAACCTGTATCCTACCTGATGGCCTTCCCTGGTGGCTCAGATGGTAAAGAACCTGCCTGCAATGTGGGAGATTTGGGTTAATCCCTGGGTGGGAAGATCCCGTGGAGAAGGGAAAGGCTACCCACACCAGTTTTCTTGCCTGGAGAATCCTCATGGACAGAGAAGTCTGGCGGGCTACAGTCCATGGGGTCACAAAGAGTCGGACACGACCAGGTGACTTTCACTTCACCTGATGACCTAAGGTGGGCCCCTGACTGGGCCAAGGTCTTGCAGGTGTGGGGTTGCTGCTGCTGCTGCTAAGTCACTTCAGTCGTGTCTGACTCTGTGTGACCCCACAGACGGCAGCCCACCAGGCTACCCCGTCCCTGGGATTCTCCGGACAAGAACACTGGAGTGGGTTGCCATTGCCTTCTCCAATGCATGAAAGGAAAAGTGAAAGTGAACTCACTCAGTCGTGTCCGACTCTTCACGACCCCATGGACTTCAACCTACCAGGCTCCTCCGTCCATGGGATTCTCCAGACAAGAACACTGGAGTGGGGTGCCATTGCCTTCTCCAATGCATGAAAGGAAAAGTGAAAGTGAAGTCACTCAGTAGTGTCTGACTCTTCACGACCCCATGGACTGCAGCCTACCAGGCTTCTCCGTCCATGGGATTTTCCAGGCAAGAGTACTGGGGTGGGTGCCATTGCAGGCCTGGCAAATTCAAGGCCCCTGTCTGCCACTGTCCCTACCCCCACAGCCTTGGAGACATTTGTGCAGAAAGGAGCCCTGGTATCAGCAGACAGAGGCTGGTCCATCTTGCACCTTTCAAGGAACTGAGGCCGGGGGAGGGAGAGGTTAGAAATAATCCCAAGATCCTGGCTGGGGGCAGGGGAGAGGGCAGGGCTCCACACCTGCCCACAGCTGGAAGACCTAAATTTAACTAAGCTTCTCCCTTCGTCAAACACACAAAAATCCTGCTCAGCACACTCCCACTGGCACCCCCTTGCTCCCACGCTCCCACTGGGAAGGACGGCTTCAGGACCAGACCTGGCGGAGCCTGATGAAGAGTGAGCAGGGAAAGCGCCCTGAGAGCTGCAGCGGCCGGAAGCAGTGCTGGGCACCCAGACATCCCAGACACAGGGCCCTGCTCTGCTCCGCACACAGCAGCCTGCCCGCCGGCACAGCCTGGGCCCTGGCTGGAGCCTAAAGGCCAATGCACGTGCTTTGCTGTCCCCTCTGAGAAGCCTTTGTCATGGCCGGTCTCACGGTCAGCTGGTCGACCTGGTCCCTGCAGGGGGATCGGCCCACCAGCCAGGTCCTAGTCCGCAGCCTTCCTGGGTTCCTTCCCAGGGACAGGGAACACGCTGGGACTCAAGCGGGATAACTTGCTGGTAACTCCACAAGTCCTGGGCACATGCTATTTACAGAATCCTCTAGAGGCCCCAGAAAAGAGCCACCTCCACAATCTGCCTGCCTCTAGGAAGTTAGCAGGCCTTGGAGAGCTAAGGCGAGTCAATGATGAATGACTGGATTATGAAGCAAAGTAAAATAACTGCAACGGCCTTAGGGAAAGGGAAAGTGAAGTTGCTCAGCCATGTCCGACTCTTTGCGACCCCATGGACTGTAGCCTACCAGGCTCTTCCCTCCATGGGATTCTCCAGGCAAGAATACTGGAGTGGGTTGCCATTTCCTCCTCCAGAGGATCTTCCCGACCCAGGGGTCAAACCCAGTTCTCCCGCATTGGAGGCAGACGTTGGACTTAGGGGGTGGAGGCCAAACGTTAGATGGGTGAGTGGAAAGATGGTTGGGCAGGCAAGTGTGCCTCCCTTTGTACAAAGCACTGACCCAGCTATGATGTGTGCACGCAGAGGTGAGCGGGCCACCTCCCTGTTTCAGAGTGCGAGTGTGTGTGCTAAGTCGCTCCAGGCGTGTCTCTTTGCAACCCTATGGACTGTAGCCCACAGGCTCCTCTGTCCATAGGATTCTCCAGTCAAAAATCAAGAACACTGGCGTGGGTTGCCATTTCCTTCTCTAGGGAATCTTCTCGACCCAGGAATCGAACCCACATCTCTCATGTCTCCTGCATTGGCAGGCAGGTTCTTTACCACTAGCAGCGAATTATCAGTAAGACCTGTTTTTGCATTAGGCAGTCAACTGAGTTTGTTTTTTTAAGATACAGAAGAGAAATGAATAGAAGTTCTGAAAATATCGGAGCCCCTTATTACCACGTGAAACTTGCTGGGTGAGTGTGTGAAGGAGGTTGCTGTGTAAAATGAAATTTTTACCAAAAGGACCCTCCTTGGCTCTGTCTGCTTCAGTGTTTTCAACGGACACGTTGAAGGCTTGTTTATCCAATCTGCGATCTCAGAGCTGGGAGGCCCAGCTAACATGTCAGATGGCCGAGTCAGGATCATAAAGAATGAGAATTCACCTGAAGATGGTCAGGAACTATAAGAAAATAGAATCTGAACAGTTGGGCATACATAGAACGCCACATTTGTGTTCCAAAAATTGACTATGTAAGCACATGATGGGAGAGTGACGTGACAGTAGATCATGTGGAAAAGACGCGAAGCTGCCAGTTAGAGTGAGCTCCACACGACCCAGTGGCATTGTGAGGAAAGTGGGGTGTCAGTCCCAACTTGAGTCAGCATTGCTATCACCTCACCCTGAAATCTTTCCCCAGATGTGGCCTCCTATCGGGAGGGCATGTGAAATCATGCTGACGGGTCTGAAATCCATGAATCCCTGGGCGAGAAATGAGATGCACAGATGTCTCTAGGAGCTCCTCATCTCTAAAGGGCTATCAGGTGAGAGTGGGTACCTGCTAGTTCTGTGTAGCCCGGAACAGCTGTTAGGGTCTGTCATTGACAGGCAGAGTTACAGAGGAAGGTTTTGTCTTAATGTTATGAAGCTCTTCTACAAAGAAAATTGGACACCTAGGGGCTCAAAGGCATAGGAGAAAGTTCTTCCTTGATACTCACAAAGTGAAAGTCGCTCAGTCATGTCCAACTCTTTGCGACCCCAGGGACTATAGTCCATGGAATTCTCCAGGCCTGAATCCTGGAATGGGTAGCCTTTCCCTTCTCCAGGGGATCTTCCCAACCCAGGGATGGACCCAGGTTTCCCACATTGTAGGCAGATTCTTTACCAGCTGGGCTACCAGGAAGCCCAAGAATACTAGAGTGGGTGGCCTGTCCCTTTTCCAGGGGATCTTCCTGACCCAGAAATCGAACCATGGTCTCCTGCATTGCAGGTGGATTTTTTACCAGCTGAGCTACCAGGAGGCTCACGAGGTCAAGCTCAAAGACCTCCTGCTTGCCGGATCACTCCCGTGTAGGGGCCACGTGCATAACGGGGAGGTGGGAGTAAAGGAGGGCCCAGCCTGGCTCCAAACCCTGGATGCTCATCAGGATCACCAGTGTCGCTGGTTCATAAAATAGATTCTAGCTTCATGCACGTGCGTGCACCCAGAGGTGAGTGGACCACCTCCCTGTTTCAGAGTGCGGGCGTGGGTGCTAAGTCCCTTCAGTTGTGTCCGACTCTTTGCGACCCTATGGACTATAGCCCAGCAGTCTCCTCTGTCCATGGACTTCTCCAGGCAAGAATATTGGAGTGGGTTGCTGTGCCCTCCTCCAGGGGATCTTCCTGACCTAGGTATCCAATCCGGGTCTCCTGTGTTGCAGGCAGATTCTTTATCACTGAGCCACCAGGGAAGACCTTTAGCTTCACATCAGATACTGAATCAAAATCTTCTTCGAGTACGGATTTGGAGAATCTACTACATTTTTTGAAGCTCACCAAGTGGATTATTCAAGACTGGGAGACTAGACATAATAAAATATATGAACCTTGATTGAAATTGATGCTTCAAAAAGTATAACATGCAGGCAATCATTGCGATTGTTATTAGATGATATTGAGTTCTTGATAATGCTCTTAGATGGGATAATGCTTATTTTGGGTATAGGGGCTTTTTTTCCCCTGGGTAATTCAGGCTGATATATTAAAAAGTGAAGTGCTGTGCGTTATTCACAATAACCAAGGCATGGAAGCAACTTAATTGTCCATCTACAGAGGAATGCATAAAGAAGATGTGGTGCATATATCCAGTGAAATCTTTTTCAGCCATGGGAGAGCGACCACGCCACTTGCAGCAACATGGATGTAACTAGGGATTGTCACACTAGGTGAGGTCNACGTATTAAAAAGTGAAGTGCTGTGCGTTATTCACAATAACCAAGGCATGGAAGCAACTTAATTGTCCATCTACAGAGGAATGCATAAAGAAGATGTGGTGCATATATCCAGTGAAATCTTTTTCAGCCATGGGAGAGCGACCACGCCACTTGCAGCAACATGGATGTAACTAGGGATTGTCACACTAGGTGAGGTCAGGAGAAAGGCGAATGCCGTATGACGTTACTTACATGTGGAAGCTGAAACATGACACAAATGAAGCTATGAGCAAGAAACAGGCTCATGGGCTGAGTACAGACTTGTGGTTTCCCAGGAAGAGGGTTTTGAGGGAGGGATGGAGTGGGACGTCAGACTTAGCAGATGTAAGCTTCTATACAGAGAGTGGATAAGCAACAAGGTCCTACTGTATAGCACAGAGAGCTATATGCAATATCCTATGATAAACCATAACGGAAAAGAATATTTTAAAAGGATGTATATATACACACACACACATAACTGAATCACTTTGTCGTACAGCAGAAATTAACACATGATAAATCAACTCTACTTCAATTAAAAAATAAACAGCAACAACAAAAGTGAAGTCCTGTGTCTATAACTTACTTTTTTTTAGACAATGAGTTAATTTTAGGCAGTTCAAGAAAAGAAGAACACAAACGAGACGGAATATCGAGGGAGAGGGCTTTCGATGCATTTTCAACTTTTCCGAAGGCTTGAAATTATTCAAAATAAAACTGGGAGGAAAAGTTAAGCCTCCTAGGCTACTCTGATGTGAGCCAAACACGAGGCACGCTGGCCAACAGGGTCCCTCCTGCCCCACCCAGCCTGCTGACTGAGGCTCCGTGTTGCGGCCGGGTCCCAGCAGTGTGGCATTACCTCAGTGACCCCTAGAGGTGCTGTGCGCTCAGGGTAGACGGGCCCTTGGCCAAACTGTCAAGTTGATGAACACAGAAGAAAAGCCCATTCAACTACCCCATCTCCCCTGACCCAAATTATAGAGTGCAGGGCATCCAGCCAGCCCGCTGACCTAAGGGTCGGCCCCCAGAGGTGGGTCTCCTGCGGCATCCCGTGATAGGTCGTCTCCATGACGACAACCAGCGCAGCGGGCCGGATGGAGGCTGGAGGCAGCGAGAGCAGGAGCTGCGCAGCCGATGCGAGGCCGCCCCTCACCAGCTCCAAGAGTGAACGAGAGGTTCGAGGAGGAGGCCGAGGGCCCGCGGAGGAGAAGGGCAGACACGGTGGGCGCGGGGCTGAGCAGGCCACGCCGCAGGCCCTGGGTCGGGACAGGCTGCTGGCGGGAAACTCGAGGTGCGCCCTGCTGGCACCAGTGACGGACAGACACGGGCTCAGGAGGGTGAGGCCAGGGAGCCCGTGGGCACTCAGTCACTCCTGCAGCAGGGCTGCCGGCTGCACCCGGCCCCGCAGGGAGCCGCTTCCGCCAGACCAGACTCTGCCTCTCCTGCTGGGCTCCAGTCTAAGTCCTGAAGGAGGGACGGAGGTTTCCAAGTGGAAGATCGAGGCCCGAGGCCGGGAGCGCTGGCAGGTGTTTAAGGGGCTCGCACGCCCATCCTACCTTGCCCACTTGTGTGAGGTCCCCCTTGTCACACGATACTGGTGACACAGGCTCAATCCACAGCCCAGAGAGCCTGAAGCCTCGAAATAAAGATGTCACTNCAAGAGTGAACGAGAGGTTCGAGGAGGAGGCCGAGGGCCCGCGGAGGAGAAGGGCAGACACGGTGGGCGCGGGGCTGAGCAGGCCACGCCGCAGGCCCTGGGTCGGGACAGGCTGCTGGCGGGAAACTCGAGGTGCGCCCTGCTGGCACCAGTGACGGACAGACACGGGCTCAGGAGGGTGAGGCCAGGGAGCCCGTGGGCACTCAGTCACTCCTGCAGCAGGGCTGCCGGCTGCACCCGGCCCCGCAGGGAGCCGCTTCCGCCAGACCAGACTCTGCCTCTCCTGCTGGGCTCCAGTCTAAGTCCTGAAGGAGGGACGGAGGTTTCCAAGTGGAAGATCGAGGCCCGAGGCCGGGAGCGCTGGCAGGTGTTTAAGGGGCTCGCACGCCCATCCTACCTTGCCCACTTGTGTGAGGTCCCCCTTGTCACACGATACTGGTGACACAGGCTCAATCCACAGCCCAGAGAGCCTGAAGCCTCGAAATAAAGATGTCACTTACCGACATCCCTGGTGGCCCAGTGGTTAAGAAGTTGCCTTCCAAGGCAGTGAGTGTGTGTTCAGTCCCTGGCTGGGAGCAAAGAATCCACATGCCTCATGGCCAAAACACTGAAACAGAAACAATATTTTAACAAATTCAATAAAGACTTTAAAAATGGTCCACATTGGAAAAAAAAAAATCTTTTAAAAAAAGATTGTAATTTACTGATCTAAAAATCAAGATTCTCAACCATCCAGGTGGAGATGCGGGAGTGGAAACAGTATGGGGATAACCCCACATTTGCTGGAAATTCAGGTCAGGGGACTGCGCAGAGACAGGCTCGGGACAGCAGACGGGGGCTCGCCTCTGAAGATGGGCGGTAAGACCTCCCTGCAGAGCTACCCTCGGGCTCCTGGAGAAACACCCAGACCCCTCTGTCCCCTCTTCAACAAGGAGAGAAAGTAACAGGTGTTTGGGGGTGGTTTTTTTTGGTCACAGTGACATTTTGGCTGTTTCTCCCTGAGAAGAAACAAGACTGGCACAAGCTAACGGGGAACGGTGTGATAAAGAGGCCATTATAATCAGGCTGCGGTGCTCTGACCCCACCAACTTCCTTCTTTTTCAGCGATTGGCAGAATCAGGCCAGTCATTACCATCTTAACTTTATCTCAAGCCCTGGCATTTCTGTTAGAGACAACACAAAACACCATGAAAATTGTTCTGGTAATTCCCCTCGGAACGACAGCAGTGATGGGACACAGACAAGTCCCTATGCCCTACATCCTATTTTAAGATATTTTTACTTCCTACCCTGATGACAGCCCATGAAAGGATTCCACGTAAACCCAAACTAGAGACCTGGCTCAGAAACACAGCCACTGCTTCCCTCAGAGCTAACAGTTTTGGGGTCTTTGGCCCAACCAGCCATCCTATGCCATCCAGGTAGACAGACAGGCCCAAGGCGAGGGCTGGTGACTCTGCGGGCACAGCCCCTTCTTAGGTTCCTCAACCTCTGGAACAAAAGGGCCAACTGGAAAACAAGTAACACGCATGGATTTGGCACCAGCCGGTCACTAGAACAGCCACATTTCTGAAGGCAAGTAGGGCCTCTGATCAACCCCACAAAGCACCGACCTCTCCCCTTCAATGACCGTTTCTTTGTTTAATTTATTTTTGCTGCACTGGGCCTTTGCTGCGGTGCAGGCTCTCTCTAGCTGGGGCATGGGGGCTACCCTCCAGCTGCGCACACGTCTGAAGAGTAACGTCGTCGAAGAGAACGACACCTCGTGTCGGAGATCCTCGTGTCCGAGTCATCGACGTCGTGCGTCCGAGTTATCAACACCGAGTGTCCGAATCGACGAGGATCCAGACACCTTAGGAGGACCTGGTCCCTAGGAACCCACGTCCCCTTCACTGGCAGGCAGATTCTTCACCACTGGACCACCAGGAAAGTCCCCCTGTGACTGTTTCTTCCCAAAGAACTAAGGAGGGTTCAAGTCAGAGGACATTTGAGTCTCTCTGGCTGGATGGCAGACAAGAAACCAGACCCTCTCACCAAGCGGGCTCCAGGCTCACAGACACCCATGGAAGTATGTCTTTCTGAGCCAAAAGCCTCTATATCGGGGAAGATTTTAATGTACCCCATGTTGGGTGCCTCTTTCCTCGTGGATTACTTCTTTGGGAAGATGAACTTTGGGCAAAATACTTAAGCGCTCCAAGCCTCAGCTTCCTCATGGGGACAGTGCCATTTCCCTCAGAGGGGAGTAGTAGGATTATACATGGAAAACACTGAGCTTTGTACACACGATCCATGAAATGAGCAGGAAATGCAGGTGCTGGGGGCTTCTACGTGACAGAAGAGGGTTAACAGCGGGTCCACGAGAGGAGCAACAAGCAAGAAATATACAAGGCATGTGGTCAGGATAATGCATAGAGGCGTTAGACCAACTCAAGGCCTAATTACAGAAAACACAATATTGGGTTCCAAGAAGGCTGAGTAAATACATGATTTGGAGACGGAAAACATAACACCTTCCTGTACGATAAGGGACATGCATCCAACGGATTTAAATTCACCTGCCAAAGGTGATAAGAAACCAAAGCACAGATTCCCAGAGAAGACAAGCATTAACACATGGATTCGTATTGTCTTTAGAGTAAGGTCACCCCAAAGAGAAGGGGTCCCATCCTCTGCTCTGTTTGTACGACAAAAGAAGGCCAGGAGTGAGTCCTGAGTTGTTTTTTGTTGTTGTTTTTGCCACACTACGAGGCATGTGGGTTCCATGATCAGGGGTCAAACCTGTGCCCCTGGCACTGGAAACACAGAGTCTTAAGCACTGGGCCACCAAGTAAGTCCCCTGGGTTTTTTAAGAAAAGCCAGGGCCTTCTCTTTGTCTCACTATCAGAACTTCTGGTGTTCTAAACATTCAAAGGTCAAAACCACCAGCTTGGGAACTCCCATCACTAGAAATAAAAATACGGCCTCAGNGTAGCTGGGAGAGGTTTAAATGGGCTTCAGGTGTTCCAGGCATTAACTAGCTGGGAGCCAACGGTTAGGCAAATCCTTGGTGCCACCTGGTGGACATCCTCTGTCACTGCGGCACAGACCTCAGACTCGCGTTCTTTTCTAAAAAGCCTTTGAGACCAGTCACTTTATTTTCTCCCCTCATGGACTCTTTGTCTACAAATGACAATTCTCAAAAATAATTAATTGGTCATATCCATGTGTTTCCAAACAGGGCTTCTAATCAGGTTCATTAAATTCCATCCAAAAGTGAAGAAGTTTGACATCATAAGATTCATTGCTCTACCTCACGGAAAGGTACCATTTCTATTAGATTTTTAAAAACTGTTAACATAGCTAAAGGACCTCCAATACTACTTTTGAGAAACCTCGTGGACATCGAAATTCCTACCAGGAACCACAAAGTGTGACTCTTCCACCCATGACCTTCTCACAATATTTCAATAAAGGGGGGTAAAATACTATTCCCAGAAATAGAGAAAAATGAACACTTAGTCACTCTCTTCTCTGATTCAGTCCTCTTTTTTCACAGGAAGTAAACATCTTTAATCTATAACCAGGAACCACAAAGTGTGACTCTTCCACCCATGACCTTCTCACAATATTTCAATAAAGGGGGGTAAAATACTATTCCCAGAAATAGAGAAAAATGAACACTTAGTCACTCTCTTCTCTGATTCAGTCCTCTTTTTTCACAGGAAGTAAACATCTTTAATCTATCTAATGTAGGAACAAGTCCTACTTGGAAATTCAGAAAACTCTTTTTCTTCCCTGATTTTAAAACTTACCAAAAAAAAAAAAACTGAAATATTTTAGAGCTCTCTTCTCTGCAGATAACTCAATCTACATAACAAATTCTTCCCACTTTCAGGAAAGTTGGAAGACTTTCAGAAAATGTTTCTAGAAACTAGGGTACTGAAGCAGAATGGTTCACCAGATTGAAACCCCAGAGACCTGAGGCTTTGTACTAACTTGCAAATCACAGCCACCAGTATCTTCTTTTTCATTCATAAAATAGGTAATAAAAATCCCCAAATCATCCATCTCATAGAATAATTTTGAAGACACAAAGACCCGTTAGTTTAAAAAAAAAAAAAACTTAGAAATCTGCAAGGCCTATGTGAAGAGCTATTTTTGTAGCAAATGTCATTCAAAAGACAGGAATGCAATTGCATTTGGTACAAAAGATAGGTCTGCAGAGGGACAGTTTCCTGTGGGAAACATGGAATTAAGCAAGATGAGACCAGTTCAAGGTGGACAAAAGGGTTTCAGAAGAAAACAAGCTGAACACGAATGATGCCCTCAACAAAGGACCCAAGGGCTTAACGTGAACCAAGTCTTTAGCATCAGTAAATCAGCAATAATCCTTTTCATATAATATTTAGGTATAAAAATACTTTACAAAGGAAATCCTTGCTGCTGTCAAACTACCAAAAACCACTGAACTCTCGTCAAGGCTGAATGAAAACTGGAAGTCAACCAGGAGTGACTAGAAAATACAATACATATAACAATCATAAAGCTGGTACTCGCTCACAACCTGAAATCAGGTTTTGTACATGAGGGCCTGAGCTTGTTTCTTCCCACCCAAGAGACAGAGATGACAATTTGTCCCCCCATCTTACCCCCAACTCCACACACATACAGCTGGGAATTCATGCTGATGCAGTGCCAGAGAGACTGGCCACAAACGACACAGGCTGAGGCTAAAATAGGTACCTGCAAGACTCGGTTAGGTATTTGGTTATGTTCTTCTAGCAAGACATAAAAAAAGACACTCCAAAAATAAAGCGATTGGACACATCAAGAGATGAAGGCCTTAAAATAAACTCATGCCAATCAAGTGAAAGAAAGAGATGTGAGAAATGGGGAATCCCCACCTGAGCGGACAGAGGCACAAGAAGGGAGGGAGTCACAGGGGTGGGGAGTCAACAGGGGTGTGGCCGCCCCGTGTGCTGCCTGTGAAGCCTCTACAGACACTCAGACCCCAGGAGATGGTCCTTCTCACACTGGGCACCCACCCTGGCAGGGGGCGGGAGATGCCAAGCCAGTGAAACAAGCGTATCTACCCAGATGGTCACTTCTACTGAGCGATTTAGGATGGGGGTAAGGAAATGTTTAACCAATAAAATAATGGGTTTCAATTGAAACAGATATGGAAATAAAGACTGCCTAAAGATAAAACAGGAGATTTCAAAAAAAAATTCCTGATCTCTTCAGCTGAAGCCTCAAGATCCCTGGAGGCATACTTTCCCTTTCCCTTTCCTTCTCTGGAATTAGAGGAAGTTTGGGAAATAATGCTATAGAAGGAAAACACAGACAGGTAAGCACTTCTAATAGGACCCCCACCCCCACTGCCAAGCCATCAAATCTGAAGCTCACTTTCTTGCCAGGACAATTATAATCTATGGGCTGGAATCTTTAGGTGTGTTTCATTTGCCTGGATTCTATCTCTTCTTGAAACAGGCACATGGCTGACCTAAGCTATAATAAAGGGAGTGATTGTGATTAGAGCTGTCAGATGACTCACTTCTGATAAAATCACTGCCTCTCATCTTCCCGCGGGCTCATGTTCACTCCGGTCCTATGACGCTGCAGTTCTTTCCTACATATTCCAGCAGACATTTCTGCCTGGCCAGAAAGAATCCTCCTCTTGGCCCATTTTCTGCTCTTATTTTTGCACGCCAGCAACTATCACTTGTAACTGCTCTCCATCCACACCATGTTTTATCTCCAGGCCTTAAGCTTCTACATATGAAGAGCAGAACCATCCCTTCACTGGAGATTTATGAGAGCTTAAAGAACAATGCTATGAATGACGGGCAATTCTCATACAAGGAGAAAGACCCACATTTAGATTTCCCCCTTGACAATTACTAGCAGTGTCACTTGAACATGACCCCTCAAAACCTCAATTTCCTTCCTATAAAAGAAGATAATCACTACCTGTTTGTAAGAGCTGTTTGTGAGGACTGACCGGGATAGCATGAACAAAGCTACATACATACTGGGAGGTATACAAGGCCTTTGATAAAGACCAGTTCATCTGCTCCGCTTCCTCCAAAGTACATGCATATATGCTTCATTACCTAGACAGAAAAGTAAATAAATACCTTATTTTTATTAGCCACATTCTCCTAAAGTAAGATTCAAGGTATAGTTGTAAACAAGAAGTAAATACTAAATGGATGGATTTAAGAAAACAAAACACGAACACTTCTCAGGCTGTCTGAATTGCCACATGTAATTACATGTATCCCCTTGGAAACAGGAGTTCATGATTCAGATACAAATTCATTCCTTGAGAGAAACAGCCCCACCTTGGGTCTGGCGATGCCATGTCCCCTTTCTCAGCATCACTAAAGGACATGATTTTAATCACAATGATATAATTACGAATTGCTAGAAAATAACCTGAATTTTTAGCGGTGCATTCAAGGTTTCTAACATCTGGTGCAAACCTTCCCCCCTTTTTTAAAAGCAACTTTTTATTGAAATATAGTTGACTTTTAATGTTGTATTCATTTCAAGTGTATGGCAAAGTCATTTAGCTTTATATATATACATATATTCTTTTTCAGATTATCTTCCATTATGGTTATTACAAAATACGTGATATAGCTCTGTGTGACATATAGTAGGTCCTTATTGTTTATCCTTTTATTTTTGCCTCCTTCCCTTTACAAGTGCTCTGATCCAACTGTCTGTGGGACTGTTTCTCAGCACACATCATGCCTCTTCCCCTTGCCTGCCTTTGCCTCCCATGTCTGTTTTCCTTAACCAGATTCACCCAAGTTTCTACATGTAGGTATTTGTATATACATATAATATTTTTTACCCAACTAAATTCTTCAATTGGCAAGCTCTAAGACCTTTTTTCCAATTTAACTTATTAAAATAGCTTATTTTGCTTTCATGCTAATAGATATGCTAAAGATTTTTAAATTCAAAATTCCACCTGAAGTCAGGTTTGATCTGAAAAATGTTGCCAAATCTAGCAAAAGCTATAACAGAAATTGTGAGTGAAAAATATAAATACGTATATAAAAGTTGATGTCCCTTTGATATGATTCTAAAAAAGATGAAAAACTACATACCCGTAGTAGATATATATTCCTATCAACATTCAACTTTATGTCCTCATACATAACACACAGAGTTATCTGCTTCCTTTACAACCAAGGTCTATAAATCTCCTTCTCAAAAAGCACAGGAATATTGAAGGTGGAGAAAAAAAGGTCTTCTGAACAGCGAGCCACTAAAAGCAATAAAATTCACATACTACGTTCTTGGGGGCTCTCTCCACTCACTATAAAAGGCTAAAAATAAATGTGGTGAACACACGTGACAAGCCATACAGTGGACCAAGTGCTCGAGACTCAACCTGTCCAGACCTTGGTTTCTAAACACCAATCCTAGTTAAAAGGCGCCAAGAGAAATAGCTGATTCCAGAGTCTGCAAAAGTTGAGTCTGGAACATCCCGTTATACCAGAAAGCAGGAAGTGCAGAGAAATGTAGCGGAGTCCTCAGCAATACTGCAGGAGTTCAGAGCTTCAGCAAAAAATCTGAGGACAAGTTATTAAGTAAAAGAATTGATAAAAGTTGATTCAAAGCAATGGAGCGAGAGAGAGATGACTCCCACGATGTGAAATAGAGGAAAGAAGGGAAGGCAACCAAGAACGTGGTTTGAAGCGTGTCACTTTTATTCCTCCCATGCAACAAGTACCTAAAGATTTGTTGAATTACAGATTCGCCAGCGTGAACACGAGGGCGTGCTCAGTCACTCAACCCGATGGACTGCAGCCCGCCAGGCTCCTCTGTCCACGGGATCCTCCAGGCAAGAACACTGGAGTGCGTTGTCATGCCCTCCTCCAGGGGATCTTCCCGGCTCAGGGATCGAACCTGTCTCTCTCATGCCTCCTGCACAGCAGGTGGATTCCTTGCCACTGAGCCACCAGGGAAGCCCAAACATGAATAGGTCCTATCAATTAATATAGATATGGAAAACTAACGATATAGGTTCAGAGGCTCAGAATGTGAAAGAAAAGACTGATAATGCTTTAAAATTTAAAAAAAAAAAAAAAAGGACTGTTACTCAGAGTATACGCCTCAGGAAGCTTATCTTGACTGCCCTCACACATTCATCATCCTGACATGAATTACGTGGAGAAGAGCGGACAGGTCTGTTTTGAAACTCTCTTCAAGGCTACTTGAACATGCCTGAATAGCCTTCACTGATTGACTCTTCAGGAGAAGCAAGTTTAAGTCTTTTTAATGGTTAGTTTGATACATTCCAGTGTAATAAGAATTCTGGCATAGACAAGATACACTGAAAGGTACAAATATAGATGTTTTATTCTGAATTAATTGCAAATTTAAAATGTGTACAGATGGCATAGAACACCTGCATACCCTTCACCCAGATTCACCAACTCTTACCACTTTGTCCAATCCACTTTATTGCTTTCTCTCTCTCACTAAACCTTTTAAAAATAAGTTGTAAGATAACCTTCGGGATCTGTTTCCTAAGAGCAGAGATATTCACTCGTATAATCACAGTACAATGATCAAAATCAGGGAATTTAACACTGATAAAATATAATTATCTAATCTATAGACTCAAATGTTACCAGCTGTCCAAATAAAGTCTTATATAGCAACTTTTGTACTCCTGATCCAGGATCTGACCTAAGATAACACAAGGCATTTTAATTTTCATGTATTTGAGTCTTTAGTTTTTAGTCTTCATTAATGTGGAACAGTTAATTTCTTGGCCTCTGTCTTTGAGGACACTGACATTTTTGAAGGCTCTAAGTCAGCTATTTCATGGAATATCCCTCAATTGCTGCTGCTGCTGCTGCTGCTGCTGCTGCTGCTGCTAAGTCACTTCAGTCGTGTCCAACTCTGTGTGACCCCATAGATGGCAGCCCACCAGGTGCCCCCATCCCTGGGATTCTCCAGGCAAGAATACTGGAGTGAGTTGCCATTTCCTTCTCCAATGCATGAAAGAGAAAAGTGAAAGTGAAGTCGCTCAGTCTGTCCGACTGTTAGCGACCCCATGGACTGCAGCCCACCAGGCTCCTCCGTCCATTGGATTTTCCAGGCAAGAGTACTGGGGTGGGGTGCCATTGCCTTCCCCGTCCCTCAGTTGAGGTCTGCCTAATACTTCTGCATGATGAGACTCAACATTATGCATCTGGGGCAGCAATATCATAGAAATAATATTGTATCCTCCTTAATGCATCATGGGCTTCCTTGACAGTTCAGTTGGTAAAGAATCCACCTGCAATGCAGGAGACCCCAGTTCGATTACCGGGTCAGGAAGGTCCCCCGGAGAAGAGATAGGCTACCCACTCCAGCATTTTGGCCTGAAGAATTCCACAGACCATATAGTCCATGGGGTCGCAAAGAGTTGGACACAACTAAGCGAGTTTCACCTCACTTTAATGCATCACACCAAGAGGTACAGTTTATCAGTAAGTCCCACACATGTAATATTAACCTTGATCACCCAGTTAAAGGGCAGTTTCTGTAATGTGAAGTTATCATTTCTTGCTTTGTTATCAATAGGTAATTTGCAGAGGAAATCTTTTGGACTATGTAAATGTCCTATTCCTCATAAAACTTCATTTTCCAGCTTTAACAACCACTGATGACTGTCTGAAACACTTACTGCCATTAACAGCTACAAAATGCTTTTTCTCTTTCATGCTAACAAACTTACTAGTTGACAGTAAGCAGAAGCTTCTCCTTACACCCATGTGTTGACTTACATGTTAAAATATGGATTCCTGTTTAAGAGGTCTATAATCCATTTTATTTTGATAGCCAGTAGTTCCAGACACGTTAAATTAGAACTCCATAAACCTGATTCCTGCGTCCCTTTGACATGCCCTCGCCATCTGTTTGGCCGCTTTCTTGCTTTCTGGCACAAAATGTTCCAGCAGGTACCTTCCCTCACCAGCCCTGGAATCAGCCATCTCTGCAAATGCCGGGTCCTTTCAGCAGGAGATGTTATTTTTAAGAAACCAAGATGCTTGTCTTAAGGTACATTGCTAATAGCATATCACTGCATCTAGGCCCTTTCAGCAGATAGATCATACAAATTATAGCCAGGTTAAGAAAAACAACACACTTTCCATGACAGCATTTGGTCAAAACACTTTTAAGAGAAATATTCACACACACACACACACAAAGCTGTTTTATGAAAAGCTCTTAATTACTGGTTAATTTTGCCTTCTAAACTTTGTATAGGTTTTGCTTCTACTACACAGGAAGCTGGTCACACAAATTTTATGAAAACAGCACACACACAAAATTGTGATTTGCGCACTAAGGTGCAGAAGTGAAAGCTGGGAGAGCCTATTTTCCAAAGGTAAGAGTGAAAAGGATTCACCAAAGCTCAAGAATAATCAGCATTTGAAAAATAAGTGCGTCTAGGGAGTTTTAAGCCATTTCTCTTCTAACATTACAAAAAATACTAAGATCTGCAAGTTGATCAGAGGAGAGCGATTAATCTGCTTAGAACACTAACTCTCTTGCCACCTTCTCACTCCTACAAGAACACCTGGAAAGCTCTGAGGCTGTGAGTACCCCTGTGAACACCTTGCAGACTTACACATCACTGCTCATCAGAGCCAAACAGGCTGATAAGAAGCCAGCCAAGTGCGACAGAATATACCCTAAAAGTGTTTTAGTTTTCCTAACTCTGTCTCTCAGGTCATTCCCTCTTATCACAGATCCTGTTAAGTGACTATTAAGTGACAGATCCTGTTAAGTAACCTAAGCAGCATTTACTAAGTATCTATAAAGTGTTCTGCCCCCCGCCCCTCCCGAATACACCTCCTCCTGGACTTTCCAGACCGTCTTTTCTTTCCCACAGTACCTCAACTCAGCCACCATCTTGGCCGAATCCTCAATTTTAGACATCAATTGGAGCTGTCCGCAGTTCCACACCGCCAATTATTCTCCCGTGTTCTTCATCTCCCTTTCCTTTACTCCATAAACATCGCATATATCTTGCATGTAAAACACTTCACCTTAAAAAAAAAAAAAAATCAAGCGTCTAAAAGAAAAGCTTTCCCTCCCATTTAATCAACTAAATGCAATCGGGATGCCCTCCTAAGTTTTTCCCTCTTCCTCACCCCAAAACGGAATTCATGCTTCCTCTCTCCTCGGTCACTCCACGTGCACTCCACCCACTCCGCGTGGGTCCTCACGTGGACTTCTGCACTCACGTCTCAGACCTCTCCTGCAAACACCAGCTTCCTCACCTACCACTCTACACAGTGCTGCCAGAATACTTCTTGACAAAACCCACAAGTCAAGTCACCCATGCTTTAAACACCTATGACTTCCCAATGTCTAAAAATTAAAGCCGACGAGACGCTTTCAAGGAATACAAAGCCGTCTATTACCCGGCTCCCTGTCCTACCCATTGTGGTAGAAATCAACCCGCTTCTGAGCCCCCCGTACTCCTTTGTACCATAGGCGCCACCCAGGATGGAGCAACACCTAAATCCCAGGACGCTGCGGTCAACCGCCAGCCGGGGCCCCTGAAGGCAGTTCCGCTGCGGCGCCGGACCCGAGGCCGGCATTTGACCGAGGGCCACGCCGCCCCGCCCCCCGGGGTCCGCACGGAGCCTCAGTTCGCGTCTCGGCGTCTCGTCGCTTCGGGGTCTCACACCGGCCGGAGCCGAAGAGGGCGAGGGCGTGACCCCGACCCCACCCAAAGCCTCACCGCTCCTGCCAAAACCCTTCTGCCCTCGGGGCCGCGCGCCGGGTAAGTGGGTCCGGACCCTGCGGCGCGTCCCCGGCGGCTGCGCGCGGCGCGGGCTGGGCTCACAGTCGCTGCTGCTGTTTAGGAGGAGCTGCGCGCCGCGTCTCCGGGGGAACTTCGGTCCCTCCTGTCGCCGGTGCCCTCCGCCCGGCTGACTCGGGCCTCCCGGGGTGGGGAGGGGGCCGACTTGCGCGTCCTAACGGGAGTTAGCGAGCGGCAGGTGCAGAGTCCGGGCTGAAGTCGCAGCGCCCCTCCTCCTGGGGGTCGGGGGAGGCTGTGCGGGGGTCCCCCGAGGCTTGACTCGCTGCGGTGGGCCTCAGCCCCCTCCCCTCCCCTCCCCCTCTTACAAGAGGTTCTAATAACGCTTAATTGCGTCTTGGCTTCCCTGGTGGCTCAGCTGGTAAAGAATCAGCCTGCATTGCGGGAGACCTGAGTTCGATCCCTGGGTTGGGAAGATCCGGCGGCGAAGGGAAAGGCTACCCACTCCAGTATTCTGGCCTGGAGAATTCCATGGACTTTCCATGGGGTCGCAAAGAGTCGGACACGACTGAACAACTTTCACTTCACTCCACTTGCGTCTTGGGGCGTTCTGGCTTAAAAGTCATCCCTAGGCTAGCAGGTCCCTGAATTCAGCCCAATCTCTCTGCGCTCCTTCCTCTCTGAGATGCAAGTACTGAGGGCAGGAGAGCAGGGATTGGACTGCAGCGCTGGCCTCCGCCCAGAAAAGAGGTCGGGACCTGCGGTATCACAGACGCCCCTGGACCCTTCTGGCGGAATCGAGGGGGACAGTTAGGAGGTCGTCCCTGCCGCCTCAAGTGAGTATTAATCACCTTAGCGTGGGGGAGCAGGCTGACCCCTGAGAAGGAGAAAGAAAGTCGCTCAGTCGTGTCCGACTCTTTGCAACCCCATGGACTGTAGCCTACCAGGACCCCTGAGAAGTACTGTTAAAATGATGCCTTCCTCCTTCCAAGGAGGTGGATGGGCTTGAAAGTTCCAGTTTCCCATCCTTTCCTCGCCTTCCCGGTATGATCCCGCAACCAGCGACCTGGAAGCCTGGCTTCCAGCCCAGAGCTTTCCAGGCTCCGGAAAGAATCCAGGCTGGAGGGAGGCTGGGGGCTGGAACTTAAGAAGTGCTGCCCCGTGGGTTCCAGAGGTGGAGGCGGAAGGGTGAATGGAGCAGTGTGGTGGAGAAGGGAGAGGTGAGTGAGTGCTCCGGGAGACTTTGAGAGAGAGATACGCCCCTCGGTAGAGACTCCATTGCACTTAGAGGGAGAGGAGGAACGAAATAAGGCTGGAAGCAAGCCCCTGGGGCTGGGCGGTCGGGAGGAAGGGATGGGAGTGGTCGTTAGAGAGGATGGCCGCAAGAGGGCGCAGGAGCGCCGGCGGAACGCAACTGCGGCTCCCGGGTGAGACTTGCAGGCTCGAGGCGGGGCATGAATGAGACGCGGCTGGTGAACAAGGCGACGCCCGTGAACAAGGCGACGCCCGAGTGATGGTTGTTGGTTACCAGGCGCTCTGACTCTCGGCCCCAAATTGCCACGCCTCACAAAGGGGCAGAGGTCTGACTGCAGCATGTGCTGGGGGCGTTTCCAGCCTGGCAAGTGCCTCAGTGGCCAGCCAGCCTGCTGCTCCGTGAACTAGACTTCAGCAGATTCTACGCAAAGTTGAGATGACGCACTACTTTCCTTTCTGCGTCGCTTCTTCAACTTAGAGTAGTTTTTCCGTTTCATTCACGTTGTCTGAAGTGGAAGGATGTCTCTTTTTGTAAAACTGAGTAAAATATATATGTGTGTGTAAATATGTCCCATTTTCTTTATGCTAGACACCAGGGAAAAATTAAAAGATGGCACCTCAAATTTCTGGGTGCCTAAATTTAAAAATAAACCAAAAATGGGTCACATCGAATTTTAGTGAGAACACAGAGGAATAAAAATTACCCTGTATGGCTTCAGTTCAGTCGTTCAGTCGTGTCCTGTGCCGCTCTTTGCGTCCCCATGGACTGCAGCCCGCCAGGCTTCCCTTTCCATCACCAACTCCTGGAACTTGCTCAAACTCATGTCCTTTGAGTTATGGGAGTATAAAAAATACATCTAGTCAGGAAAGCCGATTGGCTTTTACTTAAAAACTTAAACCTTGTACCCTATTGTTGTAGCCGAGTGTCTCGGAAAACAAACTCACTCAGAAGGACAATGCAGATAGTGGAGTGCAGTTTATTACACTGGCGGGCCCAAGGCAGAGTCTCCTCTGAGCCAAGGACCCGACCAGTTTTTATGAAAACCTTATATACCCTAAGTGTACGTGCTCAAACCCACCTCCCCAAATTCTCCGAAACTAGTCTGAAGAAAGGAAAAGAAAGATACAATCAAAGTTCACCCGTATGCCTTAAGCCTAGGTGGTCAATTAATAACAGTGGACAATCATCAATAGGCCTGTGGTCATACCCCAACAAGCATAATAGAATGTATGATTCTGTTCGGTTACACAGATAATTAGGGTATTCTTTTAGGCGGCAGAGAGTCTAGGTACAAGCCCTGGGGCTCTTCCATGCGTGGGAGGAGGGTCTGATTTTCCAGCTGGTGTCATTTCCATAGATAGTGGGCATATAGCTCAAAGTCCACAGTCCGGCCCTGTTCTGTTTCCTCCTTCACTATTAGAAGAGAAAAGAGTAAAAGTAAACACAAAATAATAAATTTCTGAAAACAACTCTCTGAACTTCTAAGATAGGTAGTCTATTGTATTCAGATATTAAAAATGAAAGTCAATGATAGAGAAACAGAAAAATAGATGAGTCTCTATCTACATCGTCATGGTTATGGTGAGACTCCTAGGACCAAAATCCTAGCATATCATAAAGGTTAACTCTAATCTGTGAGATGTCCAGAACAGCGCATTATAACTTACTTGCAAACACATAGTGGAGACTCAGTAGTCATGGCACTGATGACGATATACATGTGTTCCAAACAGAAACTTACTCAGGTGTTATAGCCTTCATTAGGCTTCCGAATGCCTTAAAGTGCCAGCCAGACGTGTGAGCCTTAAGACCGTGATAGGGTGGGCTTTGGTGGAGACGACAGTGGTTGTCCTGAGACAGGGTGTTTGGTGGGAGGGGCTGTGTTAGGTAGGTAGAACAGGGAAAAGGAGTCCAAAGTGCCCGTGGCCACAAGACAAGGAAGAGAAAAGCCCGCGGGCTGAGGTGTGGCCTGCCTGCTTGCTCCACTCCTGCTCAAAACGAGTCTAGGCAAGCAGCAGACACAAGGAAGAAAGAAGCTTGTTAAAGATGCCAGTTGATGGGCCCCACTCCAAGCCTGCAGAATCAGTTTCTTCCTGGGATGCGGAATGCTTTGTATGCATATTAAAGTTTGAGAGGCAAGATTTACATATGTGCTTTTCATCCTAGGCTTACTAGTAAAGATGACTAGGTGAGTTTTAATTATTACTATCCCCTGTGACTCCTCTCAGATTCTGTCTATTGGTCTGAGCAAAAGTACATTTTAAAAAATATATAGTTGACATGCGGCTTCCGGTGTGACTCAGTGGCAAAGAATCTCTCTGCCATGCAGGAGATACAGGTTCCAATCTGGGTCAGGAAGAACCCCTGGAGAAGGAAATGGCAACCCATTCCCGTCTTCTTGACTGGAGAACCCCAGGGACATAGGAGCCTGGCTGGCTACAGTCCATAGGGTCACCGAGTCGGACACAATTTGAGTGACTAACACACACACATAGTTGGCGTTCAATACTGTATTTGATTCACAATATTGTATAACATAGTTTTAGGTGACCAACATAATTTATATAGAATACAAATTTGTTTTAATCACGTCTTCCAGGCAATTCCCAGATGAAACCAGGATTATGCAAGAGGGCTGTCGTATTTTTGTGGTGTGAGACTTGAGTAACCTTGGATTGATAACCTTTGATTCAAGGTAGCAGAGTCTGTGTGGGTGGGTCAGGTCAGTGCACCCCACCTTCCCCGTTGCTGTGGCAGCATTAGTGTCTGACCGTGAGACGAAGGGCATATGAAAATGGGGAAGGAGAACATTACGTTGTGGTCTCCATATGGAAGCTCGTTTCTTCCTGACTATGCCACGTNTCAAGGTAGCAGAGTCTGTGTGGGTGGGTCAGGTCAGTGCACCCCACCTTCCCCGTTGCTGTGGCAGCATTAGTGTCTGACCGTGAGACGAAGGGCATATGAAAATGGGGAAGGAGAACATTACGTTGTGGTCTCCATATGGAAGCTCGTTTCTTCCTGACTATGCCACGTGGCAAAGGGCAGGGCAGTGTGGTCTTTTTGCATTTCACAGGCCTCCTGAGTGTATAGGTAACAGGTGAAAATGCTGTGCTAATAATGCCTTCAAAGATGTACAGGTGTGATTTCTCTATATAATAGCATCAGAGAAAGAAACTCAGAAATGGAGGAGAAAGAGGAAGAAATGGTAGGTTCTCAGATAAAATTTGTAACTCAGGTCAGCAGCTGTGTCCTCTTTTCTTGCTGAAGCCCCATGTATTCAGACCTTGTAAACATTTGCTTCTATATCTCTGGTGGTCCTGCCTAACAAATTTATTTTTAATACTTTTTTTTTCTCCTAATGTTAGCCAAGGTTAGGTCTCTAGGATATCCCACTGCCTTCACTCCATTTTCTCCATCCAGGCTCCCTTTAGCGCATGACGAATTCCTGCCATGAGTTACTGATGTACACATGTTGAAAATGTTCTCTTTTTTCTTATTAACTTGGCGATGCATTGATACAGAAGATGCCTGCCAAATATAAGGGTAGGTCGTGGGAAATCAGTGAAGAAGGAGAATATGTAATATCTAGGTCCTGTTTGGATCCAGCATCAGTCTATGTCATTGGTTCCCAACCTTCTTTTGGCACCAGGAACAGATTTAATGGAAGGCCATTTTTCCACGGATTGGGGACAGAGGGTGGTTTCCGGATGACTCAAGTGCATTACGTTTATTGTGCACTTTATTTCTATTATTATTCTATCAGTTCCACCTCAAATAATTAGGCATCAGATCCTAGAGGTTGGGGGCTCCTGGTCTATATAGACAAGGATAACGAAGATGCTCCAATAAAGCTGATTGTTATATGGCCTAGAAATAACACAGAGTTCTAAAAAAGAGAGAGCTCTCAGTTGCCTCAAGGAAGGACTTTCTATTCAAAATACACAACAGTACAGGACATGAGCGTTATATGTGATTTTAAATGAGTTGTGCTTAACCCTGTTCTCATAATCAGATTAATGTTTCAGGGGTTAATGTTTTCATTCACTTTTTTTTGTAAATCTGTCCCAACAATGCCTGCATGCAGGCAGCTGATAGCAATTTGTCCCAGCACAGCTGATGTTAATTTTGTTCACTTGAATCAGGGGCAGTTGGCCAGATTCCTCGATTGAAAAGATGATAATTTTCCAATTATCATTAACGGGGTCTTGGAGGGGTCTACTGAGAACTGTGCGTGAGCCATCGCGTTTCATGTGAATTGCCCTTGTCTGCTTCATTTCCCTTGCCTGGAGATTTCTTTGGAAAATGAAGCCTCTCATCTTTGTTCAGGCTTTCGTTATTAAGTGTTCTGTAAATTTCCTTTTTCTAATTAAATTTGTATTTATTTATACATTTATGTATTTTTTTATTTGGGCCGTGCTGGGTCTTCCTTGCACCACGAGGAATCTTTAGTTGTGACGCACGAACACTTAGTTACATATGGAATCTAGTTGCCTGACCAAGGACTGCACGTGCACCGCCTGTATTGGGAGAGCAGGGTCTTAGCCACTGGACCACCAGGGAAATCCCTGTAAATTTCCTTCAATTCCATTATCATTTCAGTTATTTTCTTGTTTCTTACTTTTTGTTTCTCCAGGAAAAAAAAAAAAAGAGTTCTGTATATATATTCAAGTATCTTAAAATGCTGTAATGTAATCAGCACAAATGAAAAATGAAATCATTTCAAGAAAATAACAATTTGTTGATGCAAAAAAAATCATGCTCCTTGTTCTCATTTCTTGAGTCTATCTGCAATCTTTCACTCTAGATGAGTGTTCATTCTAGATATTTAAAATAAAATAAGATATTGTTGCCCACATCTTAAAATTGGATAACCATTCCTTACTTTTGATTGAGTAGTACTTGGGAGTAGAGTTAAGGATCTGCAAATGAGAAATGCTTCCTAAGTGTTTTAAAGAGGCTGCGGGAAATACTATTTGGTGAAGTCATTTTGTATAACTTATAGCTCTTACCAGAGGCCAAGCTCACTCTGCTCAGAGGTGTTAGGATCAAGAAGGGACTTTATTTGGGAGCTGGCTGGCGGAGAAGATGGCAGGCTAATGCCTTATAATAACCATCTTCTCAGGGCCTGGTTGCTAGGTTATGTACGGATTGGAGATGGGGGGAGGTGAGGAAACCAGGTAAAAAGACTATTAAATCCTTGCAAATGTCTCCTAGAATGGCAAGCCTCAGGCAGGGGAATGTGTTAGTTGCACTTCCTTACAGTCCTTCACAGGTGGGCAGCTCAGGTTATCTCCCTGAGGCAGGCCATTATGTACGGCTATAATAAAAAAGGGTTAAAGTCACTGAAGCAGATCCAGTGTAAATTTAAAATTAACTCTTACTGGTTACATAATGTCATCTCTACTGAACACTGCTGCTGCTGCTAAGTCACTTCAGTCGTGTCTGACTCTATGCGACCCCACAGACGGCAGCCCACCAGGCTCCCCCGTCCCTGGGATTCTCCAGGCAAGAACACTGGAGTGGGTTGCCATTTCCTTCTCCAATGCATGAAAGTGCAAAGTGAAAGTGAAGTCGCTCAGTCGTGTCCGACTTTTAGCAACCCCATGGACTGCAGCCTACCAGGCTCCTCCATCCGTGGGATCCCAGGCAAGAGTACTGGAGTGGGGTGCCATTGCCTTCTCCACTACTGAACAGCACTGGGTTGGAAATTGTAGAAACCCCAGGATGAGTAATATGTTCCTTTTTTTTTTTTTTTAATAAGCAGGTCTTGCTGTCTCTAAGCTGAACCTGGTCACCTTTTTTTGACCAAAGAAGAGCCCTGGGATGTGAAGAAAAGGAGACAACAGCCACGCACCCAGGTAGGTGGGAATGAATAACGCAGATTGCGCAGGGCTGATGTCCAAAGGCGAAGGAGGAACCGAAGCCTTAAAATGTGGCTTGGGCAGCTCTGCTTCACTGGGGATTCCCTCAAGAAGTCCAGGCCTCTGTGTCCTGCCGTCACAGAGGTCCCTCTCCTGCTCCACTCCCCATGCTCCTAAATCCTCTAAGGGTTTCCTTTTGCTCAGGTGATCTTCCATGGCAATCGGAGTGAGGACCAGAGGCTTCCCCACACCAGTGAGGGATGTTCTAACTCTTCTTCCATTGCTTAGGGGGGCCTGGGAAAATCTGTGCATATACAGAGTTCCTTTATGGAGTCTGTGTGAGTTTCTCCTCCCTTGTCTCCTAGAGACACCTGCACATCTGCTGACACTGGGAATGTGAGATAGACTGACTGCCCCCCATTCACGTCTGTGCAGAGCAGGCCTCCCCAGGCCCCAGACCCTCCACTGGGTCCTCAGAAATGAATCTGGGAGCCTCCCAGTGTTTACCCAGCATCACAATAGAGTAACCTGGGCCACTTCTTTAAGATATCACTGACAAATACTGCTGCTCCCAGTGAAGACCACCACCAGCTTCTGAAAAGATGACATTCTCTGCTCACCACTTGCAAAATGAGTCGGGACTAGAGAGAGCAGTGGAGTCTGAACAGTGGGGGAGCAACACGTGTTCATTCACGAAAGGAAGGTTTCAGGAGGATCTACTGCGTGCTCACACACATGTGTTAAAGACACTGTGCTAAGACCCACACGTTACAGGAGCTGATCGTTGTAATCTGCTGGGGACGGAGGCTTCAGTGTTGGGGATGGGTGTTCTGTGTTCATCTTTACCAGGAGGATTTAGATGTCAGGCTTGCCTTGGTGGGAGTAGAGATTATCTTTGTTTCTTCTCTTTCCATATCACGGATAATTAAGATAAAACCCACCCACCACATTTCAAGTCCTTTGCTCTCCTTAACCTGTCTGTGTCTGAGCATCAAAACATGGAAATGCCAGATCCGTTCACGAAGGTGGCAGAGTTGCCCGGAGCTCTGGTCTCTGAGCTGCTCTGAGAAGGGTGACCAAGGAATGGGGGCGGAGCCGTGGCAGGACACTTTTTCCTTTTTTGGTCGTTTAAGTGATCATTTTAAATGGAATCTGAACTGACATTTCCCATTAGACTCTGCAAGCCTGATTTTGGAAGAGGGACTATATTCTGGATGAAAACTCTGGAGCAGCAGAGCTCTGGCCGCAATGTTAAGCGTCAAATGAGAAACAGGAATCTGGGGCATCAAATGGGCTGCTCGTGAGGTGGGACTGATCCTGGGTGACCAGCGCCCCTGACTCCAGTCTGCTCTTGGGGCAGATGCATTGTCAGAGTTTACTGGATTCAAGTCACCATGAGTTTCACCTGGATTCCCTGTGCTGGTGTGTGCTGAAAGTCCTCTGTGCACTGTTCCGCGTGTGGTGGGAGACGGATAAGGCAGGCAGAGTGATATTACTACCAAGGGGAAAGTCTCTGATCGTAGGGCACAGAGGTGCTAGGGAGAGGTTGGCATGAGCGAGGGGGGCTGGGAGGAGTGGGAAGAGACTGCACTGAGAGTCCTCAGCCCCAGTGCACCTCAGCGAGGTGTTCAGGGACTACAAGAGGAGCGTGGTCGCTGTGAAATGTGGCACTGTGTGTTAGAATACTAATTTCTGCCCATTTCAGGTTTTCAGGAGTTCATCTGAACCTACGTCTTTTCAGTTCCAGCAGCCTCAAATCAAAGGTGGTTAAGAGCACTTTATCTTCAGGAACTAGGGGACAGGTTTTTCTAGGAAAGGAAAGTGGAAAGTGAAGTCGCTCAGTCGTGTCCGACTCTTTGAGACCCCATGGACTGTAGCCCACCAGGCTCCTCTGTCCATGGAATTTTCTAGGCAAGAGTACTGGAGTGGGTTGCCGTTGCCTTCTCCAGGAGATCTTCCCGACCCAGGAAATGAACCCGGGTCTCCCACGTTGTAGGCAGACGCTTTACCGTCTGAGCCACCAGGGAAGTCGGTTTTTCTAGAGAAGATACCAAATGAAAGCAAGGATACTATTTGATTGTATCTTACCCAGTCACCTTGGTCTTGGAAAGCCTAATTGGCTGGGTGTGATTGGCTGTTCTTAATTTGTTTTCTCAGGTTAACGTGCCTTGACTCGATATTAAGTTTTGTGTGCTTAAATAGGCTACCAAAGCGTGAGAATCGCCTCAGCTTAGTGGCCTCCTTGTTTAATCACTTTTAACAGTGGGAACTCAGTAGGCGGAGTATTACACTTCTCATCCATTTGCAAGGTAATTTAGGAGTTGTCCACCTAACACAGAAATGCACAGGCATGTTGGTGCAGCAGTTTCACCAGATAAGCCATGTGTGTAGAAACCAAAGATCCACGTCTGTGACAGCAGGAAAAAGAACATGTGCAGCTGTATAAACGCATAACTACGAAGTGTTCTGGTTAAGTCTTTTTATTCATAATTACCGTGCAATAAGGCGCTGTTTGAGAATGCAGGAGATCCATTTCTACTGGTGTGAAAGTATCATCTTCAAATATCACTGGTAAAGGAAAGCAGTTTCATTGACAGAAAGTCTGATTTGACAATATGTCAGTGTTGAACCATGTACGTAGTATTTTAGCAGTGGTGTACATGTGAATGTGTACTATACAAATTCAAAAGTAGTTTGTGACACATGGAAATTGCATAGCAAGGAGGATACACTTAGTGACTAGAACATCTGGAGATAACATTTTACTACCTCTGGGGGGGAGGTTAATTCATGGACATTTTTACTTGATTTTATTAAATATTTCATAATGTGTATTACTTTATAATTAAATTTGTTCCTCTGTAATTTTCTATCACTACCTTAATATATGACCACACGTTTTGCAGTTTAAATAACATTCTACAGTTCATAAGTTAGAAATCTAGCAGTCTCGGCTGGGCTTTCTGTTTCGGGTCTTAGAAGGGCAATGAGGAGGGGCTCATGAGGCATAGGTTCTTGTCTGCAGCTTCCAAGAGAGAGTCCACTTCCAGGACCACTCAGGTGCTAAGCAGGATCCATTTCCTTCTGGTGGCCCCTGTGCCACCCTTCCACGGTCACACCTTGCACCTGGTGTCCCTGGAGGAGAGAATACTGTGTCCCTGTGGACTCATTTGTTCTCGAATCTTGTACAGTGTATTCAATTGAAAGGATCATCACAAGTATTTTATGTCAGGAAGGTTATTACCTCAAGGTCTAAAACTAGAAACTATTCACAGTTAGGTTATGATTTAAATGCAAGTCATGGGATTAGTGAATAGAAATAATTAGTAACCCCCAATCTACCTGCTGCAACTACCATCACCCACCTCCATCCCTCTCCTCCTTCATTCTCTGCTCCTCATTGTGACCTCACTCTGTCTGTGACCTTTAGATCTCTCTAGAACTATTGCTTCCCCTTCTCAGCCTCTCTACTGCGCTCCCACACCCATCCAGTACATTTCAGACCTTCATCTGCATGAAACCTCTATCCCCTGATCCTAAACTCTCAGCCAGCCCTCCTCCCCTTCTGCTCTCCCAACCCTTTTATCCTGTTTCCTCCTCCTCCTTTGCCCTTTGTCCTCCCGTCATTCCAGGGACTTCAGCCCATTTCTCATGTCTTGTGTGTCTAATGCCCTCAAATGTTCCAGTCTTCAGTTACCAAGTGTCCTGCGCCATTTCCCCCAACCCTATAATTCCTGACTCTGCAATTTCCCCTGCAATTTTGGGGAATAGTTTGAGAAGAATAGGTATTAACTCTTCTCTAAGTGTTGGGCAGAATTCACTTGTGAAGCCATCTGCTCCTGAACTTTCATTTTTTGGAAGCCTTTTTAAAAAGTTCTGATGACTTAGCAGGTAAAGAATCTGCCTGCAGTGTAGGAGACACAGGTTCAGTTGCTGGGTAGGGAAAATCTCCTGGAGGAGGAAAATGGCAACCCACTCCAGTATTCTTGCCTGGGAAATTCCATGGACAGAGGAGCCTGGTGGGCTACTGTCCATGGGGTTGCAAAGAATCGGACGCAACTGAGCGACTGATGCCTGCATATCTGTATCTATATAGATAGATAGAAGTGTATATCCATCTGGTGTAATGTGTCATTTAAGGCCGGTGTTTCGTCATTGATTTTCTGTCTGGATGACCTGTCCAGTGTTATCAGTGAGGTGTCAAAGGTCCCTACTTTTATTGTTACTGTCAATTTCTCCCTTATGTTAATACTTGCTTTATGTATTTTGGCGCTCCTATGTTGGGTGCATAAATACTTAGAATTGTATTTTCTTCTTGGATTGATCCTGTGATCATTATGTAGTGCCCTCCTTTGTCTCTTTTAAAAGTCCTTATTTTAAGGTCTAATTGGTCTGGGAATTTCCTGGCAGTCCAGTGATTAGGACTCAGCGCTTTCACTACCGTGAACCAGGTTCAGTCCCTGGCGGGGTACTAAGGTCCTGCAACCCACGCAGCCAAAAAACATTTTTTTAAGGCTGTTTTAAAAATCACTTAAAATTTTAAATATACTGGCATGTGGAATATGAGAGACTTCTTGGGATATACTAAAGTTTCAAAAAAAGTTGAATTACTGTATGACCTAGTGATTCCAGTCCTGGATATATATTGAAGAAAAAGCCAAACACTATTTCAAAAAGATATATGTACCCCAGTGTTTATACTAGCAGTATTTACAATTGCCAAGATATATAAGCAACCTAAGTGTCCATCAACAGATGAATGGATAAAGAAGATGTGTTTTCACTCACTCACTCACACATACACACACACACACACACACACACACACACACACACACACACACAATGTAATACTACCTAACAGTGAAAAAAAATGAAATTTTGCCATTTGCAGCTACATGGATGGTCTTGGAGGGCATTGTGCTAAGTGAAGTAAGGCAAAGACTGTTTGAAAAATATAACAAATGAGTGACTATAGCTAGGAAAAAAAAAAAAGCAAGCTCACAGATACAGAGAAGAAACCAGCGGTGACCAGTAGGGAGGTGGGAGGTACAGTATAGGGGTTGCGGAGTGGGAGGTACACAGTGTTGGCTGTAAGACAGGCTCAAGGGGGACTTCCCCGATGATCCAGTGGCTAAGACTCCCATGCTTCCAGTGCAGGAGGTCTAAGTTTGATCCCTGGTAGGAAACTAGATCCCACATGCTGCAACTGAGCCCCAGCCAAAAAAAAAAAGGCTCAAGGGTATAGTCTACAACATGGGGGAAATAGCAATATTTTATAACCATAAATGGGAAGTAACCTTGAAAATTGTATTACATGTTTTTAATTGTTAAAAATTTTAAAGATATTTTATTCTCAAAGAATATGTGAAAAAGTAGATAAGCTTTTGTCAAATTTTTCTCTTAATCAGTGTACTTCAGAGAATTGAGAAAATATAAATATGTAAGTTGCACCACAATTCATAACACACACATAGACACACAATAAACAAAAATGCTGATCTACTGATTGAGTTATAATATGTTTTATTAACATAGATCACAGTTTCCTTTGTGAATCATCAGTATGTATTCATGACATCATTTTTTTTTTTTTTAATGTTCACAGCAGTTTTATTAGTAATGGCCCAAAACTGAAAACAACACTGATGTCCTTCAATAGGTGACTGGTGAAACCACGGTACACCCATACCATGAAAGACTCCTAAACAATAAAGAGACACAAACTACTGACATATGCAACGACTTGGATGAATTTCAAGGGCATTATGCTGAGTGAAAAAAGTCAATCTCAAAAGGTTTTATATATATATACCATTTATATAGCATTCTTGAAATGACAAAATTAGAGAGATGAACAGCTTAGTGGCTGCCAGAGGCTGGGGCTTGGGGTTACAGAAGGAGGATGACTGCAGCTATAAAAAGGAACCACAAGGGATCCACATGATGAAATGGTTCTGCATCTCGTGGTGGTCACACAAATCCATGAAGGTGCAGATGAAGGTGCAGTCGCTCAGTCGTGTCCGACTCTTTGCGACCCCGTGGACTGTAACCTAGTAGGCTTCTCCGTCCATGGGATTCTCCAGGCAAGAATACTGGAGTGGATTGCCATTTCCTTCTCCACATGACATCATTTTTAAAGGCTTCTGTCCATTCCCAGCACAAAATGCTAATCCACCCTCCATTGTTGCCATTGGTTTATTTTCAACCAAAACTGCAATGCAAACAACTTCACGGCAGACAAAATGAACAGTCACCTCTGCTTATTAGAGATACTGGCTTTTCAAGTGGAGGTTATAATCAGTCCAGGCTTGTCCTTGAAGGTTTCCATTACTCTCCACACTCTCCTAACAGACAGTGACATTCTTCCTTATTACTTCTTTGTATTTCCTAAACAGTTTACAAGAATCAGATTTTTAACGTATGCTCAGTCATGTTAAATTTCTGAAATACGTTTGAACTCAACTGATAAGTATTTTCAAAGACCTCAAAGATTCAGAACCAAGAGCTCTAACATTTTTGATATTGTACATATGTGTCCCCTAGTGTATTTGTAAAATATAAAGTGTATCATCCACAAACAGATTGGCAAGATTTACCCAGGTGAAAATAATTAGTGTGAATTCTTCTGTAAATGTTTGATAGGGCGGGGGGCTGTCTCTTATACACATCTAGATGTGTATAAGAGACAGNCCCTAGTGTATTTGTAAAATATAAAGTGTATCATCCACAAACAGATTGGCAAGATTTACCCAGGTGAAAATAATTAGTGTGAATTCTTCTGTAAATGTTTGATAGGGCGGGGGGGGGGCGGGGGGGTGCACGGGAAACGCTTGGTAGAAATCACCAGTGAAGCCGTATAGTCCTGGTATTATTTGCTGGGAGATTTTTGAGTACTGTTTCAATGTCCGTAATAGTAATTTGATCTGTTCAGATTGTTTTACTTCTTTGTGATTCAGTCTCTTTATTTTTTAATTTTTTACTTGGCCTACAGATTTCTTAGGATCATGTTGTTCAATTGTTACAGATTTGTCGACTCTGTAGTTTCTGCCCTATTGTTCATTTCTGGTTTCTTACCATTGTGGTTAGTATGTAAGTAAGCAAGTCAGAAAGAGGAAGACAGCTGCTGTATGCTATCACTTATACATGAGATCTAAAATACGACACAGGTGAGGCTGTATATGAGCCAGAAACAGAATCCCGGACATGAAGAACTGACTGGCTGCTGCCGGGAGGAGGGGTTCCTGGCGGGACAGAGTGGGAGGTTGGGTTAGCAAATGTGAGCTTTTCTGTATAGAATAGACAAACAGCAAGGTTGTACTGCATAGCACAGAGAATTATATTCAATATCCTATGATAAGCCATAATGGAAAAAATGTGTGTGTGTGTGTGTATATATACACACATAAATATATAACAGACTCACTAATAATTAGTATGATACCACTCTTCTTAAATTTGCTAAGATTTGTTTAGTGAACCATTACTTGATCTGTCCTGGAGAATGTTCAACAAGCAGTTGAGAAGAATTTTGCTGCTACTGGATGAACTGCTGTGTTTTAAAGCCTGTTAAGTCCATTTGGTCTAACGTATAACTCAAGTTTAGTACTCCCTTACGGACGTACTTTCTGAATGATCTGTTCACTGTGGAAAGCTAGGTAATAAAGATCCGAACACTTTTTTTCTATTCTTTATGTCTCTCTTCAAATCTGTTAGTATTTGCTATGGCACCCCACTCCAGTACTCTTGCCTGGCAAATCCCATGGACGGAGAAGCCTGGTGGGCTGCAGTCCATGGGGACCTGTGGCCACTGCTAAGTTTTCCAAATTTGCTGGCATATTGAGTGCAGCACTTTCACAGCATCATCTTTTGGGATTTGAAATAGCTCAGCTGGAATTCCATCACCTCCACTAGCTTTGTTCGTAATGATGCTTCCTTCCTAAGGTCCACTTGACTTTGCATTGCAGGATGTCTGGCTCTAGGTGAGTGATCACACCATCGTGGTTATCTGGGTCATAAAGATCTTTTTTGTACAGTTCTTCTGTGTATTGTTGCCACCTCCTCTTAATATCTTCTGCTTCTGTTAGGTCCATACCATTTCTGTCCTTTATCGAGCCCATCTTTGCATGAAATGTTCCCTTGGTATCTCTAAGTTTCTTGAAGAGATTTATAGTCTTTTCCATTCTATTGTCCTCTATTTCTTTGCATTGATCACTGAGGAAGGCTTTCTTATCTCTCCTTGCTATTCTTTGGAACTCTGCAATCAAATGGGTATATCTTTCTTTTTCTCCTTTGCCTTTCGCTTCTCTTCTCAGCTATTTGTAAGGCCTCCTCAGACAACCGTTTTGCCTTTTTGCATTTCTTTTTCTTGGGGATGGTCTTGATCACTGCCTCCCGTACAATGTCACGAACCTCTGTCCATAGTTCATCAGGCACTCTGTCTGTCAGATGTAATCCCTTGAATCTATGTGTCACTTTCACTGTATAATCCTCAGGGATTTGATTTAGGTCATACCTGAATTAGTCAAGTGGTTTTCTCTACTTTCTTCAATTTAAGCCTGAATTTGGCAATAAGGATTTCATGAAATGAGCCACATTCAGCTCCCAGTCTTGCTTTTGCTGACTGCATAGAGCTTCTCCATCTTCACCTGCAAAGAATGTATCAGTCTAATTTTGGTACTGACCATCTGGTGGTGTCCATGTGTAGAGTCTTCTCTTGTATTGTTGGAAGAGGCTGTTTGCTGTGACCAGTGTGTTCTCTTGGCAAAACTCTGTTAGCCTTTGCCCTCTTCATTTTGTACTCCAAGGCCAAATTTGCCTGTTACTCCAGGTACCTCTTGACTGCCTACTTTTGCATTCCAGTCCCCTATGATGAAAAGGACATCTTTTTTGGGTATTAGTTCTAGAAGGTCTTGTAGGTCTTCATTGAACCATTCAGGTTCTTCGGCATTAGTGGTTGGGGCATAAGCTTGCATTGCTGTGATACTGAGTGGTTTGCCTGGGAAACGAACAGAGATCATTCTGTCATCTTTGAGATTGCACCCAAGTACTCCATTCTGGACTCTTGTTGACTATGATGGCTACTCCATTTCTCCTAAGGGATTCTTCCCCACAGTAGTAGACTCAAACACAGGTCTGGCTCAGTCTCTGGGGGAGTCTCTGGATCCTGGTGCAGACAAGGTTTTGTCTGAGCCCTCTGAGCATCTCTGGTGGGTATGGGATTTGAGTCCAAACGCAACTTGGCCCCTCCTATCTTCTTTCTGGGGCTTCCGTTTGCCCTTGGATGCGGGGTATCTCTTTTTGGTGGGCTGCAACATTCTCCTGTCGATGGTTGTTCAGCAGCGAGTTGTAATTTTGGAGTTCTCACAGGAGATGATGAACACACATCCTTCTACTCTGCCATCTTGCCCTTCTCCTATCATATAATGACCTTAATTTTTTTTCTTGTCGCAGCTTTTGGCTTAGAGTCTGTTTTGTCTGGTGTAACTCTTGCTACCACTGCTTTCTTTTGGTTTCTGCTTGAATGGCATGTCTTGTCCTAAAGCTTCACTCTGAGCCTAATTTGTGTTTTTAACACTGAAGTCAATCTCTGTTTTTTTTCTAATCTAGTTGATTTACAATGTTGTATTAGTTTCAGGGGTACAGCAATCAATTATACATCCGCATATGCCCATTCTTTTTTAGATTCTTTTCTCGTGCAGGCCATTACAGACTACTGAATAGATTTCCCCTTGCTATACAGCTGGTCCTTATTAGTTATCTGTTTTACATATAGTAATGTAGTGTGTATAGGTCATTCCCAGTTTCCCAATTTATCCCTCCCCCACCTTAACCCCAGTAATGATGTTTGATTTCTACATCTGTAATTCTATTTCTATTTTGTAGGTAAGTTCGTTTGTATCCCCCTTTTTTTTTAGATTCCACACATAAGCAATATAATATGATATTTGCCTTTTTCTGACTTCACTCAGTATGACAGTCTCTAGTTCTATCCACGTTGCTGCAAATGGCATTATTTTATTCTTTTTTATGGCTGAGTAATCTTCCACTGTATATATGTGTTGTGGTCTGTGTGAGGGTTGGAAAAGAATCTCCACACATGGAGTATTTCAGAAAGGAGCATGTTTATTAAGAACAAACAGCAGAGATTATGTGGGCACCGCAAGCAGAGTCAGGCCAACTTCCTGGCAGATCAGGGGGCACCGACCAAGGGGAGAATAGAGAGGGAGAACAGTCGGCAGGCGCAAAGGAGAGCCAACGCTTTCGTGGGCTTGAACTTGGGTGCAAGACGCTCAGTTGTGTCCAGTTCTTTTTGACCCCATGGACTGTAGCCCACCAGGATCCTCTGTCCATGGAATTCTCCAGGCAAAAATACTGGAGTGGGTTGCCATTCCCTTCTCCAGGGGATCTTCCCAACCTAGGAATTGAGCCTTGGTCTTCCACATTGCAGGCAGATTCTTTACCATCTGAGCCACCAGGGAAGCCCTTTTGTGGGCCAGCAGCCAAGTATTATAGCCTCAGGACAGAAGATTCTTGCTGAAAGGGTGGCATCAGGTGATTGGTTAGGGCACTTTTGGGTGACTACTGGGGTGGGTATTTTTACCTAATATGAGGTCAGGGAACTGGTCAGTAAGGATGATGGGGGGAGCTTTTAGCAATGGTTGCTATAGAGTTCAGTCAGTTCCAGAGATAACAGTGCTGGGCTCCGCATCTGCGGCCTTGGTTCAAGGCCTCATACCTGTGACCTCAATATGGGACTCCACAGTATGTACCGAATCTTCTTTATCCATTCCTCTGTTGATGGATGTTTAGGTTGCTTTCATGTCCCAGCTATTGTAAATAGTGCTGCTATGAACACTGGGGTGCATGTGTTTCTCTAAGTTATGATTTTCTCTGGATATATACCCAGGAGTGGAATTTCTAGATTATATGGTAGCTCTGATGCTGGGAAAGATCGCCGGCAGGAGGAGAAGGGGATGACAGAGGATGAGATGGTTGGATGGCATCACCGGCTCAATGGACATGGGTTTGGGTAAACTCCAGGAGTTGGTGATAGACAGGGAGGCCTGGCATGCTGCAGTCCATGGGGTCACAAAGAGTCGGACATGACTGAGCAACTGAATTGAACTGATGGTAGCTCCATTTTTCATTTTTAAGGAACCTCCATACTGTTCTCAGAAGTGGCTGTACCAGTTCACATTCCCAGCAACAGTGTAGGAGGGTTCCCTTTTCTCCAGTCCCCACCCAGCATTTACTGCCTGTAGATTTTTTTAATGATGGGCATTCTGACTGGTATGAAGTGATACCTTATTGTACTGAATAGTTTTGACTAGTATTTCTTTAATAATTAATAATTTGAGCATCTTGTGCTTTTTAGCTATCCATATGTCTTTGGAGAAATGTCTATTTAGATCTTCCACCCAATTTTTGATTGGATTTTTTTAAATCGAGCTGCATGAGCTGTTTGTGTATTGTGGAGATTAATCCCTTGTCAGTTGCTTCATTTGCAAATATTCTGTCCCATCCTGAGGGTTGACTTTTCATTTATGTCTTCCTGATGTATTAATCCTTGTATCATTATAAAATCAGCTTCTTTGTGTCTTGCTGTTGGTTTTGACTTAAAGTCTGTTTTATGTGATTTGAGTGTGGCTGCCTCCACATTATTTGGCTTCCACGCGCATGAAATATAGTCATCCATCCCTTTACTTTGAGCCTATTTGTGTTCTTCGAGCTGAAATGAGTGTCTTATATGCAGACTATAATTAGGCCTTTTTTAAAATCCAGCCAGCCACTCTATAGCTTGGATTTGTGAACTCAGTCTGTTTCTATCTAGAGTGATTTTTGACATGTATGGACTTAGACTGACATGCTATCAATTGCTTTCTGTTTTGTTACTCCGTTTTTCTTTTCCCCCTCTGTGCCTGTCTATCTCGGTAAATCAGTGGTTTACCAAGTTGGTATGCTATGCTTGCTATTTTTTTTTTTTTTTAACTGTTTGTGATTCTACTAAAGAGCTTTGCTTTGTGGCTACCGTAGGGCATAGAGAAAACATCCCATAGTTAAAACCGTCCATTTTATGCTGACAGAAGCTTATCTTTGCACGCCTGTAAGTGTCCCATTCTTTTATTCTTCTCCTTTTATGATTTTTTATTTCACAACATACCTCATTTTACCTGCATATTTGTTAAAATGCTATCGTAAGTATCCACTTTTCTCTGACATTTTTCTTTTCATTCATTTTAGTTCCAGACTGGTTTTTGGTTCTTTTTTACAGTTTTTGCCTGCTATGTTTCTCTGCACTTTTCTTCCTTTTTTTTTTTTTTAATTTTCTGATTTCATTGAACTCTTTCTGTCTTTCCTTGTAGCTTACTGAGATCTCTCAGATCAGCTTTTTAAAGTTATTAATTAGGTAGATTGAAGATTTCTAAGTCTTTGGGGTTGATAACTGGAAGACTTGTGAAGTCATTTAGTATTGTTAGATTACTTTTCTTTAATGTTCCTGGGGGGTTTCTGCTGCTATATTCACTTCCCAAGTATCAGCCACCTGCTCCAGGATTTACTAATTGTCTTCAGGAAAGAAAGACCCTCTCTCAGCCCTCTAGAATTAGAGAGGGCTTTCTTGGCTTTCTCAGACCTTTATGGATAAACCTGTTTCATATTTCTTACCACATCTTTTGGCAGAGTTCTTGCGCTTATACACCATCTTTTGATCTTGCAACACCATAGGCTGGGTGCTGACAGCCCCTCTTTTCTTCTCCTAAGGATGGTGCTACTGCAGAAATGTCTGGTCTGCCTCTGTCCTGCAGATGTGACCCAGCTTTCTGTGTGTGTTCTCAAGCTGTGGCCCAAGGCTTGCTCTCAGGGCCTTGGTGGGGAGCACACATGGTGAACTGACCCCCAAGCTGTGCGGATTTGTGGTGGTAAGCTGTGCAGGACACCGAGGCTGCCCTCTGGCCAGTTTGGAGGCTGTCTGAGTGAAGCATCCCTGTTGACTCATGGATGGGCTTCTTGATGGAGTCCGTGACACAGTCAGTAGCATCTGTGCCACATCAGTGTCTTAGGAGAATCCTATGAGTCTTATTCCCAGCCCCCAGGCATGAAACTAACTCAAAATTCAGCACGCTGGATGGGGCAAGAAAGGAAGAGGCCTGTTTCGCTGCACTCACACAGTTGGGAGCGTGCTGTCCCCAGCTTGGGTCTTTTCCCTCAGGATTGCTTTGGCAATGTGGGTATTTTGTGGTTCTATATTTATTTTAGGATCATTTGTCATAATTCTGTGAAAAATGTCATGGATATTTTAATTGGGATTGCTTTAAATCTGTACATTGCTTTGAGTAATAAGGCTATTTTAAAAAGACTAATTTTTCCAATCAAGAGCATGGGATATATCTTTTCATTTATTTGTCACCTTTAATTTCCTTTATCAATGTCTTATACTTTGAGTATATAAATCTTTCACCTCTGTGGTTAAATTTATTCTGAGGTATTTTATTATTTTTGATACATGTTTTTTTCTTAAGTTCTCTGATAGTTTGTTATTAGTACAGAGAAAAATAACTTATTTCTGTGTATTCATTGTATATATTTCAAATTTACTGAATTTATGCTATTTGGTGAAATCTTTAGGGTTTTCTCTACATGTTATCATGTCATCTGCAAACGGTGACCGTTTTACTTCCTTTAGAAATTAGATCCGAGTTTTTATTTTTATTTTTTCGCTGTGACTAGCACTGTTACTACTGTGTTGAATAAAAGTGCTGAGAGTAGGCATCCTTCTCTTGCTCCTGTTCTTAGAGAAATTTCTTTCAGCTTTTCACCATTGAGTGTGATAGTAGCTCTGATTTGTCATACATGCCCTTTCGTATAAAAGCTATGTTGCCTTTATGCCCACACTGAGAGTTTTTATCATAAATCATACTTTGAATTTTGTTGATACAAAAGTTTGCCAAATACTTTTGCTGGAGGAAGATCATCATATGATTTTTATCCTTTGTTCTGTTAATCTAGTGTGTCACTTGTTGATTTGCATATGCTGAAACATTCCTGCACGGGTGAGCTAAATCCCATTTGACCATGGTGTATGGTTCTCTTAATGTATTGTTGAATTCAGTTAACTACTGTTTTGTTAAGGGTTTTGCATCTGTGTTCATGACTGATATTGACCTGCGATTTGCTTTTTTTGGATAGGGTCCTTCTCTGGTTTTCGTCTATGGGTCATGCTGGCCTCAGAAAATAAGTTTGAAAACACTCTTTCTTCAGGTTAGGGGGAATAGTTTGAGAAGAATAGATGTTAACTTTCCTTTAAATGTTTGATAGAAATTTATCAGTGAAGTCACCCAGTCCTGGACTTTTATTAGGAATTTTTTGATTACTCAATTTCATTTCTAGTAATTGCTCTGTTTCTATTTTTATTTATTCCTGATTCAATCTTAGAAGATTTGTGTTTCTAGGAGTTTATTCACGCCTTCTGGGTTGTCCAGTTTGTTGGTATATAACTGTTTGTAGTAATCTCTTCTGGTACTTCGTATTTCTGTAGTATCTTTTAACTTCATCTCTTTCATTTCTGGTTTACTTGGGCTCTTTCTTTTAAAAAAAAAATACTATTTTTGTCTTTTATTCTTTACAGAAGCTTAATAAGTGTTTGATCTGCTACTCTTACTATACGTATACCTTTTACCATGGAATTCTCCAGGCAAAAATACTGGAGTGGGTTGCCATTCCCTTCTCCAGGGGATCTTCCCAACCTAGGAATTGAGCCTTGGTCTTCCACATTGCAGGCAGATTCTTTACCATCTGAGCCACCAGGGAAGCCCTTTTGTGGGCCAGCAGCCAAGTATTATAGCCTCAGGACAGAAGATTCTTGCTGAAAGGGTGGCATCAGGTGATTGGTTAGGGCACTTTTGGGTGACTACTGGGGTGGGTATTTTTACCTAATATGAGGTCAGGGAACTGGTCAGTAAGGATGATGGGGGGAGCTTTTAGCAATGGTTGCTATAGAGTTCAGTCAGTTCCAGAGATAACAGTGCTGGGCTCCGCATCTGCGGCCTTGGTTCAAGGCCTCATACCTGTGACCTCAATATGGGACTCCACAGTATGTACCGAATCTTCTTTATCCATTCCTCTGTTGATGGATGTTTAGGTTGCTTTCATGTCCCAGCTATTGTAAATAGTGCTGCTATGAACACTGGGGTGCATGTGTTTCTCTAAGTTATGATTTTCTCTGGATATATACCCAGGAGTGGAATTTCTAGATTATATGGTAGCTCTGATGCTGGGAAAGATCGCCGGCAGGAGGAGAAGGGGATGACAGAGGATGAGATGGTTGGATGGCATCACCGGCTCAATGGACATGGGTTTGGGTAAACTCCAGGAGTTGGTGATAGACAGGGAGGCCTGGCATGCTGCAGTCCATGGGGTCACAAAGAGTCGGACATGACTGAGCAACTGAATTGAACTGATGGTAGCTCCATTTTTCATTTTTAAGGAACCTCCATACTGTTCTCAGAAGTGGCTGTACCAGTTCACATTCCCAGCAACAGTGTAGGAGGGTTCCCTTTTCTCCAGTCCCCACCCAGCATTTACTGCCTGTAGATTTTTTTAATGATGGGCATTCTGACTGGTATGAAGTGATACCTTATTGTACTGAATAGTTTTGACTAGTATTTCTTTAATAATTAATAATTTGAGCATCTTGTGCTTTTTAGCTATCCATATGTCTTTGGAGAAATGTCTATTTAGATCTTCCACCCAATTTTTGATTGGATTTTTTTAAATCGAGCTGCATGAGCTGTTTGTGTATTGTGGAGATTAATCCCTTGTCAGTTGCTTCATTTGCAAATATTCTGTCCCATCCTGAGGGTTGACTTTTCATTTATGTCTTCCTGATGTATTAATCCTTGTATCATTATAAAATCAGCTTCTTTGTGTCTTGCTGTTGGTTTTGACTTAAAGTCTGTTTTATGTGATTTGAGTGTGGCTGCCTCCACATTATTTGGCTTCCACGCGCATGAAATATAGTCATCCATCCCTTTACTTTGAGCCTATTTGTGTTCTTCGAGCTGAAATGAGTGTCTTATATGCAGACTATAATTAGGCCTTTTTTAAAATCCAGCCAGCCACTCTATAGCTTGGATTTGTGAACTCAGTCTGTTTCTATCTAGAGTGATTTTTGACATGTATGGACTTAGACTGACATGCTATCAATTGCTTTCTGTTTTGTTACTCCGTTTTTCTTTTCCCCCTCTGTGCCTGTCTATCTCGGTAAATCAGTGGTTTACCAAGTTGGTATGCTATGCTTGCTATTTTTTTTTTTTTTTAACTGTTTGTGATTCTACTAAAGAGCTTTGCTTTGTGGCTACCGTAGGGCATAGAGAAAACATCCCATAGTTAAAACCGTCCATTTTATGCTGACAGAAGCTTATCTTTGCACGCCTGTAAGTGTCCCATTCTTTTATTCTTCTCCTTTTATGATTTTTTATTTCACAACATACCTCATTTTACCTGCATATTTGTTAAAATGCTATCGTAAGTATCCACTTTTCTCTGACATTTTTCTTTTCATTCATTTTAGTTCCAGACTGGTTTTTGGTTCTTTTTTACAGTTTTTGCCTGCTATGTTTCTCTGCACTTTTCTTCCTTTTTTTTTTTTTTAATTTTCTGATTTCATTGAACTCTTTCTGTCTTTCCTTGTAGCTTACTGAGATCTCTCATAACAGCTTTTTAAAGTTATTAATTAGGTAGATTGAAGATTTCTAAGTCTTTGGGGTTGATAACTGGAAGACTTGTGAAGTCATTTAGTATTGTTAGATTACTTTTCTTTAATGTTCCTGGGGGGTTTCTGCTGCTATATTCACTTCCCAAGTATCAGCCACCTGCTCCAGGATTTACTAATTGTCTTCAGGAAAGAAAGACCCTCTCTCAGCCCTCTAGAATTAGAGAGGGCTTTCTTGGCTTTCTCAGACCTTTATGGATAAACCTGTTTCATATTTCTTACCACATCTTTTGGCAGAGTTCTTGCGCTTATACACCATCTTTTGATCTTGCAACACCATAGGCTGGGTGCTGACAGCCCCTCTTTTCTTCTCCTAAGGATGGTGCTACTGCAGAAATGTCTGGTCTGCCTCTGTCCTGCAGATGTGACCCAGCTTTCTGTGTGTGTTCTCAAGCTGTGGCCCAAGGCTTGCTCTCAGGGCCTTGGTGGGGAGCACACATGGTGAACTGACCCCCAAGCTGTGCGGATTTGTGGTGGTAAGCTGTGCAGGACACCGAGGCTGCCCTCTGGCCAGTTTGGAGGCTGTCTGAGTGAAGCATCCCTGTTGACTCATGGATGGGCTTCTTGATGGAGTCCGTGACACAGTCAGTAGCATCTGTGCCACATCAGTGTCTTAGGAGAATCCTATGAGTCTTATTCCCAGCCCCCAGGCATGAAACTAACTCAAAATTCAGCACGCTGGATGGGGCAAGAAAGGAAGAGGCCTGTTTCGCTGCACTCACACAGTTGGGAGCGTGCTGTCCCCAGCTTGGGTCTTTTCCCTCAGGATTGCTTTGGCAATGTGGGTATTTTGTGGTTCTATATTTATTTTAGGATCATTTGTCATAATTCTGTGAAAAATGTCATGGATATTTTAATTGGGATTGCTTTAAATCTGTACATTGCTTTGAGTAATAAGGCTATTTTAAAAAGACTAATTTTTCCAATCAAGAGCATGGGATATATCTTTTCATTTATTTGTCACCTTTAATTTCCTTTATCAATGTCTTATACTTTGAGTATATAAATCTTTCACCTCTGTGGTTAAATTTATTCTGAGGTATTTTATTATTTTTGATACATGTTTTTTTCTTAAGTTCTCTGATAGTTTGTTATTAGTACAGAGAAAAATAACTTATTTCTGTGTATTCATTGTATATATTTCAAATTTACTGAATTTATGCTATTTGGTGAAATCTTTAGGGTTTTCTCTACATGTTATCATGTCATCTGCAAACGGTGACCGTTTTACTTCCTTTAGAAATTAGATCCGAGTTTTTATTTTTATTTTTTCGCTGTGACTAGCACTGTTACTACTGTGTTGAATAAAAGTGCTGAGAGTAGGCATCCTTCTCTTGCTCCTGTTCTTAGAGAAATTTCTTTCAGCTTTTCACCATTGAGTGTGATAGTAGCTCTGATTTGTCATACATGCCCTTTCGTATAAAAGCTATGTTGCCTTTATGCCCACACTGAGAGTTTTTATCATAAATCATACTTTGAATTTTGTTGATACAAAAGTTTGCCAAATACTTTTGCTGGAGGAAGATCATCATATGATTTTTATCCTTTGTTCTGTTAATCTAGTGTGTCACTTGTTGATTTGCATATGCTGAAACATTCCTGCACGGGTGAGCTAAATCCCATTTGACCATGGTGTATGGTTCTCTTAATGTATTGTTGAATTCAGTTAACTACTGTTTTGTTAAGGGTTTTGCATCTGTGTTCATGACTGATATTGACCTGCGATTTGCTTTTTTTGGATAGGGTCCTTCTCTGGTTTTCGTCTATGGGTCATGCTGGCCTCAGAAAATAAGTTTGAAAACACTCTTTCTTCAGGTTAGGGGGAATAGTTTGAGAAGAATAGATGTTAACTTTCCTTTAAATGTTTGATAGAAATTTATCAGTGAAGTCACCCAGTCCTGGACTTTTATTAGGAATTTTTTGATTACTCAATTTCATTTCTAGTAATTGCTCTGTTTCTATTTTTATTTATTCCTGATTCAATCTTAGAAGATTTGTGTTTCTAGGAGTTTATTCACGCCTTCTGGGTTGTCCAGTTTGTTGGTATATAACTGTTTGTAGTAATCTCTTCTGGTACTTCGTATTTCTGTAGTATCTTTTAACTTCATCTCTTTCATTTCTGGTTTACTTGGGCTCTTTCTTTTAAAAAAAAAATACTATTTTTGTCTTTTATTCTTTACAGAAGCTTAATAAGTGTTTGATCTGCTACTCTTACTATACGTATACCTTTTCCAGGGAGATTTTTTACTTTTGTGTGGTTTTTTGTTACTGATTAGTGACACTTCTTATAAGCTGAAGTACATTGCTTCAACATTTCTTATAAGGCTGTTTTATTAGTGATGAACTCATTTGGCTTTTGCTAGTCTGGGAAACTCCTGATCTCTCCTTCAATTGTGAATCATAATCTTGCTGGTAGAGTGTTCTTATTGTAGGCTTTTTTCTTTTTAGAACATTGAATATATCCTATCATTCCCTCCCGGTCTGCAACATTCGCTGATAAGTCAGCTGACAGTCTTAGGGGAATACTTTGTACATAACTAGTTGCTTTTATTTCACTACACCCATGATCCCTCTTTAATTTTTGACCCTTTAACATGTCTTGGTGTGGACCTGTCTGTCTTCACCTTGATGGGGACTCTTGTGCTTCCTTCCCCGGATTTGGAGAGTCATCAGTTGTTATACCCCCTGATAAGGTCCCTGCCCCTTTCTCTCTTCTCTTCTTTCTGGGATCCCTATAATGCTCATGTAGATATTTCCTGATGTTGTCTCAGAGGTCCCACTTTCTATTCATTCATTCTGTTTTCTTCTTGCTATTGAGCTTGGCTGGTTTTCATTTCTCTGTCCTAAGGATCACTGATTTGTTCTCCTGTCTCACATAGTCTAATGCTGCTTCCCTCGTGTGTGTGTTGATCTCAGCTATTGTATTTCCCAGCTGTTTGGTTCTTTATTATATGTTGTTTCTCTCTGAAGTTCTCACTCTGTCCATCTATTCTTCTCCTGACTTGGATGGGCATGTCTGTAATCATTACCTTGATCACTTTTTTTTGGATACAACACTTAGCTCTGTTTCACCTGGTTCTTTTTCCAATGCTCTATCTTGTCACCACCTTCGTAACAATCCCTCTGTCTCCTGAGTGCCCCGATTCTCCGTGCACTTCTCCTTAGGTTCCGCTCATTCCATTTCCCGGTCTTGGGGAAGTGGCCTTACCCAGGAGATGCCTGGAGGGCCCAGCAGCGCATTCCCTGGCCAGCACCGGCAGGCGCCCAGGGGTGACTGCTCTGTGGGCTGCATGGCGGGGCCATCTATTGTGGACCGGGTGGTAGGCGGCACTGGACCCTGAGCTAAACTAACAGCAGGTCCTGCATTTTGCGGTCACCCTGGGCGTGCTGGTGGGCAAGGCAGCCGCCCCCCCGCCCGTTATGGGTGGCGGTGTGTGGCGCTCCACGTGCAGAGGGGATCGGCCAGGCCCCCAGTGCGTCTGGGTGTGAGGCCTTGTGGTGCAGAAGTGCCGTAGGCATGCTGGCAGCTGGGGCACGCCGGGTACGCCCCAGGTCGAGGGAGAGCGAAAGGTGGCCTGCCAACGTCTCGGTCCCTAGTGGGAATCCCAGCTGCCTCTCGCCTTCCCCGAGAAGCTGTCTTGAGCTTCACCGGCCGAGCCCGGTGTCTTTGAAACTGCTGGCTCTGAGCGGGGACTGAGGACGCGGGAGAGTCTGTGTGGTGTCCCCGAGGGCAGAGTCTCAGTTCCCCTTAGCCTCCGGCTCTCCGGAACGTGAGCCCAGCAGGTTCTCGGAGCCAGACCTGCTGTGCTGGGCTGAGCAGCCTGATGGAGGCCTCAGACCCCGGCCCCCTCGTGCAGCTGTGACACCTTCCAGCCGCGAGTCACTGTGCTGGAGGTGTGGGTACCGTTAGACCTCCTGTCCTACCTGTGCTTTCTCCTTCCTTATACTTGCAGCTGTGGAGAATTTCTCTGCTAGTCTTCAGGTCATTTCAGAGATAATTGTTGTGATTTTGATGTGTCTGTGGGAGGAGGTGAGCTCAGTATCTCCCTACTCTTATCTTCTTGATTGCCTCTCAAGAGTTTTTTTTTTTTTTTTTAATATATGCACTTAACACTGTAAACATAACTCTGAATTTGTTTTACCTGTACACCACGAGCTTAGATACTTGCATTTCCAATTTTGCCTGCTTTAAGATATGTATTTTTATTTCTCTATTGCTTTATTTGACTGTGCCTCGTCTTGGTTGTAGCACACGGGATTTTTAGTTGCGGTGTGTAGGATCTAACCCGGGCCCCCTACCTTGGAAGCCCAGAGTCGTAGCCACTGGACCACCAGGGACGTCCCCTATTGATTTAGTCTCGTGTGCAACGGCTGTTCGGAGCTTGTTGTTCAAATTGCTAAGTGTCCTTGAATTTTTAATTATTCTTCTTGAGTTTCAGTTTCGAACCATTGTGGTTGGAGATGATGCTTGACATGATTTCAATCTTCTTAGATTTTTGAAGATTTCTTTTGTGGTATAACATTTAATCTACCCTGGGAAATGCTCTAGGAATACTTGAGAAGGATGAAAATTTTGCTGCTGTTGAGTGCAATGTACTGTAAATGTCTGTTACAGTCACTTGATATCAAGTGTGTATTCAAGTTCAGTGTTTCTGGGTGGGTATTCTGTCTGGGTGATCTATACAGTGTTGAAAGTTGGGTACTGACATTTCTTACCATTATTTTATTTCTTCATGTTTTCCCTTTCACAAGTGTTCGTATTTCCTTTATATGCTGAGATGCTCCAGTGTTGGATACATACGTATTTATGTAGGATATAATATATGTATGTTGGTCACATACATAATCTCTTGATGAATTAGTCCCTTTATGATTATATGATAACCTTCATTTCTTTGAGAGGTTTAAGTCTTCTTTGCCTTATAATAGTGAGGCAAGTATCATTTGCATGGAATATCTTTTTTCCAGTTATTCAGTTTTAAAATTTACACAAATCTCCTGTACACAGTATGTAATTGATTTTTGTGAATCCATTCAGCTACTGTATGGATTATTTAAATTGAAGTATATGTCATTTATAATATTACATTAGTCTCAATGGTACAAAATTTTAGTATTTTTATACATTATGCCCCACTTAGTAATTACAAAATAATGCTTATATTTCTGTGTTGTATAATATATCCATGTGTGTTTATTTTCTTTTTTTAATTTATCTTTTTATTGAAGGATAATTGCTTTATAGAATTGTGTTGTTTTCTGTCAAACCTCAACATGAATCAGCCACAGGTACACCTATATCCCCTCCCTTTGGAACCTCCCTCCCATCTCCTTCCCAGTCCCACCCCTCTAGACTGATACAGAACCTCTGTTTGAGTTTCCTGAGCCATACAGCAAATCCCCATTGGCTGTCTATTTTACATACGGTAATGTGAGTTTCCATGTTACTCTTTCGATACATCTCACCCTCTCCTCCCCTCTCTCCGTGTCCATAGGTCTATTCTCTGCCTGTTTCTCCATTGTTGGCCTGTAAGTAAATTCTTCAGTACCATTTTTCTAGATTCCATGTATGTGTGTTAGAATATATTTATCTTTCTCTGACTCACTTCACTCTGTATAATAGGTTCTAAGTTCATCCACCTCATCAGAACTGACTCCAGTGCATTCCTTTTTAGGGCTGAGTAACATTCCATGTGTATATGTACCACAGCCTCTTTATCCAATCATCTGTCGATGGGCATCTAGGCTGCTTCCATGTTCTCGCTATTGTAAATAGTGCTGCCAGTGAACAATGGGATACACGTGTCTCTTTCAATTTTGGTTTCCTCAGGGTATATGCCTAGGAGTGGGATTGCTGGGTCATATGCTGATTTTACTCCTAGTTTTTTAAGAAATCTCCATACCGTCTTCCATAGTGGCTGTATCAATTTTCATTCCCACCAACAGTGCAAGAGTGTTCCCTTTTCTCCACACCCTCTCCAGCATTTATTGTTTGTAGACTTTTTGATGATGTCCATTCTGCCTGGTGTGAGGTGGTCTCTCATTGTGGTTTTGATTTGCATTTCTCTAATAATGAGTGATGTTGAGCAGCTTTTCATGTGTTTCTGAGCCATCTGTGTGTCGTCTGTGGAGAGATGTCTGTTTAGGTCTTTTCCCCGCTTTTGGATTGGGTTGTTTTTCTGGCATTGAGTTGTATGAACTGCTTGTGTATTTTGGAAATTAATCCTTTGTCAGTTGTTCCATTGGCTATTATTTTCTCCCATTCCAAGGGTTGTCTTTTCACCTTGCTCATAGTTTCCTCTGCTGTGCAAAAGCTTTTAAGTCTAGTCAAGTCCTACTTGTTTACTTTTGTTTTTATTTCTGTTACTTTATTTCTGATCTTCTACATAGAGGATTTTGCTTTGATTTATGTCATCGAGTGTTCTGCCTATGTTTTCCTCTAAGTATTTTATAGTTTCTGGTCCTACATTTAGGTCTTTAATCCATTTTGAGTTTATCTTTGTGTGTGGTATTAGGAAGTGTTTTAATTTCATTCTTTTATATGTAGCTGTCTAGTGTTCCCAACACCATTTATTGAAGAGACTGTCTTTGCCCCATTGTATATTCTTGCCTCCTTTGTCAAAAATAAGGTACCCATAGATGCATGGGTTTATTTCTGGGCTTTCTGTCTTGTTCCATTGGTCTATATTTCTATTTTTGTGCCAGTACCATACTGTCTTGATGACTGTAGCTTTGTAGTATAATCTGAGGTCAGGAAGGTTGATTCTTTCAGCTCCATTCTTCTTTCTCAAGACTGCTTTGGTTATTCAGGGTCTTTTGTGTTTCCATACGAACTGTGAAATGTTTTGTGCTAGTTCTGTGGAAAATGACACTGGTAACTTGACAGGGATCACAATGAATCTGTAGATTGCACTTGGTAGTATAGTCATTTTCACAATATTGATTCTTCCTACCCAGGAACATGGAATCTCTCTCCATTTATGTCATCTCTGATTTCTTTCATCGGTGTCTTATAACTTTCTGTGTACAGTTCTTTTGTCTGCTGAGGTGAGTTTATCCCTAGATATTTAATTCCTTTTGTTGCAGTGGTGACTGAGATTGATCCCTTAATCTCTCTTTCTGATTGTCATCGCTAGTGTATAGGCATGCGAGTGATTTCTGTGTCTTGGTTTTGTCTCCTGCGACTTTGCTGAATTCCATGTGTGTTTAGTTTCTATGTTTGCTGTTGTTCGGTCACTAAGCCGTGTCTGACTCTTTGCAACCCGTGGACTGCAGCATGCCAGGCTTCCCTGTCCTTCACTGTTTCCGAGAGTTTGCTCAGATTCATGTCCACTGAGTCAGTGATGCCATCCACCCATCTCACCTTCTGCCACTGCCTTCTCCTTCTGTCTTCAATCTTTCCCAGCATCAAGGTCTTTTCCAATGAGTCAGTTGTTCAAATCAGGTGGCCAGAGTATTGGAGCACCTGTGCTTCCAGCGAGTAGTCAGGGTTGGCTGGCTTGATCTCCTTGCAGTCCAAGGTGAGTTGCCATGCCCTCCTCCTATGGACCACATTTTGCCAGAACTCTTCACTTTGACCTGTTTATCTTGGATGGCCCCGCACGGCATGGCTCAGAGCTTCATTGAGTTTCACAAGCCACTTCACCTCGACATGGCTGTGATCCATGAAGAGGATTTTCTGCGTAGGATACCGATTATCTTTCCCTCCCTGCTTCATTCTCCCCCGTGGTAACCAGTACTTTGTTCTCTCTGAGTCTATTGCTGTTTTGTTATATACAGTTCTTTCTTCCATTTTTTTAGATTCTATATGTGAGAACATAAGAGTATTTCTCTAACTGATTTCACTAGGTATAATACATTCTAGGCCAGTCCACGTTGTGGCAGGTGGCAGAATTTTATTTTTTAAATTATTTATTTATAGTTACTTATTTCTCTTTTGGACTGCACTGGGTCTTCACTGCTTTGCATGGGTAGGTGCTCAACCACTGTTCCACCAGGGAAGTCCCTCCTTACAGTTTTGGTTTGCATTTCTAGGAATTACCTAATTGATGATCTTTTCAGCTGCTTCCCCCCCCCCATGTTTTTAAAAGAATAAAATTTACCTCTTGAAATGAGCAACAGAAATTTGGCCCAGTTTTGAATTATTTTTCTTATTCTTACTCTTATTACTTTTCTTATTCTTATTACATATCACGTGATGTTTCTTGATGGCCGAGGTCATGCAGAGCCCGTAAGAAAGCATTCATGACTCAGGCATGTCCGACTCTGCGACCCCATGGACTGGGGCCTGCCAGGCTCCTCTGTCCATGAGACTCTCTAGGCAAGAATACTGGAGTGGGTAGCCAGTCCCTTCTCCAGGGGATCTTCCCCACCAGGGACTGAAGCCAGGTCTCCTGCATTGCGGGCAGACTCTGTACCATTTGTTGTTGTTGAGTCTCTAAGTCGTGTCTGACTCTTTGCAACCCCAAGAACTGCAGCACGTCAGGCTTCCCTGTCCTTCACTATCTCCCTGGGTTAGGTCAAACTCATGCCATCGAGTCCATGATGCCATCCAGCCATCTCATCCTCGGTCGTCCCCTTCTCCTGCCCCCAATCCCTCCCAGCATCAGAGTCTTTTCCAATGAGTCAACTCTTCGCATGAGGTGGCCAAAGTACTGGAGTTTCAGCTTTAGCATCATTCCTTCCAAAGAAATCCCAGGATTGATCTCCTTCAGAATGGACTGGTTGGATCTCCTTGCAGTCCAAGGGACTCTCAAGAGGCTTCTCCAACACCACAGTTCAAAAGCATCAGTTCTTCGGTGCTCAGCCTTCTTCACAGTCCAACTCTCACGTCCATACATGACCACAGGAAAAACCATAGCCTTGACTAGAAGGACCTTAGTCGGCAAAGTAATATCTCTGCTTTTGAATATACTATCCAGGTTGGTCATAACTTTTCTTCCAAGGAGTAAGCGT
>SJYX01013560.1:0-23332 GCA_006410675.1 Oreotragus oreotragus | reverse complement strand
AGACTTTTTAGTTCTTCTTCACTTTCTGCCATAAGGGTGGTATCATCTGCATATCTGAGGTTATTGATATTTCTCCCAGCAATCTTGATTCCAGCTTGTGCTTCCTCCAGCCCAGCATTTCTCATGATGTACTCTGCATATAAGTTAAATAAGCAGGGTGACAATATACAGCCTTGACATACTCCTTTTCCTATTTGGAACCAGTCTGTTGTTCCATGTCCAGTTCTAACTGTTGCTTCCTGACCTGCATACAAGTTTCTCAAGAGGCAGGTCAGGTGGTCTGGTATTCCCATCTCTTTCAGAATTTTCCAGTTTATTGTGATCCACATAGTCAAAGGCTTTGACATAGTCAATAAAGCAGAAATAGATGTTTCTCTGGAACTCTTGCTTTTTCGATGATCCAGCAGATGTTGGCAATTTGATCTTTGGTTCCTCTGCCTTTGCTAAAACCAGCTTGAATATCTGGAAGTTCACAGTTCACGTATTGTTAAAGTCTGGCTTGGAGAATTCACTGATCGCTGAGGAAGGCTTTCTTATCTCTCCTGGCTATTCTTTGGAACTCTGCATTCAAATGGGTATACCTTTCCTTTTCTCCTCTGCTTTTCGCTTCTCTTCTTTTCACAGCCATTTGTAAGGGCTTCTCAGACAGCCATTTTGCTTTTTTGCATTTCTTTTTCTTGGGGGTTGTCTTGATTCCTGTCTCCTGTACAATGTCACGAACCTCCGTCAATAGTTCATCAGGCACTCTATCAGATCTAGTCCCTTAAATCTATTTCGCACTTCACTGTATAGTCATAAGGGATTTGATTTAGGTCATACCTGAATGGTCTAGTGGTTTTCCCCACTTTTCTTCAATTTCAGTCTGAATTTGGCAATAAGGAGTTCATGATCTGAGCCACAGTCAGCTCCCGGTCTTGTTTTTGCTGACTGTATACAGCTTCTCCATCTTTGGCTGCAAAGAATATAATCAATCTGATTTCAGTGTTGGCCATCTGGTGATATCCATGTGTAGAGTCCTCTCTTGTGTTGTTGGAAGAGGGGAATAATCCTGCCCAATATAGGGAATGAACACAGAGTTTGAAATAATCTTGACTTCCAAGCTCAGCATCACTATTTTGTGTTAAGAAAATATTACCTCTCTTTTAAATTGCTTTGCCATAGCACCTAGACAAGCATTTGCAAAGTATTGGATGTATTACAATGAAGATCACTGCAGACAGTGACTGCAGCCAAGAAATTAAAAGATGTTTGCTCCTTGGAAGGTAAGCTATGACAAACCTAGATAGCATACTAAAAAACCAGAGACATCCCTTTGCTGACAAAGGTCCATATAGTCAACGCTATGATTTTTCCAGTAGTCATGTACGATGTGAGAGTGAGACCATAAAGAAGGCCAAGAACTGATGCTTTCGAATTGTGGTGCTGAAGACTCTTGAGTTCCTGGAAATGCGAGGTGATGAAACCAGTCAATCCTATAAGAAATCAACCCTGAGTATTCATTGGAAGGACCTCATGCGTAGAGCCGACTCACTGGAAAAGACCCTGATGCTGGCAAAGATTGAAGGCAAAAGGAGAAGAGGTCAACAGAAAATTAGATGGTTAGAGAATATCACTGATTCAATGGACGTGAATTTGAGCAAACTCCAAGAGACGGTGAAAGACAGAGGAGTCTGGCATGCTGCAGCTGATGGGGTCACAAAGATTCGGACATGACTTAGCGACTGGATGACTACAACAATACCATGAAGACAATGGTTAAAATACACCTTTGCAGTGTTTTTCAAAGGAGCCCTCCTATTTTAATTGTCAAACAAGAAAGTAATTTTTGAAGTGTTTCCTTTTTACCTATTTTAGTAACCAAGTCGCCTTTTCCTAGGAGGCTATAGCTTGAGCTGGAGCTTTCCAGGTGGCGCAGCAGGAAAGAATCTGCCTGCTAATGCAGGAGCTGCAGGTTCGAAGATCTCCTGGAGAAAGAAATGGCAACCCACCACCGTATTCTTGCCTGGAAAATCCCATGGACAGAGGAACCTGGCAGGTTACCATCCGCGGGGTCACAAAGAGTGGGACACAATTGAGCAACTAAGCACGACACACACAGTAGCTTGCACACACAGTAGTTTGAGCTTTCTCGTTTGTTATTACTGTTTTTAAAGTAGGAGCAAGGTTTCATGATTCTAAGACTTTGAGACCATAAGGTTGTACTTGGCAATGGATATATTGTTTTGAAAATGGCTGATGATATCCTTAAGTCTGATAAAGTTTCCAGGAGTATAGAAACGTGTCTGAACCCCTGTCCATTATGGCCACCTACTTCCCACTTTGGATGTCTGAACCACAGTTATTTCATTTTAATTTTTTAATGTAGGTTTTTTAAACGGCTAAAGCAGATGTACAACGCGTGTTTAACAGGCCACAAAGAGGCTGTTTTCATCAGCCCAAAGTTCAAATTCAATCCTGTGCAAGCCAGAATGATTTCCCCATACCTCAACATGTGAAAAGGTCTTTCACCATGTTCCCCATTTGATTGCAGATGTTTCCGTAAACACCATTGATAAATCAATACATTTCTCCAGCGCTGCCAGGCTGGCTCAGTTGCCTGCTCTGGGTCCCTTTATGTCCCTTGGTGCTAAGCCTCTTTTTTTTTGTTGTTTTTTCTCTCCTGCCTAATTCTCCACTTTGGGGAAGAACGAATCAGATATCACAAACAAGCTCAGAGCTATGCTACTGGGGAAATGCTTTGTAGGCTATCCAGTTTATCACTTGCACTTAATTGTCACACAGGCACTGCACGCATGCTTTTGGCAATACACAGAAAACAAGCACTGAAAGGTCATGAACAGTTACACTCTGTGGCATCTTCATTAGAGATTTTTTTCATCCTGAACGTCGGGGTCGGAAGTAAAACAGTAACTCTCCGTTCTGACAGGGAGAACGGTGCGACTGAGCGAGCTGGATGGCTCCGACAGGCCTGGTTTTAGGTCGGCTCTTTTTCCACTGCTGTTGTCGTCTTTTCACCTTGGTGTGGGCGTCATTTGCGGTCAGCAAGCTTTTCTGTAGTCAAGTGCAGAGGCCCTTCTTAAATGCACAGTACAAACTCAAGTCAGTTTCCTTCGTTTTTGTTGAACATACGCCAGTTAAGAGCGCCTGATCGGGGCGCTTTACTTGCACTTAGTCCTTTCAGTCGTGTCTCTTCCAGTGCCCATAACCCCTTAGCTGTAGGTCACACGGCATCTGATCTTCATCCAGAGAGAGGGGACTGTGACTGGCTTTGGAAACAAGCTTAAAACACCCTTTTACTAGTTCCAATAAACTGTGTACTAATATAACATAGCAATAAAGGGCCATTTTGGACGTAGGTAATACAAAGCCTCAGAAAACACAGAACTGCAATATCAACACATGTATACAACTGAAATATCATTTTTTTCTCTCTAGATTATCTTCATTTTTATTAAACCCAGACTAATTAAGGCTGATTTGTTCAAAGTCAGTCTGGTTTCAGTAAACTTGGCCTGATTACTGATATAAGTTGAATTGCTCATGGAGGCTTGTATTTACTTCTTATGCCGCACTGTGTGGCTTGTGATATCTTAGTCTCCTGACCAGGGATTGAACTCGTGCTTCCTGCATTGGAAGCACACAGTCTTAACCACTGGACCACCATGTAAGTCCCTAGGCTCTTTAAAATTGGTTGCACTGGAACTTTTCAGTAGGAATCTCACATTGAACTTCTGAAGGCCTCTCAAGGCCAGGAAAACCATGCCAGTGGCTTGCCTTCAGATTCTGCCTGCGATATCTATCGACAGAGTACACTTGTCTTTTTTCCAGGTCCCAATAATTTCTAGATTCCTACACATGACAAGGAGTGTTTTTCATTCACCTGATAAGGTTGCTCAGAACCTAAGAGGTCCTCCAGATTCTGGAGGAGCCAGGTAGAGACAAAACAAAAATATTTTAATTTTACCCATAGGTGTAAGTTACCATATTGTTGTAAATCACAAGAAAAAAGGAGCTTTTCTATATCTGAAAAACAAAGATTACTAGCCAGAAGTCGTAAAAATCACAATCATATTGAGCAGTAGACTTAATCTCATATAATTAATCTTTGTTCTGTTTGAGTCCACTTTTCCCATTAGTTTTGTTGACCTTTCCTGATGACTGAGAATGCTACTGACAGTGATCATTTCAAAAAGTTTGTGACGTTTTTAAAGGACTGTATGATCTGTCCTGTGAAGTGTGTTGGTCACTGGAACTTGCAGAAACTATACTCCAAGTGCGAGGCACCATTGTGACAGGATTGTCCCTGCAGGACGGAAAGCTATAACCCATCGGACGAAGGTGAGGCTTGTCAGGGAGCCAGGAAAAGCCGAGTGGCCCTCTTGGATTTCCCACGGCCCTGATTTTTTAATTTACAGCTACTGTTTATTCATTTTCAATTCCCTGACTTAGGAGTAAACCATTTCCGTGCTATAATGGAGAACAGTCTTAACAACACAGAAAAAACTCTTTTCTTGAAGTACTTTTTTCACAACCCTTTTTTATCACTTTCTGGATTCGTATTAATTCTTCCCTTACTTTTTCCATCCAGAAACCACCACCAACTTGTAGGACAAAATTATCATCATCATATTTTTCCCTCAACAAAAATATCTCCAGCCTTATACCTTCTTTAGCATGTATCTCATACATGCTTTAAACACCAAAATGGTTCCCTTCCCATTTTAGTAGCTTTAAAACCATAATTTTCAACCCCTAAAAAAACCCCTTACGCTAGTGAGGACAAAGCAAGCAACTGTCAACCGTCATGTTGGCATCAGCAAACTTAAGAACATATTCTGTAACCTCTAAAAACAGGCATTTTTTCTAACTACAATTTCTTTTCTCAAAGTGGTATAAGACATGAGTCTAATGCACACAACTACCCTTAGTTTCCCTCTTGCAAAAGTAGGGAAACTAATTGCAGATTTCATTTGTAAACACTTTTCTTTAAGCCAATTAAATAGAGCTCATGTACAAATTAACTTCAGCAACATTATTCAGACACATACTCTGACATAAATACATTCCAACAGAGATCTCATTTTTTTAAAAATCTTTTTGTATTTCTTGACTCAGTCACTGCACTTAAATTTATCAGTTTATCAATAAGAGTCACAATAGTCAAATTTGCACATTTGATTTTAAAAGGATCATTTTTCTTCCCTCCTTTCCGACCCCCCCCCCACACCCTTTGACTTGAAGTTCTACCAATTAAAACTCAAGGCTGAAGTCCCAGGCAAAGTGGGCTGTGTTTGTACTTCAAGGGCATGGCAAGAGTTTACTTCAAGTTTTCTGCTAAGAATATTTTTGTTCTCTCAAGGTCAGTTCTGAAAAAAAGTATTTTTATCAAGCCAGTTTTCTCTAACTGTACCTGCAAAAAGGATCAGTTCTGGAAGTTCAAAACAGTTTCAATTTTCTCCACCTAAAGAATACTGTGACCCACATGTGACCATGTGGTGTTGGTTCTCTTTCCCTTATTTGCAGGTTCAGAGATTGCCAGTCTGCCAGAATTTTCCCTAGGAGGCTGTCAGATGGGATCAAAATGAAGACGCGCTTGCCATGTGTGTCAAACACTCGCTGGAAAAACCAAAGACACACCATACCCAGAGAAAACCAAACTCTGAAACAGTACACGCACCCCAGTGTCCCATTCAGCACTGTTCACAACAGCCAAGACACGGAAGCAACCTGCATGCCCACCAGCAGAGCAAGGGGCAAAGAAGATGTGGCGCTTATGCCAACAATACTGCTCGGTCATAAAAAAGAACCAAATCGTGCTAGCAGCACCGTGGATGCAACCAGAGATGATCATCCTAAGCGAAATACATCAGAGTGAGAAAACAGACACCACATGACATCACCTGTATGTGGGATCAACACAAAAAAGCCTGTCTATGAGACAGAAACGACTCACGGCCACGGGGAACAGACCTGCGGTTGCAGCGGGGAGGAGGCTGGGGGTAGTAGATGTAAGCTGTTATATACAGAATGGAGAAAGAAATCCTACCGCATAGCACAGAGAACTGTATTAAATACCTATGATGAACTATAATAGAAAAGAATATAAAAATGTACGTAACTGAATTACTCAGCTGTATAGTACAAATTAATGCAAGACTGTACATCAACTATGCTTCAATTAAAAAAGACAAAGTCCTGTGCCTACAACTTATTTTTTTAATACAATTTTAAATGGTTCAAGAAAAGAATGCAAATGAGACAAAACAGTATCGAGAGAGAGGACATTCACTGTACTTGCAACTTCTCTGAAGGCTTGAAATTAACTCAAATGCGTTATGTCACAGCGATCCCTAAAGGTGCTGTGGTCTCAGGGTGGTCAACTGTCAAGTTCAGGAACATGAAAAAGCAGCCCATCCAACCACCAACCAAGCATCCAACCTCCCCTGCCGCAAATTATACAGAGTGCAGTGCCTCTGGTCAGCTCTGTGACCTAAGGGTCGGCCCCCAGAGGTGGGTCTCCTGCGGCATCCCGTGATAGGTCGTCTCCATGACGACAACCAGCACAGCGGGCCGGATGGAGGCTGGAGGCAGCGAGAGCAGGAGCTGCGCAGCCGATGCGAGGCCACCCCTCACCAGCGCCAAGAGTGAACGAGAGGTTCGAGGAGGAGGCCAAGGGCCCGCGGAGGAGAAGGGCAGACACGGTGGGCGCGGGGCTGAGCAGGCCACGCCGCAGGCCCTGGGTCGGGACAGGCTGCTGGCGGGAAACTCGAGGTGCGCCCTGCTGGCACCAGTGACGGACAGCAGGGAGCCGCTCCCACCAGACCAGACTCTGCCTCTCCTGCTGGGCTCCAGTCTAAGTCCTGAAGGAGGGACGGAGGTTTCCAGGTGGAAGATCGAGGCCCGAGGCCGGGAGCGCTGGCAGGTGTTTAAGGGGCTCACACGCCCATCCTACCTTGCCCACTTGTGTGAGGTCCCCCTTGTCACACGATACTGGTGACACAGTCTCAATCCACAGCCCAGAGAGCCTGAAGCCTCGAAATAAAGATGTCACTGTGAGTGGAGAGATTAGGGAGCCCCTCACCCCCGGGCGGGCTCGCAGCAGCAGAGCCCCCAGCCTGGTCCTTCTCCCCCAGCAGCACCAGGGCCTCCCTGGGTGTCTCAGGGTGGAAGGCAGAGTCCCGGGTACAGGAGCCCAAACCTCACAGGACCGAGGAGGGCTGGACGGGGACCAGCTCAGGGCCGCAATGAGGTGGGCACGCCTGGCCTGGGGCTCTGCTGTGTCTGAACCCCAGTCCGCTGACGCCCCACGGGGGTGGCGGAAGTGATCTGATTCAGAGGAACGTCCTGAGCTCTATCTACACAGTGCTTACGTTTCAAAGTTTGTCTTGGAGGGACTCTTACTGGAAGCGTGGAGACAACAATTCAGGCGTCACCTGTGGTGCACCAACACAAGTTTTATATACAATAATGAGGACTGGGAGACAGCACATTTATATATATATATTTAGTATGCGTAGCTGTCTCTATTTTCCACAACAACCAGGTAGCATTTTCTAACACGTTTTCTAATGACTAATTTATTATGTTTATTTTCTACGTTTTCTAATGACTAATTTATTATGTTCTAAAACATGTTAGAACACTTGACGGATCTAAAAATCAAGATTCTCTACCATCCAGGTGAAGACACAGAAGCAAGAATGGCATGGGGATAACCCCGCGTCTGATGGAAATTCCCGTGGGAGGACAGCACAGTGACGGGCCCAGGGGGCATCGGATGGGGGCTCGCCCCTGAAGACGGGCAGCAGGGCCTCTGCCCCACAGCTGCCCTCGGGCTCCTGGAGAAACACCCAGAAACACCTCTCTGGTAAGGAAAAAAAGTAACAGATTTTTTTTTTTTGGTTTCACAGTGACATTCTGGCTCTTTCTCCCTGAGAAGGAAAAGACAGGCACAAGCTAATGGGGAACGGTGTGTTACGAGAGGCCGGTATTAATCAGGCTGGGGTATTCTGACCCTCCCTCCCCACTTCTTTCTTTTTTACCCAAATAAAGCAGAACAAGGTCTACCATTACCATCTTACCTTTATCTTTTCCTTTAACGTGATCTTTTTATCTTGGGCTGTGCTGAGCCTTTGCTGCGGTGAGGGGGGCTGCTCTTCGTTGCCGAGTGCAGGCTGCTCGCAGCGGGGGCCTCTCCTTGCAGAGCACGGGCTCTGGGCGCACGGGCCTAGCTGCTCCGTGGCATGTGGCGTCTTCCAAGACCAGGGATTGAGCTCGTGTCCCTCACACTGGCAGGCAGATCCTTAACCACTCAACCACCAGGGAAATCCTGCGTGCCTTTATCTTAACATCTTGGCCTTTCTGCTAGAGACAAACACATCAACACCACGAAAACTGTTCTGGTGACACCACTTGGAAAGACAGCAGTGATGGGACACAGTCAGACAAGTGCCTGTATGCTATTTTAAGATAGTTTACTGCCTACGCTTATGACAGCCCATGAAAGGATCCCACGTAAATCCCAAACTAGAGACCTGGCTCAGAAACACAGCCACTGCTTCCCCTAGAGCTGGCTGGCTTTGGCCCAGCCCCCTGCCCTCTGCCATCCACGTAGACAAGCACAAAGGTGAGCAGGTCCGAAGCTGGTGACTGCGGGCACAGACCCTTCTCAGGTTCCTCAACCTCTGGGACAAAAGGCCCACCTGGAAAGCAACAAACACATGGATTTGGCACCAGCCAGTCACTAGAAGAACCGCATTTCTGAAAGCAAGTAGGGCTCTGATAAACCCCAGAAAGCACTGACCTCTCACATTCAATCATTGTGACTATTTCTTCCCAAAGCACTAGAGGGTTCAAGTCAGAGGACATTCGAGTCTCTTTGGCTGGATGGCAGACAAGAAACCAGACCCTCCACCAAGCAGGCCCCAGGCTCACAGACACCCGTGGAAGAACGTCTTTCTAAGTCAAAAGCCTCTGTGTCAGAGGCGACTTCAACATATCCCATGTTGGGTGCCTCTTTCCTCATGGATTACTTCTTTGGGAAGATGAACTTTGGGCAAAACACTTAAGCGCTCCAAGCCTCAGCTTCCTCATGGGTAAAATGAGGACAGTGCCATTTCCCTCAGAGGGTAGTTGTAGGATAATACATGGAAAACACTGAGCTTTGTACACACGACCCACGAAGTGAGCAGAAAATGCAGGTGCTGGGGGCTTCTACGTAACAGAAGAGGGTTAACAGCGGGTCCAGGAGAGGAGCAACAAGAAAGAAATATACAAGGCATGTGGTCAGGATAATGCATAGAGGCATTAGACCAACTCAAGAGGTGTTAGACCAACTCACGTCTTAGTTAACGAAAACATATATATAATGCTGGGCTCCAAGAAGGCTGAGCAGATACAAAGACCCTGTACGACTTGAGACAGAAAATATAACACCTTCACATCCAATACCTCCGAAGGGACACAGCCCTCCTGTTAGCCTGACACAGGACCAGCCCGTGATCTGCAGGTGCTAACAGCTTCCTTATATAATCATTTTCCATGTCAAATACTACGCCAACCGAAAAATTTGACATCTTTCACCTCTGGGGGAGAAATTTGGTCTGGAATTTAGGATTCCACCATTTTAAGCACAGAGTCGCTGAAACACAGTATCCCGAAGAGGCCACACCCGCTTCTTTGCGGACCACGTCGCGCTTCTGAGACGAGAACTAAGCGGGCTTCTCCTCCAGGACGCCTGCCCGCTCCCGAGCTCGGAGTTCTTCCAGTCTCTTCTTGTAGCGAGTCATGAAGTACTCGTCCGGCTCGATGCCCGCGTTCCGAAGATTTTCCATGACCTTTTCCAGTCTGACCACCGATCGGGCCCCCTCTACCTTTCTTGCGCTCAGATACAGGGTGAACTCCCGGAAGTCCAGGAGCTTACAGGTGTCCACCGAGCAGATGTTCCTGATGTCGCCAGTTCTATCCAGATGCGGGAAAAACACCAGTCCCGACAGCTTCTCCAGGTCCTGCAGGCTCACCTGGAACTCAGTCAACTGGGGCTGGAAGCCAATGGCCTTGTTGGGCACCACAAAGGCCCCGAGGGCCAGGGGCTCGGCAGAGCCCGCGCTTCTGCGTGCCAGGATCACCTTGTACAGGTGGGAGGGCACTGCCACGTTGTCCTCGCCGATCACCTAGGAACAAAGCGGCCGTATCAGTGATGCTAATGTGCACTGCGCCTACGTGCTAAGTCGCTTCAGTCATGTCCGACTCTTCGCGACCCCACGGACTGCAGCCCGCCAGGCTCCTCCGTCCATGGGCTTCTCCAGGCAAGAATACTGAAGTGGGTTGCCATGCCCTCCTCCCAACCCAGGTCTCCCACACTGAGGTGGATTCTTTACCATCTGACCCACCAGGGAAGCAAGTCCCAAATATTTTCTGAAAAGACTTCCAGATGCAATTCCAAAAGTGCAGTTAACAAGCTATTCCACCCCATCCCAGTGGATTTCAATTCAACTGCCAAAGATAATAATAAACCAAGACAAATTCTCAGAGAAGATGATTTAACAGGTAGATTCTGATCATCTTTAAAGCAAGGTCACCCCAAAGGTCACTCCCATTCTCTTCTCTCTTTGTAGGACAAAGGAATGCCAGGAGCGAGTCCTGGGTGTTTCAATGGACAAGAAAAGCTGTCGCCTTCTCTTTGTCTCATAATCAGAACTTTTGATGCTAACATTCAATAGTCAAAATTGCCAGCTTAGGAACTCCCAGAAATAAAAATACGGCCTCAGTTTAGCAGATTCACTAGGGAGCTAAACACATAGCCTTTCAAGAAGCAGCCAGACAGACCACATCAGGATAGCTGTCTCCGGTGTCACCTGGACTGCGGCTCATTTTTATAATTACATTAGGTTTATGTAAACGCCGTCTGCTGAGCTCTGCACACTCGGATCTGCCAGCAAACACACAACTCCTGAATGTGTCATCAAATCTAACACTTTGGAAAGGTCTCCACCCAACGAAGAACCAGAGCCCGGGTCAGGCCTGGAGACAACTCGGTCGCCTGTGCGGGCTGGCTGTAACGATGAAACAGCCCTGTTAGGAAACCTGTGCAGATTTCCTTCCAATTGGCCTAAGAGCCATTATCTGTTTTCTGCAAAAGAAAAAGTGAGCATCCCTTTCCTTAATGGCCTCCAATAAAACGACACGATCTCACAAGAGCATGCTGCGCAGCCCCTGGCCCTCCCAGGCCCGCCCGTCCTCTAAGAGGCCTCTCTTCCAGACCAAACCGCCCGCTTGGGCAGGCCCCGCCGGAGCCCAGGTAAGACAGAGGGACGGAGCCGTAGAGGATTCACTTCCGCCTTTCCCAGCTCCTACCCACATGGCACAGCCCAACGATTCAGGCCATCTGCTGCCTAACACGCAGGGAGGCCCAGCCACCGTGACCCACCAACAGGGGTGCGGGGAAGACCCACCCAAAGGCGTGATCTCTAACTGGCTGTCCTGGAAGTCAGTGCAAGCGGCTGGTCAGGGTCCAGTTTAGCGTAGCGTTTACGGAACTGCACAACCTACGTAACCCCCTCCAGCAAACAGACCAAAAAACACACCGAAGTGAAGCCGAAGGAGAGCACAGCGAGCCCACGTTCACTCAAGAATGCAACTCAGAGGCGCTGTGCCTGGCACGCTGGAGATGCTACAGGAAAAAGGCTGAAAGGAAACACAGCTCGCGCTGCTCTCGGGAGCGTCCCGCGGCGGGGAGAAGTCAACCCCCCCAGTTTTCACTGCAGGTAGAATGTGGTGAGATATCAATACAGAGCCTCAATGCCTGCGCTGAGGGCGTGGGTGCAGAGGAAGTCAGGAACCAGAACTGAGGGCAGGGCAGCAGCTGCGCCAGGGTTTACAAGGGGTGGGGAGGCTAAATGGCCTTCAAGCTGGGAGCCAACAGTTAAGCAAATCCTTGGTGCCACCTGGTGGACATCTCCGTCACTGCAGCACAGACCTCAGAGTGTCACCATGATGAGCCTTCAAGACCAGTCACTTGAATATTTTCTTTCCTCATGGACTCTGTTTACACACACAAATGACAACTCTCAAAAATAATTAATAGGTCAAGCCCGTGTGCTGCCAACCAGGGTTTCTAATAACGCTGGTTCATTAAATTCTAGGCAAAAGTAAAGAGGCTTGACATTTTAAGATTCATTGTTTAACCTCATGGAAATCTACCATTTCTATTAGATTTTCAAAAACACGCACACAGCTAGGGAACCTCCAATACTGCTTTTGAGAACCTGCATGGACACAGGAATTCCTACTAAGAACCACAAAGTGTGACTCCCACTCATGATCTTCTTGCAGTATTTCAGCAAAAGGGGGGTAAAATATTCTTCACAGAAATAAAGAGAAAAATAGAAACTTGGCCACTCACTACCTGCTGATTCAGTCTGCTTTGTTCTCAGAAAGTAAACATCTTTAACCTGCCTAATACAGGAACCAGTATTATTTGGAAATTCAGAAAACTCATCGTTTCTTCACTGAATTTAAACTAAATATATATATATATATATTTTTAAACTTCTTTGTAGACAACTCAACCTACAACATAAATTCTTCCCATTTTCAGGAAAATTGGAAGACTTTCAGAATATGTTTCTAGAAAGTAGGGCACCAAAACAGAATAGTTCAGCAAATTGAAACCCCAGAGGCCTAAGGCTTTGCACTGAGTTGCAAGTCACAGCCACGGTATCTTCTTTCTTCATTCATAAAATGGCTAGTGACAATCCCCAAGCAGTCCATCTCTGAATAGTTCTGAAGACACAAAGACACGTTAGCTGACAACAGGATTTTGAAATCTGCAAGGCCTGTGTAAAGTTATTTTTGTAGCAGGCATCATTCGAGAGACAATGAAACTGCATTTGGCACTATAGATGGTTCTGCACCGGGACAGGGGAAATGTGGGGTTAAGCAAGATGAGACCAGTTCAAGGTGGACAAAAGGGATTCAGAAGAAAGCAGGCTGGACACAAATGATGCCCTAAACAAAGGACCCAAGGGCTTAACTGATTTATCAGTAAATCAGCAGTAGTCCTTTTCATATAATATTTAGGTATAAAAATACTTTACAAAGGAAATTCGTGTTGCTGTTAAATTACCAAAAAGCACTGAACTCTTGTCAAGGCTGTAACGAAAACTGGAAATCAACCAGGAGTGACCAGAAAATACAATATATAACAATCACAAAGCTGGCACTCGCTCATGACCTGAGATAAGTTCCCATGCCTGCTGGCCTGAGCTTGTTTCTTCCGACCCGAGAGACGGAGATGACAATTTGCTCCCCCGCCTCACCCCCAACTAACTGCACACACACAAAGCGGGGCCTTCACGCTGACTCTGTGCCAGAGAGACTGGCCACAAACACCACCCAGGCTAAACCTGCCCTCTGTCGTGCCATACACGCAGCACCAAGAGGGAAAACATGTTCCTGCAAGACTCAGGCACATGTTACACTGGTTGTCTGGTGGCACTTCCTAGGCGAGCCAATACAAAGGTATTCCAAAAACAAAGCTGTTGGACACATCAAGAGATGAAGCCCTGAAAATAAAGTCAGACTAATCAAGTGAAAGAGAGAGACCGTGATGGTGTGATTAGCAGGGCATCCCGACCTGAGCGAACAGAGGGACAAGTGAGGGAGTCAGAGGAGCGTGGCCGCCCCGTGTGCTGCCTGTGAAGCCTCTACAGAAGCTCAAACCCCGGGAGACGGTCCTTCTCACACTGGGCACCTGCCCTGGCAGGGGGGCAGGAGATGCCAAGCCAGTGAAACAAGCACATCTTTCCAGATGGTCACTTCTACTGAGTGATTTAGGATGGGGGTAAGGAAATATATATATATAGATAGATTGATTTGCTTGCTTTTTTAATAAGACTTATTTTTATTTACTTTTTGACCCCGGCCCGTAGCAGTGAAAGCGCTGAGCCCTAACTACTAGACCACCAGGAAGTTCCCAAGACTTGATTATTCTTATTTATTTATTTTGGCCTCATCATATGGCATGCAGGATACTAGCTCCCCAATCGGGGATTGAACCTGTGCCCCCTGCACTGGAAACTTGGGAGTCTTAACCATTGGATCCACCCAGGGAAGTTCCATAAGGAAATATTCATCCAATAACAGAGTCGATTTCAATTAAATAGATATAGAAATTAAGACTGCATAAAGATAAGAGATTTTTAAAAATAACTGCTGATCACATCAGCTGATGCCTCAAAATCCCTGGAGGAATATTTTCAATTTCCTCCCCCTCTGGAATTAGTGGAAGTTTGGAAAATAATGCTGTAGAAGGAAGAAGGGCTATTAAGTACTTCTCACAGGACAACTCCACAACTGCCGAGCCGTCACATCCGAAGCTCACTTTCTTGCCAGGACAATTACAATGTTCAGGCTGGAATCTTCAGGTGTGTCTTTTGCCTGGATTCTCTCTCTTCTTGAAACAGGCACATGGCTGACCTAAGCTCTAACAAAGGGGGTGACTGTGATTAGAGCTGTCAGATGACTCACTTCTGATAAAACCACTGCCTCTCATCTTCCCGCGGGCTCACGTTCATGCTGGTCCTATGACGCTGCAGTTCTTTCCTACATACTCCAGCAGACATTTCTGCCTGGCTAGAAGGAATCCTTCTCTTGGCCCATTTTCTGCTCTTATTTTTGCATGCCAGCAACTATCACTTGTAACTGCTCTCCATCCACACCATGCTTTACCTCCTGGCCTTAAGTTTCTATATATGAAGAGCACAGCCAACCCTTCAGTGGAGACTTTGGAGAGCTTAAAGAACAACGCTGAGAATGACGAGCAATTCTCATACAAGGAGAGAGACCCACGTTTGGATATCCCCCTTGACAATTACTAGCAATGTCACTTGGACGTGACCCCTTGAAACCTCAATTTCCTCCAATAAAGGAAGATAATCATTACCTGTTTGTAAAAGCTGTTTGTGAGGACTGAGCGGGATAGCATGAACAAAGCTACATACATACTGGGAGGTATACAAGGCCCTTGATAAAGACCAGTTCATCTGCTCTGCTTCCTCCAAAGTACACATACTAGATACACATAAAGCTTCACCACTAAATAGAAAAGTAAACAAATGCATTATTTTTATTGGCTATATTCTACTAAAATTAGGTTCAGGGTATAGTTGTAAACAAGGAGGAAATACCAAATGGACAGATTTAAGAAACAAATCATGAACTGTCATACATAAGTGCAAAGCATTCCCTGGGAAATAGGATCCATGATTCAAATATGCATTTACTCCTTGAGAGGAACAGACCCACTTCCAGGGCCGGGCAATGCCATGTCCCCTTTCTTAGCATCTCTTAAGGACATGGTTTTACCCATAACAGTTTTCTTATAAATTGCCAGAAAATAACCTGAATTCTTAGTTGGGCATTCAAGTTGAGCATTTGCACTGGCTGCAAATCTTACTTTTTTTTTTCTTTTTTCCAAAAAAACCTCTTTTTGAAGTGTAGTTGATTTATAATGTATTTGTTGCCAAGTATACAGCAAAGTCATTTAGTTTTGTATACACACATACACACACAGATATTCTTTTTCAGATTCTTCTCCATTACAGTCATTACAAGATATTTAATACAGTTCCCTGTGCCATACAGTGGGGCCTTGTTGTTTATCCTTCCATTTTGCCTTCTTCCCTAGCCAAGTGCTCTAATCCAGCTGTCTGAGGGACATACTGTTTCTTAGCACACATCCTACTTTTTCCTGCCTCTTCCCCTTGCCTAACTTTGCCTCCCATGTCAGTTTTCCTTAGCCAAATTCGCCCAAGTTCATATGCACATAGATTTATATGCATACATATATTTTTAGCCCAACCCAATTCTTAAAATGGTGAGCTCTGAGACAATTTTTCCCATTTAATTTACTAACGGATCATATTTTCCTTTCATGCTAATAAGTACACTAAGGATATTTTAATGTAAAATCCCACCTGCAGTCAAGTTTGACCTGAAAAATGATGCTGGGCTTCCCTGGCAGTCCAGGGGTTAAGAACACACCTGCCATGCCCTGTGATATTGTGGGAGGCCTCCACAATAGCGCAGGTGTTCAGAGCTTCAGCAAAACCTGAGAACAAGTTATTAAGCTAAAGAACTGATGAAAGTGGTTGACTCAAAGACACTGACAGAGATGACTTCCATGATGTGAAAGAGAGAAAAGAAGGGGAAATGTATCCAAGAACATATTTGAAGCATGTCGTTTATAATTCCATGTACATGCCTCCCATGTGACAAGTACTTAAAGATTTGCTGAATTAAAAGGTTTGCCAGTGTGAACATGACTAGGTCCTATCAATTACTACAGACATGGAAAACTAATGTTACAGGTTCAGAGGCCCAGAATCTTAAAGAAAAGGCCTAAGACTGATAATGCTTTAAACAAAAAAACCAAGACTGTTACTCAGAGTACACTCTTCAAGAAGCTCACCGTGACTGCCCTCACACATTCATCACCATGACACTAACTACGGTCAGAAGAGGTGACAGGTCTCTTCTAAAACTCTCTTTGAGAATACCTATACACGCCTTCATTGACTGACTAGTAGGAAAAGCAAGGTTAAGTCTCTTTAGTAGTTAATTTTATATAACCCAGTACAATAGAATTCTGGTATACAAAAGGTATACTAAAGAGGTATATACATTTGCTTCATTCTGAATTAATTGCAATTTTAAAATGTGTCAGGATGGCATATGGAACACTTGTACACCCTTCACCTGGATTCATCATCACCTCTGAACATTCTGCCCAATTCCATTTATCACTCAACCTTTTTCTATGTTTGTTTCCCCTAGACCTTTTGTATTTCTTAAGAGCAAAGACATTCACTTACATAATCACAGTATAATAAAGTCAGGAAATGTAACACTGATAAAATATAATTATCTAACCTACAGACCTCGAATGTTACCAATTGTCCAAATCAAGTCTTATTCAGCAACTTTTGTTTTTCTGACCTAGGATCTGATCTAAGATAACACAATGCATTTTATTTTGTGTATTTTAGTCTTTAGTCTCCATTAATCTTGAACGGTTAATTTCTCAAGGCCCTGTCTTTGAGGAGATGCCTCTGTCTTGGAGGACACTAACATTTTTGAAGAAGGCCAGTCAGCTATTTCATGGCATGCCCCTCGGGTGGGGTTTGCCTAATACTGCTGCATGATGACACTCAACAGTATGCATCTTGGGCAGAAATGCCACAGAAGTAGCACTGTGTCCTTCCCAGTGTGACACGCCACGAGGCAGTTTATCAGGACGCCTCTGCTGGCAGGCCTTCACTCCCACAAGCATCTGGAACACTGAGTGTGTGAGCACCTCTGGACGCCCTGAAGACCCACCATCACTGCTCCTCAGAGCCAGACAGGTGATCACAAGCCAGCCAAGCCGGACACAATGTACCCTAAAGTTGCTGTTATTTTCCTAACTCTGTTTTCTCAGGGCATTCAGTTTTATCACAGACCCCCTTAAGTAACTATGTAAGCGGCATTTACTAAACCTCTGTTCCCTCCAAACACACCCACTCTTTGACTTTCCAGGAAGTCCTTCAATCTCTGTTTACTTACTCAACCACGTCTCTTATTCCTCCTTACCCCACTTCCTTCCTGGGACCTCGGTACATCTCACAGTACATCAACTCAGCCACCCTCTTGGCAGAATCCTTCATCTTACTCATCAACAGGCACAGCCTCTCTCCCTCACACCACTAATCATACTGTCATGTACCTTCATTCTCCCTTTCCTTTAGTCCATAAAGTTCTCAAATATCATGCATGTTAAAAATAATTTTTTTTTCACCTGTTTTTAAAAAAAATCCAAGCATCTAAAAAGAAAAGCTTTTCCTCCCATTTATTCAACTAACTGGGCTTCCCAGGTTGGCTCAATGGTAACGAATCTGCCTACAGTGCAGGAGCCGCACGAGATGCTGAGTTCCACCCCTGGGTTGAGAAGACCCTCTGAAGAAGGAAAGGGAAACCCATCCCAGTATTCTTGCCTGGGAAATCCCAGGAAGAGAGGAGCCTGGTGGGCTGCAGTCCATGGGGTCACAAAGAGAGCAACACGACTGAGTGCCTGAGCGTGTATGCAACTATTAATAACTGCAAGCTGGACATCTTCCTGAATGCTTCCCTCTTCTTCACCCCAAAACCTGAATTCGTGATTACTCTTTACTGTACTTCTCTGTTTCTCCTCACTCCACCTGCTTGAGTCCAGCCTGCGTCTATAACGATACCTAAATCCCACAGCTCTGCTGTTGATCCTAAGTGTTCTGAGCTCCCACTGCTCCATCTTCTGGAGTTCCCATGCTCCCGTCCTGACTCTGTTTCACTCTTATTCCTCCATCAAGATCTAGCTCAAAAATCACCGCCTCTGGGGACTTCCTTGGCAGTCCAGTGGTTAAGACTCTGTGCTTCCAATGAAGGAGGTAGGGTTCAATCCCGGGTCAGGAAACTAAGATCCCACAGGCCAAAAAATAAGTAAATCCTCTCCTCTGTGAAGTCTTCCTGACCCCTGCAAAGAGGGTTGGTCACTTCTTTCTACACCACTTCATCTATGCATGTATACCTCAGCTCACACTGCAACATAATTAGCTGATAAGAGTCTGTCTCCTTGTCTAAACTGTGCACTCCCTGAAGTCAATGGTTGCTTTTTAACCCATCATTATATCCTCTATGCCTATCATTCCAACTGCTCAATAAATCCATGTGAATAAATGAAACTGAAAAGTTGAATACAGAGACTTCCCTGGTGGTCCAGTGGCTAAGACTCTGAGCTCCCAAGGCAGGGAGGCCTGGGTTCCACCCCTGGCCAGGGAACTGGATCCTGCCGGCCGCAACTAAATATCCTGCATGCGGCAACTAAGGCTCAGTGCAGTCAAATAAATAAATAAATATTTTTAAAAATAATAATTCTAAAAAGTACAATACAGAATGAGATGATCATCTCACCCACATAAGCCTGAATGTTAAAACACGTTCCTACCTGGTAACTAACTGTTTTCTTCCCATCACTTCCAGTCTGAGGTAAGGTCAGCGGTCCAGATACTATCCAAACATCCTCAAACCTCTCTGTCAGTTCTCGACAGTACATTTCTATTCTGAAAAACAGAAAGCAAAAAGATACGTGACAGTCTCATACCCAAATGTAGAAAAGAAGCAAATCGTATCAAGTCCGTAGGAGAGGTAACAAGAAGACTGAATTACAGAAATCAGTGCAAACAGTGAATGTGGCATAAAACACTGAGAAGCAAATAAGCAACGTTCTTCCCAGTTTGCTGTATGAAAAAACTTTAAAAACCACATGCATCTATACAACTATATACATTTTCCTGTGTGTCTATTCAACGTAAAGTTTATGACTGAAATTTTGTTTTGCTTCCTCCCTTATTTTTCTATGCTGGTAGTTCTCAAACTTTATTCAAGAATTATGTATCATTTTAACAAACTGATATTTTTTTATGTAACTACATCTACTGTAGGACAATCAGGTTTATCCTAGCATTTCTTAAACACTGTCACACTGTTTTAATAGAAATGAAATATTAGTACCATGAAATGAAATATTATTACCAGTAGCATAAAATGAAATATTAGTATTAGTTTTAAATACCTAGAAGACTCCCTGACAGAACTGAACGAAAGCATCTGAAAAATAGAGAACGCCCAGATGATTTTATACAATAGTCCCTCATCCACAGAGAATACATTCCAAGACCCTCAGTGAATTCCTGAAATTGCAGACAGTACCAAATCCTAAATATACTTTTTTCCTATGCACATATATCCATGATAAAGTTTAATTTATAAACTAAACATGGTAAGAGATTATATACAATAACAAAATAGAACTTAATGTTGTTATACGATATTATTTTCAATATACCCACATCAAAGAGAGTTTTATAGAATGACATGTTTTTCATCCATCTAAACTAAGCCCTTATCATGCTTAGTGGCAGCGAGATGGTTACTGATACACTGGAGAAAGGGAAGATTCACATCCCGGGCAGGACAAGGCAGAAGATACTAGATTTCTTTTTTTTAACCTTTATCTTTAAAAAAATTTTTTTAATTTATGCGGCTGTGCTGGGTCTTCATTGCTGTGCATGGGCTTTCTCTAGCACTAAGCCCTTATCATGCTTAGTGGCAGCGAGATGGTTACTGATACACTGGACAAAGGGAAGATTCACATCCCGGGCAGGACAAGGCAGAAGATACTAGATTTCTTTTTTTTAATCTTTAAAAAAATTTTTTTAATTTATGCGGCTGTGCTTCATTGCTGTGCATGGGCTTTCTCTAGTTGCAGCAAGCAGGCTCTCGAGATCGGACTCAACAGTTGTGGCACGTGGGCTTGGCCCCCCGCAGCACGTGGAACCCTTCCTGAGCAGGGATCAAACCCGTGTTCCCTGCACTGACAGGTGGACTCCCAACCACTGGATCACCGGGAAGCCCAGGAAGCACTAGGTTTTATCGGGTTACTGGGCAAGGCACCGATTTATAACTTAAGAAAATTAACTTCAAATAAATAAATCAAACATATTTCTGGAATTTTCCACTTAATGTTTTTGGACTGCAGCTGATGGTGAACAACTGAAGCAGCAGAAAGCAAAACCACAGACAAGAAGGGACTGCTGTAGACAGCTTTCATCAAAGACTGGTAATGGTGATGTTCAACGGTGCATTCTCAAAAAGCTCAGCAACTCTTTAAGTGCAGACAGACCAAAATAGAGAGCCCTGTGCCCAAGGCACAGCGCTCCACTGCCTCGGGAATAATAGTTTCTTCCAGACTTGCGGCCAGTGGAAACGAGACCAAAATGCTGGCTATGGATTGACGTCTGCACTTCCATAGGAAACCATCCCCAAATCCAGCAAAGAAAACCAGCCCAAAGCATTTATCTTCAGTATTGTTAGCATTTGAAAAACAAGAGACAGGAACAGCTCAGGCACGCATTCTCCTTGTCACATCCCTCATCTCCCACAGAATCACATTTTAAAAACTCCCCCTGCTCACCTGTTCCAATATCCCGCATTATTATCAAAATTCTGAGGCACAATATTAGAGAGGTAAAAGGTTTCAGCCATGGCTTTCTGTGAAAAGAAACAAAAATAGGAACATGTGCTGAAATGCCTTCCCCTCTGAGAGAGACAACCAGTTCCTTAGTCAAACCTTAGCTCCAGGCAATTACAGCCATTATTTGTTTAGATAAATGAAAGCCACAACTGCTCCATGACAGAAAGCTCAATAAGGATGATCATCAGAATAAGGACTGTAACAATAGTAGGTTGGCGTGCAACCTTTCTTCACAATTTATTAAATTCATACACGTAAAGTCGACTACATGAACAAAAAATTTCCGACATATAGCTAAAAGGTAAATTCTACTGTTAAGTCTCTGGCAAAGTTTCTCAACAAAAGTCAGCTTTCAGGAACACAGCAGTGTTTAAGTAACATAGTACAAACACATTAGTGCAAAAGCAGTACCAAAAAAGTCCTGTTCTTTTGAATTTCTGGCCTCTATGTGTTCATTCAGGCTTCCCTGGTGGTTCAGACAGTAAAGAATCTGGCTGCAGTGCAGGAGACCCGGGTTGGATCCCTGGATGGAGAAGATCCCCTGGAGAAGGGAGTGGCTACCCGCTCCAGTATTCTTGCCTGGAGAATTTCATGGACAGGGGAGCCCGGTGGGTCCATGGGGTTGCAGTCAGACACGACTGAGCAAGTAACACTTTTTCATGTGTTCCTTCGCCTCCCGTTTCTGGCCTGTACGCCCAGGACTCTGGAGCAGGTTCCCTATTATTGACCTACACTAACTGCCAAGGTCACCAAATACTCAGGCTTCAAAAAGTGGCTCTCAGGCTTGCATGCACGCTGACATAACCTACGGAGCTTCAAAAAACTGGATGCTTGGGTCCCAGGCCCTAGAATTCCTGATTTATCTGCTCTGATTACAGTCTGGGTACCAGGGTTTTTTTTAAGACTTCCCCAGCTTCTTATAATGAGTATCTAAGGTTGTGAGTCACTATCTTAAAGACAATAATCACCAACAATTCATGTAATAAATCTCAACGTCAGAAAAGTCATTTCTCCCCTTTTTTGGCAGAAAAAGTATCCTAAACTAAAGGAGGCTAGAAAGTGAAAGTGAAGTCGCTCAGTCGTGTCCGACTCTTTGCGACCCCATGGACTGTAGCCTACCAGGCTCCTCTGTCCATGGGATTTTCCAGGCAATAGTTCTAGAGTGGATTGCCATTTCCTTCTCCAGTGGATCTTCCCGACCCAGGGATGGAACCCAGGTCTCCTGCATTGTAGACAGACGTTTTCCATCTGAGCCACGAAGGAGGCTAGAGAGACATGACAATTAAATGTAATATGTGACTCATGATTAGATACTGAATTTTTTTTTAAAGTTCTAGATGACATAATTGGGATAATTTGGCAAATCTGAATGTGAACTGTGCAATTATACAAAAACACATTTGCACACATTTCTTAGTATAATGATATAACTTGATATATACTCAAATATCCTCATCCTCAGATAACATTATCTCCCAAACAACCTACTTAGGCATGAACTGTTACCATGTCTGCAATTTACTGTCCATGGTTTAAGAAAATTCATACATAAAGTAAATGTATCAAGATGCATTTTCTGTACTATCCTCAACTCTTTTCCAAGTCAAAATATTTTTGCTGTGCTCTTTTTTCAATTTTTCTACAGGTCTGAAATTTTTCAAGATAAAAATGAGTGAGTCGTTTAAGCTCATATTGGCTTTCCAATTCCCTTTTGCATAGGTTTTAGTGTTCCTCACTCCACCCCTTTAAAAATGCTTGAGCATCTGAGCAAAGAAAAGAAGTGTAATCAGGAAGAAAATTAGAGAGTATGAAAATTCTCAAGGGTTAGGATCTTACGTTAATTTCCAAGTCCCATGGAACGCATAATATCAGCCCTGTGTTCCCATCCCTCCCCAAAAATATGCCTACAGTTGAGAATTTGTTATTTCCTGCTGGAGCCATGTGGCCTCGTGACCACCCACTGCCAATATAATCCTCGTTGAAGGCGCTGAAGGCTGGAGGGATGTTGGGATCTGGCTTGAATTTACAATGTTTTCTGTCTGCAGCACCTGAAGAAAAAAGACACACAATAAGTGCACAAATCTCTCTCAAGATTCTCTAAGCAAGGCAAGCTGCCAGCTGGTATCTCTTTGAGCAGTTAGTAGGTAATACCAATCCTTAGTGATGGCATGCACATCTCAAGTTCCTGGGATAGTTCAGATACTTCATTTGAGTTTAGTAAGAAGC